>CM023622.1:4671159-5041159 GCA_013358685.1 Antennarius maculatus | reverse complement strand
CATAGTAACTATGTTGAGCAAAAAAAGAAAGTGGTCGGACGAATATGTGCAACGTGAATTTACATGTACTGTATAACGGAACGTGATGGGAGTCAGCGTTCTGCATGATTTGAATGTCAAGTTGAGCAACTCTAGTTTCGCACTGGCAAAAATAAAGGAGCACTTCCTTAAGCTGGAAAACATGGAAAACGAAAGAAACAGATTTTACTGTCAAAATGACAGAAGAGTAGCACTTGCCAAGGTGAAGCCACGCATATTTGTACTGTTCTCTCAATAACAACAGCAGAAGTCACACACTTGCAGGTAGGTAATTTCATGTGAGAAAAATGTGACATTAAATATACCAGTAAAACATATACTTGTGTTTTAGATTTGAAATTTTTTTTTTTCTGTTTTAGTTAAGATTGGTTCGGTGAGTGAGCTTATGAAACCGGCAGGGTTCGGTTAGGTTAAGAACCACTGTACTGAGAATATCTGTGAAACTGAAATAAAAAATACAAAAACAGTATGTCAGGCCCTGATCCTTATGTATTCGTAAATACAAGACATATAAATATAAACTAGAGTCGTTATGAATTCCACATATTCCAACAGTAACCAATGGCGGCTAGCTCATTGCTAAAATAATATGGAAAATCCCGTTGACAGGCTAGCGCGTTAGCATCGGTAGCACGATTAACTTTTCCATACACACAGTAAACCAAAACAGGACATTATAACTCATTGGATATCTCTGTCAGAATGTGATTCAGATGAAGACACCTCAGATGAGTGGCTAGATGGTTTACTGTGTGTATGGAAAAGTTAATCGCGCTACCGATGCTAACGTGCTAGCCCTTCAATGGGATTTTCCATATTATGTTAGCATTGAGCTAGCTGCCATTAGTTACTGTCGGACTGTGTGGAATTAATATTCTAAGGAACGATAGGCCCTTTGTGTTTTCTTGATGATCTGTTGACACAACCATTCACCGCGCAAGTCACCATTATATTTATAGAGGTAATCGCATTGTGGATTACATTGTCTTCTATGGCTGTCAAGCTAAGTTTGTCGCCAGTGATGTATGACGCCCACGTGACCACTAAATGCGGAAGCTGCTGCTGAGCAGATTTTGAGCTTTTCTGACCAAAGGGATGATGCTACACATATAAAATTTCTTTTTTCTTCTATTTTTCATAATGATGAATAACATATATGTCATTTAAAATTAACTTTACTGCCCTTTAATAAGTCATTAATAACAGTATTTTTTAAATTAAAAGATTACAATACTTTCCCAAAAGTGTAAAGACCAGCCTTACATTAGTAACAGAGATGGAAAGTTTCATTACTTTATGAAAAACATTTATAGAATGTCACTAAATGGAAATACTGAATAAAAAATAAAATAAAACATTTTAAATTTATATTTATATATTTATATATTATATTATAAATATATTATATTTATATTATATTATATTTATATTATAAATATAGATTTATATTTGGGACAGTAAAGTCAAAATGAACCAGGTCTGTATTTGAAGTACATAATTAAACAAAAAGCTTGGTGGCATTTTTATTTTTTTATGAGCAATGGGGACTTAGAAAAAGTTATGGACATGACAGCGGAAGTGACGCAATTGTAGACATCATGGTGAATCCATTTCAGCGCCGTTATATAAATGTACAGCAAGCGACAACGTAACGAGCCGACAGTATCACATTTTTTTATCATCTAAAATTGTCATCATCATCAGATACTGAGGAAGAGTTCATTGTCAACCCACTTGGGGGTGTAATTATCCTCTATAATTATCACTTGATGTATGCGGAGGATGAGAGTTTGCCGACATCTAGTGACTCAACCCAGGTGACTTCATCTGAATCAGATTTTGACAGAGATATCGAACCAATTAGTCCCGTTTTGATTTACTGTGTGTATGTAAAAGTTAAAAAGCTACCGATGCTAACGTGCTAGCCCGTCAATGGGATTTTACATATTGTGTTAGCATTGAGCTAACTGCCATTCGTTACTGTTGGAATGTGTGGAGTTAATAACAACTCTAGTTTGTATTAATATGTCTTGTATTTCCGAATGTTTAAGTATCAGGGCCTGACATGCTGTTTTTGTATGTTTTATTTCAGTTTTACAGATCTTCTCAGTAAAATGCCCTGTCTATCACTTTCGATATTGTTTACTTTTCGCGAGTGCCATAACGGCATGATAATCTACGGCAGCGTAGAGCTGCCAGACCAAGAAAATAAAAACCGGGAGGAATTTTTCACGTTATTTCGTGACAGTATCACGTTATTTCGTGGTACGACTTTTTCACGTTATTTCATGATAGTATCACGTTATTTCGTGGTACGACTTTTTCACATTATATCGTGAAAGTATCACGTTATTTCATTGATAAGACGAGAACGTGAAAAGAAAAGTGGTTTTATTTACTGTCTGCTGGCCATCTGTAAATCATGGCTCCTTTACATGATGCCATTAAATTATATTTCATGCTTGGCTTGAGACATGGTGAGATTTTGCAGTTATTGGGCTCCATGGATGAGATTTACATAAGCATGCGTACCTTAAGAAGAAATTTGAAAAACATGGGGTCCTCTGACACCCCACGACTTCGTAGAAATCTGGACAGTGGAGAGTCAATGGCGATGTGCAAGCTCACTTGGGAGAGACATGGAATGATGTGAACGATAGACAAAGAGCTTTATTTGTCATTATACAGGGATGGTACAATGAGATTGAAAGGCCAGATGTAAAGTTGGTCTAGAGCAGCTGCACCCTGGGTGCGCCGCCACTACGGGCCAACATTACCTAATATTCCTTAAATACATGTTTTTCCTGATAATGGGAGGAAACCGGAGAACCCGGAGAAAACCCATTCAGACACGGAGAGAACATGCAAACTCTTCACAGAAAGGCCACGTTGGAAATGATGGGGTTTGAACCCCTGACCTTCTTGCTGTGAGGCAGCAGTGCTAACCACTACTCCACCGTGCCGCCGATAGGTGATAGGTATCATGTTATTTCAAGATATGAAATTGTCACATTATAACATAACATCTTATCACGAAATAACGTGATACTTTCACGTTATATCGTGAAAACTTCATATCATGAAATAAAGTGATATTTTCACGTGAAACGACATTGTTATAACTTTTCACGTAATTACGTGATAATGAGCCCCCAATTTTTTTCTCTATGTGGCAGCACCACGCTTCCATAATAATCTGGTCAAAAATAATAAAATAAAATAAAAAAAAAAAAAAACACTTATATAATGTCTCGTAGCTCCAGACACTAATTATCTACTAAACCTTGGGAATTCAGAATAAATAATATGGGTTGTCTGAAAATGATCTTACCTTCAAATCTCTTTGGAAATCATCAGGGTGCTCATGGCAGATTCTCGGATCTTTGGTCATTTTGACCCTGTTTATCCTTGCTTTCTATTTCTGTCCAACCTTTCCAGAAGGTATTGTGAAGAAAGATAGGCTCTTATCTTTGTGGTTAACTCTTGTGGTGTTGGAACAACCATTCACCTTACAGGTAACCATGGCTTTATCGGGTTTATCGCTTCAGTGATCGCACTGTGTTCTAATGGCTGCCCTGACTGATGTGTCGCCGATGACGTATGACCCCCATGTGACCGCTGGATACGGAAGCTGTTGCAGCACAGATTTTAAGGTTTCCTGACCACAGGGATGATGCCAGACATCTAAAAAAAAATTCTTCTCTTTTTCATAATGATAAACAAAATATATGTCACTTAAAAATGAGTTTACTGTCCCTTTAAATATTTAAATCAGAGTAATTTTACTATGTGTATTTATTTTAGATAGATGGGTGTCTCATTGGTGCCCCCGTGTGTTGTAATAACATCAAGCCTTCATAATTACCTTTATTATGATATATAACTCTTTACAATGCACATTTTTACAAGGCCCATGGGTCCTTTATCAGTCATGGCCTGTTTCATATTCATACAGCGACCTCACATTCATTCTCACCTGGCCAGTACAAACAGCTGGCCGCTGGGACAGTGAGGCGGTAAAGATGCATCTCAGTGGTAGCTGCTGGGGGAAAGGGTGACCTTCATATGTGTCCCTGCATTACTGCTTCCCTGTATTACCAGGAAAGTGCAGAATAACTCAACAGAATCAGCAGACACCTGTTTACAATGGCCAGCAGCGGGGGAGATAATGAAATCAATACCCCGTCTCCTGTGCAATTTTTCTGTCGCACCGCTATCCACAAGTTCATATTATGGCACATCTACACCGCAGAGAATGAAGCAGATCTGCTGAGAGTGCGATGTGGGGATACGGTAAGCCATTAAGCCTCGTTTGAAATTGTTATGGCAAGTGGAGACGAAGCGCCATGGCTCATAATCAATGGTCCAGACTTTCAAAGGCTGCTAATGGCACAGATCCACCTAAAGACCAATTTCATCTTGGGTCTGCATCTAATTCATGACATAAATGAACCACAAGACAAACGCTGTCTAAAGTACTTTACAAAAAGAAAGCTGATGCAGAAACGACAACTGGTTTGTGAAAAATTTTAATAATATGTTAATGGAAAGTAAATGTTTTGTATCACTTATTTCATACAAATAAAAGAAACTTTACCTTGATTCCTCTTCATATTCGTAGTTTATGAACTACTAGGAGTGTTAAAATTACACAAAAAGTGGAAGTAAAAGAAAAAAATTTCAGCTTGATCAAGTACTTATTGACTTATTGATACTGACCAACATCCCTATGAGCACACCTCTAATATGCTGAAAATTCTCCTTAGTTGTGCAGGCAGTTGGAAACTTGGTGTTTTCAGATAAAGCACAGAAGATGAGATTTCAGTGAAGCATAGCCTGAGAAATATCTTTGTATTAGAAGTTTGCCGTAACTTCTAACGAGGGAAAATGGAGACTGCTGTATTTGAACTCTTGCTGTCCTCTTCATCCCTCTGGAAAATATTCAAGTTCAGAGATGTTGACTTTACTTGCAGAATGACTGTATGATACTGAAAAAAACAACAAGTATCTTAAACTTTAGAAATGGACTGTAAGCACGCAGATTTGCATAAAACCTACCATTGATATTCAGAGTTGTGTATTTAAGTGGGAAACAAACAGGTGTGGCTGAAAATGGCAAACTTTTAATCTCTGATCTATCTGTTCCAATACTATGAGGATTGAAAGAGTACTTGGAGAGTAGCATGCTTTATTATAATCATGTACATCTGGGTACTCACTGTATTTTTAAAGAGACGTAAGTACTTAGCTAATATATTGTTCGTGATTCGTATCTAGAATATTTTTGTATTTATACAAGTTTAAAAATTATATGATACGTTTAAAATGTTAAATAATAAGGTTTGGTTTGACTGTGGTCTTGTGACATATAGCGTACAGTATATCATAGATAGTCTTTTCTATACTAACTAGCGAGAACCCGTGGAAATTCCACGATAAAACAATAATATCAGACTTCATACCAAACATATCAAAAGAATCAATAGCTACCTTGTTCTGTTAACCTTACGCTACAATGCTAACGTGGAGAGCTCCAGCTAAACAATAGCCAACTGAAGCTAGCTGAGTTTTTGCTGCAACACAACGTGAGACATGGTAATGTCATGTACAGTATACTATAGCGCATATTCCTTCTAGATTACTTTACTACTTGAACAGTGATTTCTACATTTTACGTGAATGAATGACGAATGAATGAGTACATCAGAGGGACAGCACATGTTAGAGGTTTTGGAGATAAAGTCAGAGAGGCCAGACTGAGATGGTTTGGACATGTCCAGAGGAGAGATAGTGAATATATTGGTAGAAGGATGCTGAGTTTTGAACTGCCAGGCAGGAGGCCTAGAGGAAGACCAAAGAGGAGGTTTATGGATGTAGTGAAAGAGGACATGAAGGTAGTTGGTGTGAGAGAAGAGGAAGCAAAGGACAGGGTTAGATGGAGGCAATTGATTCGCTGTGGCGACCTCTGAAGGGAAAAGTCGAAAGGAAAAGAAGAATGAATGAATGAATGAATGAATGAATGAATGAATGAATGAATGAATGAATGAATGAATGAATGAATGAGAGAGATAGAGAGAGAATGAATAAATATATAAACTTTATGATTCATAAAGAAAGAAACAGACAAACAAATATCCAACTGTCAACCATGTTTATCAACGCGTCTTCAACGTGGAGCTGTTACACGTCAGAAACTAGCTGGTTTTAACTCCATCCATTCTGTGTGTACATGTAGACACGGGTCACACATACTAACGTCACAGCGGTTTACGTCACAGGGAGACGCCCCCCAGATAGAAAAAGTTTCGGTTACAGCATCTACACAACAACGCAGACCAGGCATTCTCAAAAAACTTCACCTTGGCAGGCCTTTTTGTTCAGGATATCTTTGTTGTCGTGTGGACGAAAAGTGTAACCGTAACAAAAAGTCTCGCTGCCCGATGTCTTACGCCATATTGTTCATGTGATTCCTTCTGGCAGATGCACCATGATTGGTTGGGCGCTTGATTGACAGGTAGTGGGTGCAGTTAAAAAGCGTGTGTGTGCGGTTTTCAAGTGAGCTTATTCAAATATGTAGGTAGGGACAATCTCTCTCTCTCTCTCTTTTTCTCTCTCTCTCTCCCTCACTCCACGTGTATACTTGTCGACCCCAAAGTGGACTTATTTGATAGATCAATAATGAAATTATTGACTTTTATTTCTTCCGTATATGTGTGACTATTAATGTACAGGTATAATGTACAGGTACCGTTAAATGGGACTGTTCTGTGGAATATTTATAGCAGCAAACTGATATAGTGCTGATTCACATGGATATTCATTTAAAAAGGAGACTGAACAGGAAAAAAAAAAAAACATGAACAGATATCACAGATTGCTGATATGACATTTTGAGATAGAAATTGGAAACTGCATTCTAATTTTTAGGTCTGATTGAATATTTCAAAAGAAAAGAAGAAAGCGAAAGGAGAATTGCATTTTTTGTGACTTGTATGTACACCATAATCAATATATTTGCTCATCTGGTGTCAGATGCAGAGTCATTGCTTCCCTTTTTGGTATAAGGTTCCCCACAAGGAGTGTGCACATTATCATGGTGTTAGAGTTTGCCTCAGTGATTGTGGAAGCTGTGTTGTCTTGGGATTAGGTCTTGACGGTGTTGCCCAATGCCAATTAGTTTCAGGAACTTGACCAGGCTAAGCAGAAACAACCATGACCTGCAAGGTGGAAAAGTAACAGGAGAGAAGATGATTATGTTTGTCTTTTCTTCAAAAAATTTGATGGATAGATGAATTAATTTTATTTTTTTAAATTTAATTTTATACACTGTTATAATCCCTGAAGGGAAATAAAAGTGCACACTCTAGTATGTTAGCCAATCACAGTCATGCATATTAGTGTGTATGTAATAGTGTGTAACAGTGAGTGTGTAATGGTGTGTAATAGTGAGCGGGTAATAGTGTGTAATAGCTTGTAATAGATGGTAATAGAGTGTAATAGTGGATAATCGATAAGAAGTCAAACACTGTTAGAGATGCTGAAGGATCAGGTGTAATAGTTTAGATATATTAATTGGGTTAAGAAAAAGAGAAACAGATAGTAATAGTCCAAGAGTTTAGAAATGCTGTTATGGTGGAAAAAGAATGGTGTGCAAATAGTAAAGCATAAATGCAAATTTGTGTTTATTGATGTACATTATGTGAAATGTTGGATCTGTTCAATTTATGATATGGTTAGTTGTTTCAGTGAATTGCATAATTTAGAATTTCAAATCACCACTAATAGTTTGTCATAATTTGTGTAAGAATAGCTGAACAAACATTGGGGAATGGTGTACTAATTTCATTGGTTGGATTTATCACAGTTGTAAGAACATGGTTATGATGATTGTTTATTTTATTGTTTTTATTTGTTATCTGAAAACAAATCTATGTTATTTTGATTGTTTATGCATTTCAAGAGTTTTGTTTATTGCATTTGGAAAACCTGTTACAAATAATTTCTGTCTAGAATAAGAATGTCTGGATCTATGGCTATGAAAATAACTGGTTTGGTCCGCGACCAGACAGGAGAGATTTGCGGGGTTTTGTGTGAAAAAAAGAGTTGGAAAAAAAAAAGAGTAATAAAGAGAGCAACGAAGACGAAGGAGTTGTGGACGGATGAAAAATTAATAAAATATACACCTGGATTAAGAAACACGGCATCGCTGGTGGGGTGACTTTAAATTCCCCTTTTTCCGGAGTGTAACATGTTCAGGCCCCTGTAATACACACAACCACACACAAGGGAGCCTGCAACGGGAGGTAGTGTGGCGGGCAGGCCTTTTGTGAAGCGCCCAAATGAGCAGCTAGTGAGGGGGACGGCACCTTGCTCAAGGGCGCCTCGAAAGTGCTCGGGAGGTGAGCTGACACCTTCCACTGTCAGTTCACACTCCGCTTGTTTTGGGGCGGGAGCGGGAATCAAACCACTGAGCTCGGAACATTGGATGACCCCCTCTGCCACCCGCTCTACCACTAAGCCACTGCCGCCCTAATTGACCACAAATGCTCATCTGCAAACTGCTCATCCTGCAACACATGCAGACATTGCGATGCTAATTCTTAAATGTTATATTGTGTCCCACTTGCTCAATGAGTGAGGACGTGCAGCTCTTCCTGCTTGCTGTGCAGATTTATCCTTTGCTATAGTGGCTCTGCTTCAGCGCAACTTTAACAGGTTCCTGTGCATAAATGGGTCCAACACTGAAAATTCAAAATGTTTCCTGTTTATACAAAACAGAGACACAAGTGTCAACTTGTTTTGAAGATTAGTAACAAGCTGTCACCGGAGTACTTTTTAAAAAAGATCTTCTTGATGAGTTATATTCAAAATGTTGGACACACTTGGATAGTCGTGTGAATAAAAAGCTCTAAATTGCTAAGTCTAATTGGATACACTGACATGTGTCACTAATTTAACAGATGTCCTTTGTGAATATAAAAACTGCTGTTAAACTATCAGCAACAGAAATGTATTACTTAAGCATACAACACTTAAGAGTGTTGTATGCTGACTTTCATTTTAAATTAAGCACTTCAGCTTATCCTCACTCATAAAACTCTGGAGTATTCGATTCTTCTTAATCTCTCTTAGGACATCTCTTAGGACATAGTATTAGCAGTGGTTAGCTTTGTCGTTTTAGCTTGGGACCCCGCAAGATTTATCCAGAGAATTCCTTGGTTCAAACAGCAGTAAAACTCTGGCTTTACCTTAACATGACACTGGTCTTGCTCTGCTGTTTAACACTGATGTTCAGAAGTACAACATTGTTGTCAGAGAAGAAGAAGCAACGGAAACCTTGCTTGGATGTTATATTGTTGTTTGACTGAGAACATTTCAATGGGAAATGGGATTTTCAATGGCCAAATTATTTTAGGGAATCTCCACATACATACATAAAGAATAAGCAAGTAATTCAATGTACTTTTGTAAGGAGTTTCAAAATAAGACATTACCTCAAATATGCATTCTGTATACAGATAATTACTATTCCTCCTCAGAAGTGTCACATTTCTGATAAAAGTAGCTGATGGAACCAAAAAAGCATGACAGGAAAGTAGGCAGATGCAGAATAAAAGTTTTTATTTACTATTATTCAAAGCAGAGGTCAGGATACCAGTCCAGACAGGCAAAAAAATCCAATGAAGGGTGAGCAACAAGCAGAGTCCAGGGATAAGGCAGGAAACAAGAATGCCGAGCAAAGAATATATAGGATAGAGACTGAGTAGGAGATGGGTTGCAGGTGACTGAGAAAACACAGGTGAAAGGAAAGAACTTGGCTGAGTGCAGTGAGGTGGATTAGTCTCTGAAATGACAGAAGATATTACTGCAGGGAAACACTAAAAGTGAATAGAATTGAACATAAACCTAAGTGTTGACAGAAGTCATGTCAGGATGAGGAGCTGCAGGTGTTTTCTGCAATCTGTTGTTGCATGCAATTAGATTTTATTTTTCTTTTTTACTCATGACCAGTTTTCTCCAGCAAACACAGCAAAGAAATCTGTGTCCAAACCAAATACGATTTGACGAGTACCTGAATGACTAATAAACATCCATCTATTCATCCATTTTTCAAATACAGAACTGTCAAAACAATTAAATGACAAAACGTGATTTACATGGTAATGAAGCACCTGTGAGTGAAGGAATAACGCAATAGTTCTCAGGATTGGCGGTTTTTGTCCTCCTGAACCCCTGTCGTTCCATTTCCTCCCTCAGATTTCCTGTCAACTCTCCTACCTGTTGTTGTTTCTGTGTCGTGGGTGTGGCTGACAGATCCACTAATTCCCGTCTCCTTCCCTGAGTACCTGGTGCCAGTCATCTAATCAGACAAATTGGAGGCCGCATTTAAATAATTCTTCTTCTAAAATATTTTTTAAGGCCTCTGGATGAACTTGCACAGGACATTTTTTTTAAATATGTTTCTTGAAAGCCATGCAGTACACTCCTGTATGGGGTCTTCTCAACATGAATACCTCCCTACAGTGAGAGATACCGGTCTGGTCTTCTCCTAGTGTTGTAACAAGTGTCCACACATAGTCAATGCCAACTAGTGCATGAACGTACTGACTTTATTAAGGAGTGAAGGAAAAATGGAGAGTACAGAAAGAAAACAAAGATTCTGAGTTCGATGTACTCATCTCAGAGGTTGAGTAAATCTTTTGTTTGGAAGGCTGAACAGTGGAATATCAAATAAAAGGAAACAGGCTGAAAGGAAGCATTGTGCTGGATGTGTAAAGTCGACCGACCGTGTGAACGATTGCTTAGCTATTTATCCTTATATCCAAGGAATGTGAGTGATGAAACTAATAGCCTATTTCATCCATAAAATAATGCAAGCCTGAACATTATGAAGTACATACGTGCTGATGTGTGTTTTACATTATATTCATACATTTTATTCATGATATAACAACTAGGTTTCCTGATTTCCGTCATTGAAAAACTTGCCTTTACCTATCTTTTTCTGTGAAAGACGCTGATGCTTTTCATACTACATTTTCCTGTGCATCGACCTTTATAAACAAGGTCCCTGGTCTCTCTCATAACACTTATCTCCTGGAGGTTTTTTGTATACTTGTATGTTTGATCCTGATCCTCCTCTCATCTTCTTCAGGCCCATCTATTTGTCACCTGTTCCAGTCACGACCTACATTTCCGTCTCTATGACTTGTTTGTTTAGGGTTGAATATTATTTTGTGGCTGTCCTGCTGTCCTCCAGGAATCATTGCAAAAACACAGCAATAGTCACATGTGGTGGTAGTCTGTGTTGAGGAGGTGCCCGGTTTCCTTTGTCCTAGAAAATATTAGTATATTGGGTTGATCAATAAGAACTGAGTCTTCTATGTGTGCTCACTTTCTTCTCTTCTATTTTCTTCTCACTTTTAGCGACCAATTAGATTGATTTCTCTCACCGACTGGTGGTTAGAGCAGCTGGTACTCCCAATAGTCTTATATGTTGTTTTGAGAGTCACTGGTGATCGACCTATTTAATCAATTAGGTATGAGGACTTGTCAGGGTGTAGCACTGCTGCTGAAGCTGTTTCATTTTGCCTTTCAGTTTGGTTTCTTTCTCTCCTTTTCTTCCTTATATACTCCCTCATTCCCCTCTGCAATACAACCTAAACACTCTGGTTTCCCACCACCATTCCATTTTTCTGTCAAAGTTAATTGTTTTCTGTGTTTTTTTCTGTTTTCCCATCACGTTGCCTGTTTGATTTAATCGAGAGGACTTCTCATCATCTCTGCCGTGGGGCTGAACACAGAACATGGTGCCAGGGAAAACGATGGCAAGCCAGAGGGTGACGCAGTCTTTTTCATTCCTTCAATTCAGTATAAATTCACACACACACACACACACACACATACACACACACCCACACACACACACACACACACACACACACACACACACACACACACACACACACACACACACACACACACACACACACACACACACAAACTAGAGAGATAACACGAAAGGTTCCCATATCTAAACATAGCTTTGCAGAGCCATACGGTGAAATAATAGACTTCGCGTTTCATCATTCTTTCTCCCCGGAACCCCTTTTGATGGACATACATGAGATTGTGCACGACAAAACAATAAACATATACCTCTACCTCACCCCCCCCCCAGCTTTAATCTGTTCTACAAATGCTTCACTTCCTGCGGTGCTGAGCAAGTTCTACTATTTATGGAGTGATGTTAAGCTGATGTGAGATGATCGGAACGTTCCCCTTACCCATGGTGATTCTCCTTTGGGTGTATGGATGCATGTGTTTGTCAGTACGCAAGCAAGGCAGACCACGGGGATGTGTGTATGTCTGTAGATGTGCATACAGGCTTGCTTTCAGGTCTGTCAAGGTGTTTGTGGATTGATATGTGTTTGCCTGCGTTAGAGGGGCTAGAAATAGGAGCCCTGCCACAGGCAGCAGACTGGCCTTTGACAATGACAAAACACTACCAGACTCATTGACTGCAATGCACACCTTTCCTATTCGTTGTGCATTTTTGTGTACCTCAATTTAGAGTTCCTTTCTCCTTGTCTTTGGTGGAGAAAAATGTATGTATTTTATTTTTCTCATTGAGCTGATTCTCACTCCTTCTTTTGCGTTCATCTTATACCCTAGAGAACAGTATTTTTGATCTTACACATGAGAGACAGTATTTACACAAAGGGGTAGGATTGTATTTACAAACATGTTGGTGTTTTTGTATTTTTAATTTTTTTCTGTATTTTGTGTACCCAATGTACCCAATGTATTCACTGACGTCACAAAGACTTCTGGACTTCCTGCACCTTATCCACAGCCTGCTGAACAGCGGGAAACCGGTGATTTTCTCTGGACAACATATTTCCTCATGTTTTGGAGACGTAACTTTCATTCAGCGGCGTCAACTCCACGTGTGGCTAAAGGGTTATTGCTGCAATAACGATATCTTCTTTGTTGCCAGCTTAGATGCTGTCTTAAATACCGGTAGACCTTGACTTTTAAAAACAGACAGCCTTCATTTGTAGGGTGGGTCATGACTTTTACAAATCTATAAGCATTACATGACCTTGCACTCCGTCTCTAGCCCACCAGCAGTAAAACAGCTCTCCCTCTGAACTCTGCTCAGACATCTGTAATAGTTTTTGACATCCCTGTGACCGCCTATAGATACCTTGTGAGGTTTACTGCTAAACAAATTGGTGCACACCATAAGAGCCTCATAAATTTTTGGCAGACTGTGAATCCTGCTGTCCAAAACTCTTGCCACTGAATTTTGCACTATTGAATGTTTAGCCACTCACTAGTAAAAGAATGATTTTATCACTCAAATCTCTACACGCTCTCATTTATGCTGCAGCAACACTTATTGAAGCTTCCCTTCTAGAATATAGCTTCCTTTTTTGTGACAGACAAAGGTGGTTGAGTAGCATCAATTTATTTTAAAATGTTCACTTGTACAAAATGTGTCTTGACTTATCTCAATAGAATAAAGTAGTCTTGAACATATGAGCACAATGTTTCCAAAAAGTTGTTCGTAAGTTGAATTGTGTTGTTATTTCTTAATTCTCAATCTATTATTACCATTTCAGGTCTTTTAAATGCCATTACTACTCTAAATATGAAAGTACTCTTCACTAAGACTTACAGGAAACAATTACAGGACATAAAAACAACATTACTAAATACAATACAGGTGCAAGTCGTTTGAAGTTAACTCATTCTCAATTACAAATTGGTTTTAAAAAAATAGTTGAAGATGGATGGATGGATGGATGGATGGATGGATGGATGGATGGATGGATGGATGGATGGATGGATGGATGAAATAATAATAATCAGGTTCATATCTGTCCACTACAAGTATTGGACTCTTAAAACATCCACAGGAGAAACATTTCTCAAAAAATTTCACAGGAAATAAGGATAAAAACATATATGATATTGAAATACGCACGTGCAGTTTGTTAGGAATGTCCTGGAGGTAAAAAGAGTGTCAGATAGAGTGATGAGTCTGAATTAGAAATAGAAGGCGTGATGTTCAATGTTGTTAGTGGGTATGCTCCACAGGTAGGATGTGAGCTGGAGGAGAAGGAGAAATTCTGGTTGGACTTTGATGAATTGATGCAGAGCATACCTAGAAGTGAGAGAGTTGTCATTGGTGCAGACTTCAATGGACATGTTGGCGCAGGAAATAGAGGAGATGAGGAGGTGATGGGCAGATTTGGTATCCAGGAGAGGAATGCAAAAGGACAGATGGTGGTTGACTTTGCAAAAAGGACGGAAACAGCTATAGTGAATACTTTCTTCCAGAAGAGGCAGGAACATAGGGTGACATATAAGAGTGGAGGTAGGGGCACACAGGTAGACTACATCTTGTGTAGACGATGTAATCTGAAGGAG
Source organism: Antennarius maculatus (assembly GCA_013358685.1). Classification (NCBI taxonomy): domain Eukaryota; kingdom Metazoa; phylum Chordata; class Actinopteri; order Lophiiformes; family Antennariidae; genus Antennarius; species Antennarius maculatus. Next base: position 5,026,681 of record CM023622.1, on the reverse strand, counting down.
ATCAGTGACTGTAAAGTAGTGGTATCCAAGGTACGAAGCCTGACACTGCCACTATTTTTGCTAGTTTTTGCTTTATCCATAATGAACAGTAAAGTATCCATGGTAAGAAGCCTTACACTCTGAGATACTCACAGAGAAAACAACAAACAACAACAAGAGGGAGAAAAGAATGTTGGAGCTGCATGAACGCAGCTGTGCTGCCCCCGCAGAGGTGGCAGAAAAGGGAACTACGAGACAATAGTCAGTTTGTTCCTATCTCTCAATGTTTCTAAGTCGAATGTTCATATGTTGAGGATGTCCTGTAAATAATGTTTCATTAAGATTATTAGAATTCAATAACACTTCTTTGCTCATTTTATTGACAGTCACTCTTCTTATATGATTTTACTGGATGAAGTCAACTTGTGTGTAAATGACAGTTCAGATTCTAAAGCAGTGAAATTTTTAGACTTTGTTTATTGTGAACTACTCTTTCCCCAACTGGAGAAACACACTGCATCAAATCTTTACAAAGAGCATGGATGTTTATGATTTGTGTATTTTAGAGGTTTCCATTTCTAATCCAGTTTTTTTTTTTTCAGTGTCTCTCCAACTATTCTAAATCTGTTTTCTACTCCTACACCCACACTCATTGTCATATTGGCAGTGTTCTCTCTGCTGCTGCAATAGGTTTTTTCTCTCATCTGATTAAAAATAAGAAAGATAATTCCAAGATTCTATTTGATACTGTTGCTGAACTCACACGGAATATGGCTACCATTACCAATTTCATTTAGTGCTGATGACTTCAGCACTTTTTTACAAATGAGATTGACAGCATTAGAGCCAAATTCACAGGTAGACTTTCTCCTCAAGTTGATAGCCATGAACTCTCTGACCTTGCTGAGACCAAGTGCAGCCTCTCAGAGTTTCGAATAATTTCCCCTGAGATCCTCATTAGCTTGGTAGCTGCTTACAAACCAATGACGTTCACGCTAGATTCAATGCTGTCCAACCTTTTTCCAGAATGGTTGCCTTCAGTCTACAGTAATTCTATTCTTCATATTATCAATAACTGCATCTTTGAATGCACACTTTGACACCTTAGACCATAACATACTTCTAAGCTGCATGGAAAAGTGTATTGGTATTCAGATGCCCATTCTCTCTTGGTTTCTTTCATACCTATCAAATGGAACTCAATGTGTAAATTACAGCAATGCAATATCTGCTTTGTCTGTAGTAGCTCGGTGTACCCCACAGATGAATCCTTGGCCCGATTCTATTTTTGATCTTGCTCTGTTGATATTAATGTTATGTATGAGATTTAATTCTATTGTTATGCTGATGACAAATAACTAACTATACAGTATGTATCTGTAAAGCCAAACAACCTTTTCCCCCTTTCTGTAACTTTGGGGCATGTCTTTCAGAAATTAAAAATGATGAACATATTTCTTTTGCAGTTGAATTGCTGATGTTAGACTGACAAAGCATGGATATTTATGTGAGAATCTGACTGTTAACATTTATGTCTGCATTATTCCTGAAAGCGCCACTAGCAAAAAGCTTGGAGTGATTTTTGATCCCCATTTAACATTCCAGTCTCATATCAAGTCCATAACTAAGAAATCATTTTCTCATCTCAGTGATATTGCTCCAGCCTGTTTCATATTATGTGATGCTGAAAATGTAATCCATGCATTTCTATCTTCCAGACTTGATTACTGTAATCTACTCCTGTCTGATTCTGCCAGCATACTCCATTAGAAGTCTGCAGTTTGTCCAAATGCTGATACCAGGGTCCTGACAAAAACTAAAAAATATGATCATATAACACCCCTATGGCCTCTCCAAATTGACTACTAATACAAGGGAGAGCTGATTAAAGGCTCATAAATATATGCACGGACTTGTATAAAGTTACTTCTCTGAATTACTCAAACCATGCATATCATCTTCTCCCTTCCATTCTGTTGATACTGCTGTCCTGGTTGTTCTTTCAGTAACAAAAGAAGCTTATCTTCAGAGCGCCTGTTAAGTCAGTTATATACTCCAACTAGAAGTTCAATCAAGATGGAAAACCTACTTCTACTTACTAAATTGTGCCGTATCATAAAATATCCCATTTTCAACCATCATTTTTTTGTGGAAATTAAATTGACAATTTAAAACACAACTGAGATGTATACTACTCTTTCTGTCCATTTTCTCTGCCTGCCTCAGTTTAGCCTGCCTGTACACCCCCTGCCTTTTGTTTGGACTCACACCCTCAAGAAGGAGATATATTACCAGACAAGTTTGTTTCCTCTCCCCTGCCTACCCGGTTTTGACTTTTCAACCTAGGCCTGGTCTCAGCATCTTGCTCCTACTTATTAACAGCATGTTATCTTTATGGCATCTCTTTTGCAGTCTGTATTTTTTTATTTGTTTTTTGTTGCTGTCAAACTCTGATGATGAAAATGTTCTCCTTAAAACATGACATTTTCACTTTTCACTGTGCTTTTATTAGCGGACAAAGAGCCGAGATCATATTGACCAGGAATAGCTGACTTGATTGTTAACATGAGAGTCTCCATCAGGTCATTGTTTGTACTTTTGGTCAAGACAGCAAGCAATTTAAAATATTTATTATTACAGCAGTAAAACATATTTTAACTTTGGAGTCCAGGCCCAGATATCATCACTCCCCCACTGTTATCTTTATATGGATACATCGGGGAGTGATAAGACAGACTCTTGAGATGGATGCTGGGGAAACCAAACACCAAACAAATCTTTACTTTCCTGTGTCAAACAGCAAGTCTGTGTTTGTTGTTTTGACATATGACACCTCTTGGGATCTAATAATTTTTAATTAATCCTACAACCTTAGGAATGCACTAGCTAAGAAAAAAAAAGCTTTTTGTGGAGGTAATGGACACAGAAATTTCATTCAAACATTTTAAAATTGGTGACATAGCCACTGCTTTCAGGCTTAATTAAAATTAGTGCTCACCTTCTGCCAGCAAAATCCAGAACACACAGCAGTTGACAGGCAAGCCCTCAATAGTCTTGTGATGTGAATCAAAGTCAAAATTAAAACTCTAATTAATGGTGGACAAAGTTCCAGGCATTAAAACTAATGAAGCTCACAAGTCGCAATGTGCCAAGGAAGAGACAGGGGAAGAGAACATGTTCTGTAGATAGCTGGAAAGAGATGCAGACAGAGAGAGGTAAAGATGGAGGAAATTAAGGCATACGGGGGGAATGGGTGAGAAAAGAAATATACATGAGACAAAGCTAGAAAACTGGAAGGTAGCGAGAGTATGTGTAGGCGTAAGGTGCAGGGGCTGATTCAACGTGAGAAGAAAGTAATCAAATAAGCAACAGCAAAGGAAAGAAAGGGAATGAGGCAGAGAAAAGAGATGAGTGAAAAAGAGGTATTTTGGGAGGTGTGAAAAAAGAACACATCATCCTTGGGGCTCTGTGTCTTTCCAGCCCTTTAATGTCTTTAATTAAAGCCAACAGTAATATTGTTGTGCTCCCTTAGAGTGCCATTAGCGAAGCAACATTCTACTACGCAGTCGGCTGACAGAGGAGGAGAAGAAAGCAAACTGCCTAATGATGGCAGGAAGCAGCGCGAGAGGAAGGGACGGATGACTGGAGGAAAAGGGTGGTGCTGGAGGCCAAGGCAGACGAGGTGAGAGCAGTTATTAAGGTCGAAGGAACGCCGGAGGTCAGGATGGACGGAGGCATGTATAGGATGCGGATGACAGAGCGGAGGAGAAAGGTTGGACAGATGAGGAGGTGGAACGGAAGTGGACAGGGAGAGAGAGAGGGAGAGGGGGAATTTGTGAGAACCCAACTTCAAACGACCAAAGCTGGATAGGAGACGACTACTGGGGAGAAAGAATTATGAGGCTAAACGTGTGGGCTGAGTGATACATGATCACATTATGCCGGCGGCTTGTTTAATCAGCCTGACTTCCTCTTGCTGCAGGGACAGTCTCTCACATGGCCCAGTGTCAAAGCAGCAGCATGGGTCTGGAGAGGGGGGCCACAGGGCACTGATTATCCTGTGACATTCTGAGATGAAGGGACATCCACTCTGTTTTATGTTTGCAGCTGCTTCCATTAAATTGATTTGCAAGTTTTAAACAGTTTTTTGAATTGTCAGAATAAAATATTACTCACTTTGAGCTGATTAGTTGATCAAATGAAAATTTATTGGCAGCTCTTTGGATAGTTGTGCAATCATTCAATGCACAGCATCTCAAATGTAATGGTTAATTTAAATCTCTGCAAAATACGATCTACTTTTGAGAAAGGGCTTTCAAGATGTTTATTTGGAGGAATCTAGAAGGAAAATACATGTCGTGATCAATTTGGATTTCAGTATATCATAATATATTGTGATACTGTGAGCAATACAATACATTATTGATCATATATGACCTTTTTTCTTTATGTCTCTGTTAATGTTATTGCACCAGAGAGGCAGAATGAATTGTGGCAATAAATCTTTGCATATAAAATATTAAACAAGTGTTTTTTGAAAAACAATATAGTATTAAAAATAAAATACCTCACACCTCTATACATCACAGCATTTAATTGCTGCATTCCACTTAATGTGCCATGTGCTTCTCTGTGAAGCTCTGTTGAATATGTAGCCTTCAGGGCTTTACCCACCCTGAATGCTTGTTCAACAGGAGAAGAAAAAGGTTCTGCAATATAAAGAATTAGATGTATCTGTTAGAGCACGCAGCCCTGGCTCCCCACAGGGCTGCGTGCTCAGCCCCCTCCTGTTCACCCTACTGACGTATGACTGCTCAGCGAAACACCCGAGCTGTCATATCATAAAGTTTGCAGACGACACAGTAGTGGTGGGACGCATCTGGAACAACGATGAGTCCAAATACAGAGAGGAGGTGGAGCACCTGGTGCACTGGTGCAGACGCAACAACCTCTGCATAAACGTGGGGAAGACCAAGGAGAAGGTGGTGGACTTCAGGAGGAAAAGACACTCCTCTCCCCCCGTGCACATCGAAGGACCAGCTGTGGAGGTGGTCTCCAGCGTCAGGTACTTGGGGGTTCATCTCACTGAGGACCTCACCTGGAGCTGTAACACCTCCTACCTGCTCAGGAAGGCCCACCAGGGGCTCTACTTCCTCAGGAAGCTGAGGCGTGCTGGACTGGGGGGTCCCGTCCTGAAGGCCTTCTACAGGGGTGCCGTGGAGAGCATCCTCACCACCAGCATCACTGTGTGGCACGGCAGCTGCTCTGCAGCAGACAGGAAAGCGCTGCAGAGGGTTGTGAAGGCTGCACAGAGGACTGTAGGGGGTGGCCTACCTACCACCACAGAAATCTACACGAGTAGGTGTAGAAGGAGGGCCACCCACATCATGACAGACCCCACCCACCCAGCACACAGTCTATTCCAACCCCTCCCCTCAGGCAGGAGACTACGGAGCATCCGGAGTAGGACCACCAGGCTGAGGAACAGCTTCTTTCCAGAGGCTGTTAGACAGCTGAACTCCTGTGGTGCTCTGTAGTCACCCTCACGACGCCCCGTGTGTCACCACAGATACACGGGGATTCAGTGCAATATGGTGCTTCTTCAAGTGCAATATATGGAGCACCTACACACTTGAGCTGCTGCGTTGTTGTTGTTGTTGTTGTGAACTAAATTCTGCTGTCCAGACACTTTAAACTTGAACTTATATATCTTACATCTTAACTTTTCTTTGTTCCCTTTTCTTATTTGTCTTACATTTTTAACTTTTTGTTTTTTTCCAGTTTTTCTAAACTTATTTATCTTGCATTTTTAACTTTTTTATCTAGTTTTTCTTAACTTATTTAACTTACTTAACTTATTTATCTTATTTATCGACCGGGCTTACTGGGACCTTCAGAGACATATTTCGTGCTGTCAACTGTGGAAATGTGTGTTAGTATGACAAATAAAGACTCTGATTCTCTGATTCTCTGATTCTGATTATACTAGCCTTTATGACAGCTTCACTTTTCACACCTGTAAACCTTTACACTGGGATTTATTCATTTCAAAAGACTTTCAAAAGCAGGAGAATGGAAGTGTGTTTTGTATAAATGTTTTATATTGACAATTCCTTTTCATGGTGACTTTTAAATCAGTTTTTATATATTTTCTGCTCTATTCAAGGTAGCGGACAATGAAGCAAGATGATCTGGTGTCTGATTCTCCCACCTCCATGAGCCTTATTTTCTCACAAATCATTTTACTGCAAAAACAGTTACAATTACAAACACAGCTTTTTGTAATTCAGAATCTTTTCTTTTAATTTGTATTTTTCTATCCATGATTTAGATTTTGACTTAGATTGATTCTATGAGAAACATTTTGTCTCAGACAAGCTCACATTTGCACACTAATATACAAATCTCCCATAGTACACAGGTGTCTCTTCAGAATTTTAAGCATTTTACTTTTCTTATTTCAATAATTGAGTTTTTGTCAGGTATTTAATTAATAAATATTGCTAGCAACAGGCACAATAACTAACTTTTAATAAATGTGTTCAATCCATTGAATTCATGGGATTTGAATCACAAACTGTAAAAAATCCCAAATCTTTTGACAGTAGTTTTTTATTTGTATATGAAACTATATTTACTATCTGCACATTAAAAATAATCTTTTATTATACATATCATAAGAAATTCTGTCTTTTTAAAAGTTATTTTACAAAAAAATGACTATTCTTTTTAAGAAATCTTTTTTCTTCCTTAATTTACATACAAATATACCCAATATTACATAATTTAACTGCTATAAATTTGCTGTATAATAATATATGTGTATCTTCTTCTTCTTCTTTTCCTTTCGGCTTTTCCCTTCAGGGGTCGCCACAGCGAATCAATTGCCTCCATCTAACCCTGTCCTTTGCATCCTCTTCTCTCACACCAACTACCTTCATGTCCTCTTTCACTACATCCATAAACCTCCTCTTTGGTCTTCCTCTAGGCCTCCTGCCTGGCAGTTCAAAACTCAGCATCCTTCTACCAATATATTCACTATCTCTCCTCTGGACATGTCCAAACCATCTCAGTCTGGCCTCTCTGACTTTATCTCCAAAACCTCTAACATGTGCTGTCCCTCTGATGTACTCATTCCTGATCCTATCCTTCCTGGTCACTCCCAGAGAGAACCTCAGCATCTTCATCTCTGCTACCTCCAGCTCTGCCTCCTGTCTTTTCCTCAGTGACACTGTCTCTAGACCGAACAACATCGCTGGTCTCACCACAGTTTTGTACACCTTTCCTTTCATTTTAGCTGAAACTCTTCTATCACACATCACACCTGACACTTTTCTCCACCCATTCCATCCTGCCTGTACACGTTTCTTCACCTCTTTTCCCCACTCTCCATTGCTCTGGACTGTTGACCCTAAGTACTTAAAATCCTCCACCTTCTTGATCTCTTCTCCCTGTAACCTCACTCTTCCACTTTGGTCCCTCTCATTCACACACATGTACTCTGTCTTACTGCAGCTAACCTTCATCCCTCTCCTTTCCAGGACAAACCTCCACCTCTCTAGCTTCTCCTCCACCTCTTCCCTACTCTCACTGCAGATCACAACGTCATCTGCAAACATCATAGTCCATGGAGATTCCTGTCTAACCTCGTCTGTCAGCCTGTCCATCACCACAGCAAACAAGAAGGGGCTCAGAGCTGATCCCTGATGCAGTCCCACCTCCACCTTGAACTCCTCTGTCACACCTACAGCACACCTCACCACTGTCTTACAGTCCTCATACATGTCCTGCACCGCTCTAACATACTTCTCTGCCACTCCAGACTTCCTCATACAATACCACAGTTCCTCTCTGGGCACCCTGTCATAAGCTTTCTCCAGATCTACAAAAACACAATGCAGCTCCATCTGGCCTTCTCTGTACTTCTCTATCAACATCCTCAAAGCAAATACTGCATCTGTAGTACTCTTTTTTGGCATAATAATATATGTGTATATGAAACATATTTTGGTCTAATCTGATGGCAAATCTTTTCACTTTTATAGTAATATGCATTTTATTTACAAAATGCAAATTCAGCTTTTTTGTTGTATCAAACACACGAACCAAGTCATTTCGAATGACAACAGAAGTTTCTTACCTTTCTTAACTTCTTACTTATTCAGTAAGGAAACGGTTTTAAGGTCTTGGAGCATATCACAGCTTGCACAAGGAAATGCATGGAAAGCTGTTGTTGGTTTACTCTAAAACTCAAACAGGGAAAACACTTTTCTCTGCCAATTTCTGAAAGTTCATTATTTTTTGCAGTTGAATTACTGAACTTAAATTTTTTGGATTTTTGTTTGGCAGATATTAAAAAAAATATTTACAGTGCATGCTTTGTAGTGCTATATTATACTCCTGTTGTTTGATTTAAAATTTAATTTCTGAAAATAGACATACAGTGCACCCTCGCGCATTCGGGGATCAAAGCTCACGACTTCACGTCATTGTGGATTTTTGTTAGGCAGTCATGTGATATTGTACACGCATTCTATTGGCTGACGGCATCCGGAAGTGCGCTCGGTTCTGTGAGTCTCGGACTTACGTGAAACACAAAAGTGCTTTAAACAGTCAATAAGAGTGTGGGAAAAGGTAATACAGGTAAAAGGTGGTTTTTTTGGGGGGGCGCACCAAGAAGGAACTGCCCGCCACTCTACCTCCCACTGCATGCGCACAGGCCCCCTGTGTGTGTTTGTGTGTTCAGGACCTGTGCAAACTAACATGTGCGTGTGCCACTAATTTCTCTTCGGGGATTAATTGAGTATATAAAATTAAAAAATTAAAATATCAGTATGGGGAGGGTCATAAACGTTTAAATTACCATAAATAATAAGATAAATAGTTTGTTGCTCTATTGTGGAATTCATTAATCGCGTATGGTTCCTGGGACCGCAAAGAACAGGGCGCACTGTAATACATATTATTTTTTGGTTTTATAGACAAAACAAAATCTTTCATATTCTTAATTTATTCATTGTATGAAAATGTTTAGCCATCAATTACAATGGAGGAAGCTCCAGGTGCTTTCACATTTCATCTTATCCTTAATTTTTCTGCTATAAATAAGCAAACAAAAAAAAAGTCAGTTCCTAAAATAAATGAAATCTTCTTTAGGAGGATGTAGGGATATGGAGGCCTTATAACCCTCGAGTCCTGGATAGACTGTAAATAAGTCATAACGTAATTGAAAAAAACAACGTATCAGATGTTGTACAAAGAGAGTGTGCGAGGGTGAAAGAGTTTTCCAATGTGAACCAGCCATCAGCTGTTAACTAGATGATATTTCTGGTTATTGCTAAAATTTCACACATTACACAAAAAATAACGCTTCAAACGTAACACCACTGCCCTGAAAAAGGCTGGCTTCAGGAACTTTCACCATTTGAACATGCAATGCAATTTCATAAAAAGCTTCACTATTGTTAAGCTTATAGTAAAACACTCTGGAAGGTTTGCTTATTTATCATCTTGGTGTGATTTAATGCATAGTAAATAGGCATCGCCAATGCATTGTAGTTCATATATCAGCATCAGACTTCATACTTCTCTACTATATTTGTGCTCAGTAACATTTAATTTATGAGAGGGGAGTAGAATCTTTAAATAATGAAGAAATCAAAAAACTGGTGTGACTGTGGTTCAATGGTTTGTTGTCCCATGTGTGATTTTTGATACTTCAAAATCACATTTAGTTTTTGTTTTGTCCACCTCAACCTGATTAGAAAATAACTTAAGAGGCATGGAGTCAGAACTGTTCTCCCCCCAAAAATGAATTTCTGTCATTGTAGATTACAAAAGTAGCTCCATCCTGCTGCAGATGTCGCTCAGTTTCAGTTATACTTGCATTTGCAGTTTTGTGTCTAATTTATGTCTTTTCATTTTAAAGCTTCAATTAGTTAAAGCAGCCAGACATTAAATAATTGAATGTTTACCCTATAAAGTTTACATTTAGGCTGTTGACACTTGACAGACTAATTAGTGACTCAGTGACAGTCACTTCACAGCCACTGATGAGGAGACCTTAAATGGTCATTTTAACAAATGAATTAAAGCCTGCTGAATTAGAGAAAATAATCTATTCTGACAACTTAATACACCACTTGTCTCCTTTTAAATGTCGTCTATATTAAAGACAAAGCGTGTTTTCTGGAAATACTTTAGAGACATCATCCAAAGGGCATTTGACTTTTATCTATTACCGTTCTTTTATTTTCAATATGTGGATCAGCTCATACATTTCCAGTCCACAAATCATTTTAAGCGCCAATCAGAGAAGAACATACCAGGCTAGATTACAAAGAGATGCAGTCGCACTGCAGCCCTCCTTGGAATGACAAGGATTAGCGTCTGGGAAACAAAAAGGTCCTCAGATTATATGTTCTCCAGATATTTAATTAATGCATATCATTGGATAGGAAAATGTTATGAAGCAGTTTCATGCTAATAATCAGCATCTTACTTGTACCTTCTGACACAGTAGGCTGTGAAGCATCTTGCTGCACACATCAGCTCATCTGTTTCACTGAAATTATAATTAACATTTTTGATGGCGAATAATTTTAGAACTTGTATTGAATTGTATTGAATCACGGGGTGAGTGTTGTTACATCCCCGGTGGTTACAATCCATTTGTTTAATGTCTTGCTCTGCTAACTGGCTAACAAGCTTCAGAGACTCAACAAGCAGCTATAATGCAAAGACAGTTTTAAACATGGTGGGAGGACTTATGTCAGATGTGCTCCCAGCACGGATATGAGAGTTGATCTGCACACCGGTGGTGAGAGTTTTTTCAGCTGGGTGAGACATGTTGACATGTCGTTGTCACAGTGGTGAGCTGGGAATATTCTCACTTGAGAAAGTTGGCTTCAATCCTGATTGAAGGTAATAAAAAGCAACTTCACCATAACATATGACTCTCCAGGTCAATCTCATTGATCACAATGTTTCACATTGCATGATGTACAGTGCGAGTGCACCCTATTACCCAGCACTGTAAAAGAATAAGAATAGTGCAGAAGCTGAGCTCACAGACAGTCAAATCTCTAATGAGCTTTATATTCATTTCAACCTTAGTAATCATGTCTTTATGAGTTCCTTAACTAAAAAAAATCGGCTTATTTGAGACAAATGTGCCACCTTCTGCTCTCAGCTGATATCAATTTACCCTCCAAAACAGGACTTTTAGACACAGCTGAAAGATCAGACGTGTATCTGGATTTCTTCTCTACCACAACCTTCAACAAATGGCCACCACTATTTCTCCATGGAAACCAACAACATGTCTGTAGACAATGTCCTAACTAAGATCGGGTCAATCTTCTGTATGAACAAACTACAATGTGCACCACAATGCCTTAACTTGACTGTAATCAACCTTCCTGTCCAATGTCCAACACTGTCCTCTCCCTTAAAGACGGCTTAGTGAAGTCTTGCCTGGTCTGGACATGGGCACTGTCCCAGCGTACTCCTTTTTGGGGTCTTTGTAAAAATCATTATTTTTGACTAGTCACAGTTATTTTAAAGTACTTAAAATGAAGCTTTTATAATGAAGTCGCAAGTAATCAGTCCATACTGTCGGTACTTTTCTGCCTACACGTGGGAGGGTTTCTAGGTCTTTATGTCTGGCTTTCTGTCTCGGTCGTCTTCTGTCTTCTCTCTCTATGCAATCCTCTTGTTATCTTGGGCACTTGAACTGTTTTTTTTTATTGCAGTAATATTCCTATCTCTTTTCACAGCCATTCTGAAAAAAAGAAAATACAACAACCACAAAAAACTATTTGTTTGCAATCCTGACTATTTTAGGTATCTATAGATCTACGTATATCTACATGTCCCCTCCATTCTAAAACATTGGAATTTCTAATACTATTTCTGATTTTTATATAACAGTTTTTGTTGCTTTTCTGATCAGGTTTTGAACTTAAAATTGCATCAGAATATGAACGTTCACTCTACTTGTATTATTAAAATGTATTGCACTATTTGACAGGAAGGAGGAACACCTGGATAACTGAGAACCTAAAAAATGTCCCAATTGAGCTGAATAATTAGTTTGTCTGTACAATGCTTGGATGTCAAAAAATGGGCTGGTTTAATGACAGGAAGCATTAAGAAGAATAAAAATAAAGAGCTGCATAACATTAGTGTCCATGCCACAACATTCACACCTCTTCTTCTTCTTCTTCTTTTCCTTTTGGCTTTTCCCTTCAGGGGTCGCCACAGCAAATCAATTGCCTCCATCTAACCCTGTCCTTTGCATCCTCTTCTCTCACACCAACTACCTTCATATCCCTCCCTCATTACATCCATAAACCTCCTCTTTGATCTTCCTCTAGGCCTCCTGCCTGGCAGTTCAAAACTCAGCATCCTTCTACCGATATATTCCCTATATACCCTCTGGACATTTCCAAACCATCTCAGTCTGGCCCCTCTGACTTTATCTCCAAAACCTCCAACATGTGCTGTCCCTCTGATGTACTCATTCCTGATCCTATCCTCCCTGGTCACTCCCAGAGAGAACCTCAGCATCTTCATCTCTGCTACCTCCAGCTCTGTCTCCTGTCTTTTCCTCAGTGACACTGTCTCTAGACCAAACAACATCTCTGGTCTCACCACAGTTTTGTACACCTTTCCTTTCATTTTAGCTGAAACTCTTCTATCACACATCACACCTGACATTTTCCTTCACCCGTTCCATCCGGCCTGTACACGCTTCTTCACTTCTTTTCCACACTCTCCATTTTTCTGGACTGTTGACCCTAAGTACTTAAAATCCTCCACCTTCTTGATCTCTTCTCCCTGTAACCTCACTCTTCCACTTGGGTCCCTCTCATTCACTCACATGTACTCTGTCTTACTGCGGCTAACCTTCATTCCTCTCCTTTCCAGGACAAACCTCCACCTCTCTAGCTTCTCCTCCACCTGTTCCCTGCTCTCACTGCAGATCACAATGTCATCTGCAATCATCACCCCAACATTCATACCAATAAGTAGAATATGACAAATACTACAAGGGCGCTAATGCGATATACATATAGAGAATAATGAAATTCCTCAGTTTTGTGCTTGAAACACATTTTATATACCTTTTCAACAATAGAATTAAGAAACACTTCATAAATATGTATTTTTATGCAGATGACAGTTATACATATAAATGAAATTTTATTTACTAAACTTCAGGCATGTCTTAAGGGCATAAAACCCAGTTGATCTGTTGTGCAGCACTGAACACATGGTTATTGTGAGCCCTATGCTGGACCCAAAATATCCCCAAAAGATAGAATATCTAGTGATAAACTTTGTATGAACTACCTTGGCCTCCAGCTCCGCTGCAAGGATTCTTTGCTCAGGATACAACCTTTAAACTTTCACACAAATGTCTAGCATTACTAAGGTAATATCTAAAAAATCAGGCACACTTTCTCAGAAAGTTGGAGAAAATGTGATCTATTCCAGAAACCTTATGAGATTATTTTTACCTCCCTGCCCTGGCTCCCAGTAAAATCCAGAATTGCTTCTGTATCCCGCTAACCATCCAGAACATTATGTTTCAAGGATGTAGGGTACCTGGGATCTCTTAAGTCCCCAAAAATTAAAAAGAGCCAGAGGGTTCAGTTATCAGGCTCCTCTCCTGTGGAACTATCTTTCAGTTTTAGTTCGGGAGGTAAAGCCCTTCTCTATATGAAGATTTTCTCTTAATTAAAATACTCCTCAATAAAGCTTAAAAGGCTTGTCCCTAGCTATGCTGCCATAGGCTTAGACTGATGGGGTACTTCCCATGATACAATGAGCAGCTTTTTCCCACATCCTTCTCTACTCTAAGAAAGAACCTAAAGAGCCCTCATTTTAGAAAGAAAATAATTTGATGTCAGAGTTCAGAGGTGACCCATTTCTCATTGGTGACATTTTACAGTAAAGCCTGGGGGTACATAATCACTTGTTTCTAATTTCTTCTTCACTCATGTTTTCTCCTGCTCTCTCTAACTCCTCTTCATCTGGTTTAGCATCACACACACTAGCTGCAAACATTCACCCTATTCTATGCAGCTAGATTGCAGTCATCTCGTCTTCAAGAAAATGGATGGATGGACTGATGTGGTCATTCTGCTCAGAGTGATGTGTCCACAGCAGGAAAATCCATCGTTGTAACCCGTGGGTGTCAAAAGCACCAGCTTTTCTGACACTGAGAAATGTTAGCTATCACAAAACTAGGTCATGATAACCCTTGACTTTAATTGTGGATGTCATTTTAAAAATATCTGGTGACAAATTAGTTTCATTCATTCATTTATTCATTCATTTATTCATTCATTCATTCGTTCATTCATTTAAATTTACATTAACAATTAACCTACCATTAACACTTTCGTGGTTTCCTCAAATGTCTGGTAGAGCTCTTTGTTAGCACTGAAAAATCAGTTCTTGCAATGAATGGCAAAATTTTTTTAACAAGCTATGTGCGCAGCTAAAAAGAAATGTTGATTTGTTTTTGTTCCCATTACCCAAATAATAGAAATATGCAAGCACACTTTTACCAACTACTTTCATTGCTTTTCACATATTTTTTCCCAGAATTGCTATTGTTTCCACTGAAATTATGTTTGAATATATTAAGATTTTACTTAACTCATCAGCTGTCACATATGTGGCTAACGCCTGCTGGTGATAAGACACTCAGAGGGACACTTTACCACTTTCGCTTTCGAAGCTGTCCTAAATACTAAATGCTAAATACGCTTAAATGCATGACTCGTCGTATTTACACTTCAGAAGTCTCAACTAGGAGCTTTACATGATGACTTGAAGGCAGCATTAAACCAGTCAACATGAAAGCAATCAACATTAAAATTTTTTTTTTTTAAATTACCACAAAACTTGGCACAGCACAGTCCTCATACTCAGGGCTGTGGAGTGGGAGCGTGCTATCTGCCTTATCCCAGCACCTGTTCTCTATACTTCGTCTGACCAGTCAGACTAAGTCAACTCAAAAATGATCAAAATGAAAATAGTCACTCTCCGCCCACATGTGTTCGTTAAAACAACCCCTGAAGTTTGTTGGATGATGGAATGCAGTTGTAAGGTTCGGTAACTTCCTGCCAGCCTCTTGCTGGATGTCCACCTTTAAGTTGCTTCCTAATACAGAAATGTCCATCAAATTGCTCCATATTTCCTGGGTGGAAGCCTGAAGCCGGTGTGCTGCCTCGCTGAAAAACACTGGCAGCATGGTTCACCAGCTGTGATGGATATGTTGTTTTGTTTGTTGGGACTGCATGAAGAATGCATGAGAACACACTGGTGGCTTATTGGTTTATAGTTTACAGTTTGCATGTCCGAAGTGATTTCCACTTTAAACAGACAGTAACACGTTGTTCCTCTGAGGGTAAACCATAATACCTTTGATGACCAGCCTCTGTTACTCTATTATACAGAGCTGTGTATTGGTGGCATGATGAAGGGGAAAAAATTAAATACAATTTTTTATATGTTACATTTAAAATTAAAGATATTAACTGTGTGTTTTTGTGTGTGTGTGTGTGTGGGGGGGGGGGTTGTCTTTAAGTGACAGGACAGCTGAAAATGTGTGACAGGAAATGGGGGACAGATTTTCAGGAGTAGATGTGCAGCAAAACCCACAATCACCACACAAGGAATGCAACTTCTGTCCCAGTACCATCCCCTCATTCCACCCCGCCCGGCTTTACCAGTTTACGTGACCCCTAATCTCTAACCAATTTGTTCCTGACCTGCCTATTACCAAAGCACTGGTGTTATCTGACCAAAAAAATTAGATGAGAAACTGTACAATATCCCAAAAAAACTCATGTTAAATAGGAGTTTGGATTTATTTAGCACTTCTCTAAGCACTCAAAGTATTTTACACTGAACCCATACCACTGTTTCAATCCACAGGCACACGAGTGGTGTCGAACTACATATGTAATCACAGACACCCTGGGAGGAGAAATGTGGGTTCCAATTTTTGACCACCGCTGAACATACATTCACATTCAAACAACAGTGTGAGACAATGGAGGCAAATTGGGGGAAGTGAACACAGCATAGAATGACTGGGATGAAGGACTTGAACCTTGCGGTTATTGGACCATGTACTCTAGTATCTAAGCCACAGCCTTTCCAATGAATTATTAGATTTTTAGACACATTATATTTGATCACGGCCACGGACTAAGCACAAACTAGCCAGCACAGTGGTACAGTGGGCAGATCTGTCACCTCGGAAGAAGAAGGTTCCGGGTTCGATACCTCTCTGTGAGGAGTTTACATGTTTTCCCTGGGTCTGTATGAGTTCTTTTCCGAAGGCGTAAGTGTGTGCAAGAATGTTTGTCTTTTGTTGGCCCCGCGATGTGCTGGGTGTACCCTGTCTCTTGTCTGTAACTAGCTGGGACAAGTTAGTTTTTTACGAAACTTCACATTCTTTTACTTCATCGTATCCAAGCTGCCTTTCTAATGAGACAGTAAAGATCATGGTACCCACCTGGGCTGTCAAGATAGGGCTCAGAGTGAGACAACTTGAAACCGGTGGCAAATTTGGAACCGTCTTTGAGTCACCAAACAGATATCTTGACTGGAGAATCTGCAACCGCATTTCCTTAGCCAGGCATTTCAAGACATTATTTTCAAACAATGTTTTATAATTTCTACAAGATGTCTGTGGAGATTCTCAGTCAGTCAGGTCATAGTAGATATATGTGTTGAATTAAAGTCAGCTGGACTTGTAGGAAAGGCCTGAAGACATTTCATCTCTCATCCAAGAGGCTGCTTTGACACCAGCCATTCAGAACTGAAGCCTCTTGATCAGAGGCGAAACATCTTGAAGCTTTTCCTGCAAGTCCAGCTGACTTTTCTCAACACACATATCTATAACTTCTGCAAATTTATTGATTTGTTCAGTGCTCATGAAATAAACCTCAGAAAGACAACTCACTCATTCTCAATCTTTGTTTCTGTTTTTTATTCATTTTAAACCATGGACAATTGTATTTTTTTCATAGCACTGGTTGAATTTGAAGATGTAACCTGGAAGACATTTAAATTATTTGACTGTGTAAATAAACCATGAAAACAAACTAATAACCTGATGTGGTTTCTCTGCACCCATTTTTAATAGATGATGTCAACCATCATAGAAAGACAGGGTCTTTCAAAGTGTGTCGCCTTTATTGACCCTGTCCCTCAACAAACCCATAACTTCACTTACCTGAGCTGAAACTGCTTATTGCGGCTGACAGGCAACTCCTGCCCTCTTTCCCACTGTGTTTAGATACCAGAATTTTATCTACCAAGAAGCTCCAGCTTTTTAAAGGACTGTTCCTTCATCCATTCTTCCCCTCCCCCTCTAGCATCTCCTCCACCATAAAAATATACCAATCTATATCCACATAAATCAAACATACCAATTGTGGCTGGCTGCAAGTGCTTGTGTGCATAAAGTATTGCTTTTGTGTGTGTGTGTGTGTGTGTGTGTGTGTGTGTGTGTGTGTGTGTGTGTGTGTGTGTGTGTGTGTGTGTGTGTGTGTGTGTGGGTGTGTGTGTGTTTGTGTGTGTGTGTGTTTGTGTGTGTGTGTGTGTGTGTGTGTGTGTGTGTGTGTGTGTGTGTGTGTGTGTGTGTGTGTGTGTGTGTGTGTGTGTGTGTGTGTGTGTGAGGCCTTCTTGGCTTATAGCATCAAGAATGAGTTGAGGATAAGGGAGCAATGGGAGTGCTGCATATAAAATTCATGAGGTGGTTGTGAAGGAATAAGGGAGAGAGCTCTTTCAGACTTGCTTCCAGCTCTAATGCAGCTAAACAGATTGTGTGTGTGTTTATCCTGCTCAGCTATATGTGTGAACACGCTGACATGTCGGCACTAATGCAGGTTTGCTTGGATCCAACTGTGGATCAGATGCATATTCAAGGAGATACCGCAGTAGGTGTGCAGGCTGGCCAGCTGTCACTGAGGTACAAGTTGATTTATACTGCTGTCTGCAATGACAGAGGGAGGGCTGGTGATGTGAGCGGGAAAGAAGGTGAGATGAGAGGATGGATAGGAAGATGGTTTGGACGGATGGACGAGAAAGGAGGAGAGGAGAGGTGATTGAAGAGCCAAGGCCAGGGAGACAGCCTAGTCCAATCAGTGGACAAGGTAAATGCATGAATATAGAAAGATGATTTGTGTGGATGAGATGGGAAGGAAGGAACGCCTACAGCTACTGGACAGCTGGTGGAATGTTTTCTTTTTCAGTCTTTCCTAAAAGTCATAGTGTTCATAAGTTAGTGATGTTTCACACCTGATTTTAGAATGCAGCTCCACATGTGAGTGACATGAAAACGTAAATCTCTAGCACAATGATCTCTGGGAAAATTCCTGTGTAACATACAGACACGCCTGGATTTGTTATAGATAGTGTTTCACAATATTGATAAAGTGTCTTTTAATGCACTGTCTTTCCACAGAGGTACAAACACATAACCTTCATTATTTGATGTTTACTGTATTTGTGCAATATAAAATGCTGTCAGTTAATCAAACACTTGCTTTCATATAATTAGTGCAAAAAATTCATCTTTTCAAATTGTGTGTTAAAAGAGCAGTTTAATTTCACTTATGAGAAGGCAGTCTATCATTTTGCATTTGAATTAACAACCTTTAATATGTTTCTGACTCAATAACCCTGAAAATTGTATAATTTGAAGGGAGTCTGGAGATATTGTGGTTTCCAGTTCAGTGGTGAAATGAGCTGAAACAGACAGTGTGTTCACAAATATCTGCTGCTTACCTGCAGGTTGGAGAGAGAACGCAAATATGTGAATTGCATTACAGGGAACCAAATGGAAATCAGACAACATGGAACTAATTGTTGTTGTTTCCTCCTCATGCTCTAACAATGTGCATACATTCACTTCAGATCACCTCCCTCTGTACCTCCTACCTGTAGTTGGAGCTCTCACTCCCGTAACTCATTATTGGTATTCATACCAGGTGGCAACAGGCTCACAGAGTCAGAAATGTTCACTCGTGCTACACCTGCAGTGTGAACCTTCAACAGTCTGGTACAAGTTTGATTGGTGTAAGCAGGAATTTAAGAGTGAAGTGAGTATGGCTTTATTTCCAGTGATTTTTCTCTCAGCGGCTCCCAAACACTTTAGCTTAAAAGGAATCACTTAAAATGTGATCCTCCTCCGAGATTTATGCAGTTCATCCATAAAGAGAATTCCCTTCCCTGTCCAAACAGATACACAAAAACATTAAATCCAAAGTGTTGGAAAGATTTCTATGATTTCATTTTGCCATTTGCTGTGTTGTCCTCTTTTCAGTTGTGTATTCAATTTGTGACCTCTTTAATTGAATAATCTTGCGAAACCACCAGGGGTTAAGACATTCAGGTTTTGAACCCACAGTTTAAAGCGCTACCGCCCCTGCAAGTGAGGAAGCACTAAGTGGTAAGTCATGAATTATTGGCTGATTTATTCACTGCCTGCTTACTTGAGGTTTTAAAGGAAAGTAAATGGAAAAAAAAACATTTTCTTTCGCCTGGTTTCCTCCAGGGAGAGAGATAGATCAAGCATTGTGTCTTTCTTTGGAATCGTAAATAATGAATCTTCTTTCTGTCAAGTGTGTCCGCATATTGCATATTGATGCATCAGGGCTGTAATTATGTTTAAATAACCAGTCCAGGGTGAATCTCTCCATCAATGCTACCAAAGTAATGACTCCACATATACAGTATCTGGCTTCTGAAGTGACATAAAGCGAATGTAATTTTGTTTACAACGGTGCATCAGGGGGAATTAATTTTCTCAGTTTCCTCTACAGGACCAAACCAGCCTGGAGCCAAGACTTAGTCATTATTTATGTCGCACTAATTCCCTCTAAACTGCATTTATGTGGCCTTTTTTGCATTTTATTGCCAGATGAGATTACACACAGGCATGTGATGGTTCCAAATATATAGGACTTAGTTTATAAGGTTAAATATAACATAACAATACTCAGAGACTACAAATCTACTCTAAAGCAGCTTAGTTGTGATTCGGATCTCCACCAAAATCTATTACATTATGTCTGTGATAAACGGCTGGCTAAATCTAGCTGTAAAAAAAATAGAAAATATCAAATATCAAAAACACACATCATCTACTGAGGTTAAGTAATATTTTTTTAGTTTTTAAGTTATATAAAAACTTGTAAAGACTTGTTAGTGACACACGTTTGTTAAGGTGGGGGTAGGGGGCTGAATTCCAGTGTTGTGGCCAGAGTAGGTTAAGACTGAGTAGGGCAATGGCCCCTTCCCAAAGTCCCACAAAATATGAACTATTGGTGATGTGATTACTCCAGATTGCCTGTAGGCATGAATGTGAGTGTGAGTAGTTGTCTTTCTTTCTGACCCTACACAGTATGAGCAATTACAGAAGATGGATGGATGGATGGATGGATGGATGGATGGATGGATGGATGGATGGATGGATGGATGGATGGATGGATGGATGGATGGATGGATGGATGGATGGATGGATGGATGGATGGACACAGTTGCACAGCACTGTAGCAGTACATATTCATTAAATGAATCAGAGGTATTTATATAAAGAACTGAACTTCTTAAAGACTGTCTGATGATGATGCCTGATTAAACTAAAAGAATCACAAACATTATTTCAGTTCGTCAAGGGGGCAGAGCAGGAATGTGCAGAGGACCATAGCAACCATTCTACAATGGAAATGTTTGATTGTTCGAAAACTTTAAAATGACCCATGTTTAAGTTTCCTGACAAAGAGCCTATTTATTCCATGAAACACTCCTCTCCGCAAAATTAGCAGCAGCATTAAGAAGACTGATGATGACCGTCTGACAGAAAGATGAAGACGATGACACTGAGGACCAAGATGTGCATTCTCTCTCCATCCAACATTAAAAGTTGTTTTTGGGCCATAAAGATGAACTTTACCCATTCATAAAAAAATATTTAAGTTGCCTTGAAAGGAATCGTGCATCAGCCATATGGTTAGCAGAAGAGAAATGTTTATTTGAGTCGATTCTAGAAAGCTCTGACAGGCTATTTTGTTGCTTAATTATGGGGACTTGTCTCTTTGTTCCATCTGTTCTTTATTGAGTTAAACTTTAAGTTACATAATCATATTTTTGGATACAGATGAACAACAGACTGACAGAGAGCATCATGGGCTTGTGTCAGTACAGAGGTAGTTACTTTTAGTAGTCAACAGATGGCAGGATGTAGCCGGATCATTACTAACACACACACACACACACACACACACACACACACACACACACACACACACACACACACACACACACACACACACACACACACAGCAGGGGCCAGCAGAATACATAGTGAGCCTTCAGAGGACAGGTTTCCCTGCTCCTCTGTGATTAATGGGATGATTGAGGTTGGAGCCAAAATGGAGGGTAGGCCAGTTTGCAGCTCACTAATGAGGTGATAATGGAGTGGTAGGTGGTCGGGTACGCCAACCAGTGTAACGGTAAAACATCACGTAGAAGGATTTAGAGGCAGGATGGCAGGCCAGGTGTCGAGAGGGCAGCCAGGCAGAGCAATACTTAAAGGTGCAGGGAGGCGGGGGCTCCTTACATCAATTGTCTGCATATCTGCAGTAAATGACTGTTATTGTTGGTTTGCATTACAATAGAAATGATACTGTCAGGTTCTTTTACTGGAGAGGAAAAAATATGATTTGGTTGTGGCAGTGATTGCTGGGTTTGGAATAAGTGTGATTGTTGGGGGAAAAAGTGTTCCATCACTGTAAACTCTTATATTTTCATCGTGTTGACACATTTAGAATTATTTCAGCATGACTTATTGAATGTCTGATGCTACACATATTTCCACCACTGGCTGGTTGTGATGTTTTAGAGTTTGAAAGATCAATCTTTTATTTTCTTTGTAGGTGTTGCACTTAAAAGAAGGCTGGAGCTGGGTGGCCATTATTTGTTCGATGTCAAAGTGTGCCTCGGAGACAGACACCCCAAAGTTGTTCCCCGAATGGGAATGTGTTTGGTGAGAAGCAGGTGCCAAATGAATGTAATGTTAAGGGTACATTCTGTCACGTTTCAGCACTGGCTTGAGGATTCAAACCAACCAGTTGAATGCAGTTCACAGATGCAATAAAAAATATCAACTCTTGCAAGCAATAAATGTGCAAAGAGGAATAATGAACACCCCACCCAAAGAACAGAGTCCAGCAACAATAAAACTCATGGAGAACCATGAAAGAAACATGAGGGCAAAATGCTGGAACACGGGCTAAATATCAACACAACGACCTGGCAATGAAGGCAAGAAACAGATTATACACTGAGGGAATAGCAAGCAGGCAACTCAGGGAGAAAACAAGCAATCACAGTGGAAAACGAGCAGGAATACTTGAAAAGAAGAAGGTAAAGAACACAAAGAACAAGAAACACCAATCAGATGCTACACAAATCAAACAAATGTGAAAGTGTAAAAGATGGACACAGAACAAGGGCATCAGGAACTAAAGGCGAAATAGATATGAGTAATAACAGAATGTGTAAAATAAACACCAAATTTAAGAAAAAAATGGCTAAATAAATAAAAATTCATGACAAGTTACAATAAACAAACTCATGATCTGCTTTATTTACCAAGACTGTGAAATGTGTGTGAAACAAGTTTAGCATGTTTGCATGGATAGATTGTAGAAACCACAGCTTTAAATCCATGCATGTGACTTAACTGGACTGTATATGTACATGACTGAAGACTCCAAATTGAGAAGTGATCCAAAGCAGCTCAGTCTCAGATTACTGTGTAATTTAACATTTAAATTAGGATTCAGATTTCTGTTCTGATTCATTTGGTAATGCTGACACCTATAATGTGGTTAATACTGGAACCAATACTCCCAGAGCAGCTACTGAATGAGATAGTTGTCTAATTAATTCATGCTAATAGAGCACTGTTTTCTGAATTGATATGGGAATTATTTTTCTCCGGCGTTGCATCAGACTTCTGTGGTAATTTAAGAATACTAATGTTTTTTTGTTTTTTTTTATGTCAATGCAGATGATCAATTAAAGTTCTAGTTATCCCAACTGGTACATGCAGATCATTTCATGCTGGTCTTCATCCATTACTATGAATTAGAGCTTTACTGCTGGCTACTAAGAAATTGCCAAAAAGCTATAAAAGTTAGGGTTATTTATTCCCACCTAGGGATATTTAGAATCCCTTTTAGCTTTTTAAATTAAAGTTTAACTTAAATTTGTCCCTCTATTTGAATTTAAGACTGTACTTAGGGAAATCCTCATTTAATAAAGATGGTTAAACAATCTGTGTATATTTTAAGAACCACTTGAAACCATTGATCTCATTCTTCAGAAGCATCTTATATTGTTTGCAGCAGCACGTTGCAAACGTGTTCTGCTGGCGCATTTTTTAG
This sequence comes from Antennarius maculatus, assembly GCA_013358685.1. Classification (NCBI taxonomy): domain Eukaryota; kingdom Metazoa; phylum Chordata; class Actinopteri; order Lophiiformes; family Antennariidae; genus Antennarius; species Antennarius maculatus. The sequence goes on along the minus strand of CM023622.1, from coordinate 5,003,216 downwards.
CAAACAACGTTAAACTCGGAAGACATCTCACAACACAACATGTCATTTTGCAATTTAAATCTACAGTAACAACTGAGCTTTAAAATAAATCTATTGTTGGCCTTACTGATTTATAATATTTTACATAATTTCTTAATACAAGAGAAATAAAGAAGAATGGTAGATAACATTATAAGATTGCCAGTGTGCTGGGTGTGTTTTATTTTGGAACAGTTCTTTTTGTGTCTCCAGAAAACAGATGTTTGCTGTCTCAAAGTCCTTAGAGTTGTGTTTTATTAATGCTGTTCATTCATCTCTGACTTCTGCACACAGCTGGGCAGTGCCAGCGAGTTATCTGCCCACCAGTTTGGCCTTGATGTATATTTTCTTTGGGGTTAAGATCTGGTGACTGATCACGCCAGAGCAAGACTGACAAAGAATGATGCTCAAACCATGACTTATGTGCAAGAGCATTATCTTGTTGAAAAATGGCCTTGTCTGTTATTTCCACAACACAACTTGTTCAGATTTAGAAGCAGACATTTGTGTTGTATATTTTGCTTCTCTGACTTTCATCAATTGACCGCACAAGATACAGAAAACTACTCCATACCATTTCTCATTGGTGCAAAAGCATTCTGCTTACAGTTTATCAGCTGACTTATGACAACAGTGTTCTGATATGATTCATGGCAATTTGATTTTTGACCATGACATGTTCTAAAGCAGGGGTCACCAAATGGCGGACTGCGGTCCGGATCCGGACCCGGATCGCGTGATGGTTCTGTCCGGACCCGTGACCACTCAATGATAAATTCACGAGAGTAGATTTTCTTGGCGCATTTTTACTTGCATTTCGCAACTACAGACGGCGGGCGCTGCTCCTCCAATTAATACGGTAATAGCGCCACTCAGTTCAGCCAATCAGATCGTTTGTCTACCCTGCGCTGTCAGTGTACCAGAAAGTGAGACAGCTCGCTACCGCTGTGAGTTTACCGCTACAGCGGAGTGCAGAAGAAGGGAAACAGCATAGCTCCAAACGAAGGGAGGTCAACTAGAACAGTGTTTTTCAACCTTTTTTGAGCCAAGGCACATTTCTTTCATGGAAAAAATCCCGCGGCACACCACCAGCTGAAAATTTGAAAAAAGTTGACAATTTAATCTTTTTTTTATAAGCCTTATATTATAACGTCTTGAATTAGGAATCAAATACACACAAAGTAAAAAGTATTTTATAATCTTTCATATTTACAATCACTCAGTGTGAAACCTGGGCCTGTTTGGATGAACACAGAGCTGATATCCTAGCAGGAATCAATGAAAGACACACACGAAGCTCTTCCTCCACAGCTCTCAGTCTTTCTCTGATTTTAGTTTTTACAGCAGTCAGGCTTGAATAGCTCACCTCACACAGTTATTTTGTGGAAAATGGGAGCAATGTCAGAATAGCTTTGTTGAGCATGTCCACATATCAGTAGACTCACCAAGTTGCAATACAAATTTATTACTGATACGGATCTTGTCCAAAACCACACTTTCGATGTCTGCAGACATCTCATCAATACGTTTGGAAACTGTGTTATCTGAGAGGGACTTTTTTGATTTAGCCACAAGTTCAGCAACGTGCTAGCTACTAGCTAGCTTTAAGGGCTCTCTTGTTAACCTTTGCGGTTTTTCTCATGACAGTTCCTTGTTTCTCCGTGTGCACGCAGGCAAACAAAATACTCCACATTTTTGTTTTGAAGTGAGGGGTGTTTCGTTTGGAGATGGCGTTTAAGTTGACTTGGGACCATAGCACTGTTGGAGAGCTTTTCTCCACACACCAAGCACAACGGAGTCAGTGCTGTTGCATCTCCAGTAAATGTAAATCCAAATGAAACATAGGTTTTGTTGTATTGCCTCCCGCCAGAAATTTTGCTGGATGTCTTTGCTTTCTTTTGACCTCCACTCATACTAGGGCCTTCATCTGGGTCTTGTCCAGGGTCCAGTTCAGAGTCAGCCATCTTATTCTTCAAAAACTTATCTATCACTTTCACTGTCGTCCTGCTAATCACCTGTCGCTGCATCCATGCGTTACTAATTCGCTTGTCTCCAAGCACAAGGCAATTAGCTACCTGCTGCTGCTCCCGCCTACTGGTATGGAAGAGTACTACATGATTACTCTGCCAGGCGCTAGACTGCACAGGCACACAAATTGGATAATTTCCCACAGCACACCTGACAATATCTCGCGGCACAGTGGTTGAAAAACACTGAACTAGGAAAACTGCTGGTTAACAATGAGTGGACGAAATTTATGTTGATTCCTTTGTCAGGCAGTTCAAAACCATTTTACCTCATATGTTCTGAACACGTAGCATGAATTAAAAGTGGTAACATGAAGCGCCACTATGAAACAAAGCACAGAGCTTTTGCGCAGAATTGTCCTTTGAAGTCCGAGCTGAGGGCAAAATGACCTAGAAAAATGCAAATGAATGTTCACTAAAGGCATGGTGGAGTTTGGAGCAACATAAAACATCTTTTAGTGATGGGACCATTGTGAATAAGTGCTTAAAAGCTCTTGTTGACATTTTATTTGGGGGAAAACAGAAAAATGAGATGTGTGGAAAAACTCCCAATGTCAGCTTCAACAGCAACCAGAAAATCAGAAATATTAACAGCTTAATGCAGCTATTCAGACAGCACCAAGCATATCTGTGGACATCGATGAGTTGTAACTTGTGAGTGTCAGGTTCCTTCACCAAGATAAGGAGTTCTTTGTTGACTGTAACACCACTATGAAACACACACAAGGGGAGATGACATACATGCAGCAATAAAAGATGCTGATCAAGTCCAGTGGTCTCTTTCACCAACATTACAGAGACCACCACAAGGTGACCACCACAAGGTGTGCACAGGCACACCTTGTGTACAAGGTTACTTGTGCACAAGTAAATTACTGGCAGGCCACATGCCCCTTTCTCTCATGAAAAAAGTTCTGTTTTCATTTTCCCCCTGAAAGAGCCAGTTTTTATTCATGCTTTCTGAACATGTTAATGTTTTTTTACTTGAAGTGTAGGCCTTCAGTTCTTTAGGCTGGGATGTCTTTAATTCACGAGAAAAAGGATTATTCAGCTCTTTTTGCACTTTATTTTTTAATTGTGATTTTTGTGTGTTCTTCAATCTAACATAAAGGCTTAAAATTGATTTGCCTTGGTCTACTTTTATTTATGGTGAAGTAAAAGAGCTAGCTGTGCACTCACTTAAACATATCCTGCATTGAAAATTGATAATAAATGATAATGTGGATATAGTGGCTGTCTATAAAACACAAATTGGACTTGGGTTCGGACCTTTTACGAAGAGGAAATTTTTCTAACCAGACCCCGTGACTTTTAATTGAATACCCCTGTTCTAAAGCTTCAGATATATTATCAATTTTAAAAAACAAAAATGCAGCCAATGAACAGCCACTAAAAGTGGGATAAACTGTGAAGCAGTTAGTCATGACTGCTAGAGAACAACAAAACAAAGAAACAAGAAGAGTAATTGCATTAAATATGATGGAAAGCACGGCTGTAGCATCCAGTCTGCACCTTGTCCTTGACAGAATGTTTATTGCTCAACATTGTGTTTCACACAAAGACCCACATCCATACAATGCCAAACATAGTGATCAAGAAGGAAGTCAGAGACTGCAACATCCTGCGACACTCCTGAATTGAACATTTTACCCCGACCTACACATTTTTGTGGCTCTGGCTTCCTGAAAATGTTGCTTTTTTTGTGATTATATCTCATCAGGTTTCAGAGATGTGTACCTAAAAAGGTATGTTTACAGTGCACTGTCATTCCTCACGGTTAATGCGTTACAGGAACCACACGCGATTAACAAATTCCGCGATAGAGAGACAAACTTCTTTATCTTATTATCCATCCATCCATCCATTCTCTTCCGCTTATCCGGGGTCGGGTCGCGGGAGCAGCAGCTTGAGCAGGGAAGCCCAGACATCCCTCTCCCTATCCACTTCGTCCAGCTCCTCCGGGAGAATCCCAAGGCGTTCCCAGGCCAGCTGGGAGACATAGTCTCTCCGGCGTGTCCTGGGTCGTCCCCGAGGCCTCCTCCCGGTAGGACGTGCCCGGAACACCTCACCAGCGAGGCGTCCAGGAGGCATCCTGACCAGATGCCCGAGCCACCTCATCTGGCTCCTCTCGATGCAGAGGAGCCCCTTTCGGCTTTTCCCTTCAGGGGTCGCAACAGCGAATCAATTGCCTCCATCTAACCCTGTCCTTTGCATCCTTTTCTCTCACACCAACTACCTTCATGTCCTCTTTCACTACATCCATAAACCACCTCTTTGGTCTTCCTCTAGGCCTCCTGCCTGGCAGTTCAAAACTCAGCATCCTTCTACCAATATATTCACTATCTCTCCTCTGGATATGTCCAAACCATCTCAGTCTGGCCTCTCTGACTTTATCTCCAAAACCTCTAACATGTGCTGTCCCTCTGATGTACTCATTCCTGATCCTATCCTTCCTGGTCACTCCCAAAGAGAACCTCAGCATCTTCATCTCTGCTACCTCCAGCTCTGTCTCCTGTCTTTTCCTCAGTGACACTGTCTCTAGACCAAACAACATCGCTGGTCTCACCACAGTTTTGTACACCTTTCCTTTCATTTTAGCTGAAACTCTTCTAGCACACATCACACCTGACACTTTTCCCCACCCATTCCATCCTGCCTGTACACGTTTCTTCACCTCTTTTCCCCACTCTCCATTGCTCTGGACCTTTGACCCTAAGTACTTAAAATCCTCAACCTTCTTGATCTCTTCTCCCTGTAACCTCACTCTTCCACTTTGGTCCCTCTCATTCACACACATGTACTCTGTCTTACTGCGGCTAACCTTCATCCCTCTCCTTTCCAGGACAAACCTCCACCTCTCTAGCTTCTCCTCCACCTCTTCCCTACTCTCACTGCAGATCACAATGTCATCTGCAAACATCATAGTCCATGGAGATTCCTGTCTAACCTCGTCTGTCAGCCTGTCCATCACCATAGCAAACAAGAAGGGGCTCAGAGCTGATCCCTGATGCAGTCCCACCTCCACCTTGAACTCCTCTGTCACACCTACAGCACACCTCACCACTGTCTTACAGTCCTCATACATGTCCTGCACCGCTCTAACATACTTCTCTGCCACTCCAGACTTCCTCATACAATACCACAGTTCCTCTCTGGGCACCCTGTCGTAAGCTTTCTCCAGATCTACAAAAACACAATCCAGCTCCGTCTGGCCTTCTCTGTACTTCACTATCAACATCCTCAAAGCAAATACTGCATCTGTAGTACTCTTTTTTGGCATGAAACCATACTGCTGCTCACAAATGCTCACTTCTGCCCTTAGTCTAGCTTCCACTACTCTTTCCCATAACTTCATTGTATGGCTCATCAGCTTTATTCCTCTGTAGTTGCCACAACTCTGCACATCTCCCTTGTTCTTAAAAATGGGCACCAGCACACTTCTCCTCCATTCCTCAGGCATCTTCTCACTATCTAAGATCCTGTTGAACAACCCAGTCAGAAACTCTACTGCCACCTCTCCTAGACACTTCCAAACCTCTACATGTATATCATCAGGACCGACTGCCTTTCCACTCTTCATCCTCTTCAGTGCTCTCCTCACTTCATCCTGGCTAATCTTTGCTACATCCTGGTCCACAACAGTCACCTCTTCTAGTCTTTGTTCTCTCTCATTTTCCACGTTCATCAACTCTTCAAAGTACTCTTTCCATCTTCCCATCACACTGCTGGCACCTGTCAATAGACTTCCATCCCTATCCTTAATCACCCTAACCTGCTGCACGTCCTTCCCATCTCTATCTCTCTGTCTTGCCAACCGGTATAGATCAGTCTCTCCCTCCTTACTGTCCAACCGAGCATACAAGTCATCATAAGCTTCTTGTTTGGCCTTTGCTACCTCTACCTTCACCTTACGCTGCATCTCCCTGTACTCCTGTCTACTCTCCTCAGTCATCTCAGTGTCCCACTTCTTCTTAGCTAACCTCTTTCTTTGTATACACTCCTGTACCTCCTCATTCCACCACCAAGTCTCCTTATCTACTTTCCTTCCAGATGACACACCAAATACTCTCCTACCTGTCTCCCTGATCACATTAGCTGTAGTTGTCCAGTCATCTGGAAGCACCTCCTGACCACCCAGAGCCTGTCTTAACTCCTTCCTAAAGGTCATGCAATACCCTTCCTTTTTTATCTTCCACCATTTCGTCCTCTGCTCTGCCTTTGCCCTCTTCATCTTCCTCACCACCAGAGTCATCCTACACACCACCATCCTATGCTGTTTGGCTACACTCTCGCCTACCACTACTTTACAGTCACTGATCTCGTTCAGGTTACATCGTCTACACAAGATGTAGTCTACCTGTGTGCTCCTACCACCACTCTTATAGGTCACCCTATGTTCCTGCCTCTTCTGGAAGAAAGTATTCACTACAGCCATTTCCATCCTTTTTGCAAAGTCAACTACCATCTGTCCTTCTGCGTTCCTCTCCTGGATACCAAACCTGCCCATCACTTCCTCATCACCTCTGTTGCCTGCACCAACATGTCCATTGAAGTCTGCGCCAATGACAACTCTCACTTCTACGTATGCTCTGCATCACTTCATCAAAGTCCAACCAGAATTTCTCCTTCTCCTCCAGCTCACATCCTACCTGTGGGGCATACCCACTAACAACATTGAACATCACACCTTCTATTTCTAGCTTCAGACTCATCACTCTATCTGACACTCTTTTTACCTCCAGGACATTCCTAACAAACTCCTCCTTCAAGATAACTCCTACTCCATTTCTCTTCCCATCTACACCATGATAGAACAACTTGAACCCTGCTCCTAAACTTCTAGCCTTGCTACCTTTCCACCTGGTCTCCTGGACACACAGTATGTCTACCTTCCTCCTCTGCATCATGTCGACCAACTCTCTACCTTTTCCTGTCATAGTTCCAACATTCAACGTCCCTACTCTTAGTCCTATACTCTTGGCGCTCCTCTTCTCTTTCTTCGTGCGAACGCACTTTCCTCCTCTCCTTCTTCGACCAACAGTAATCCAATTTCCACCGGCGCCCTGTAGGTCAACAGCGCCGATGGCGGTCGTTGTTAACCCGGGCCTCGACCGATCCGGTATGGAAGTCATAGGTTTGATTCGCATCTTTGATTTGGCAAAAGTTTTACGCCGGATGCTATTCCTGACGCAACCCTCTGTATTTATTCGGGCTTGGGACCGGCACAATAAGACACTGGCTTGTGCCCTCTTGCGGCTACATTTTCCGACTGAGGACCATGGTTCTTATTATTCACGGTAATTTAAACGTTTATAAACCCCCCCCCATACTGATATTAAACCACCTTCTATCTGTATTACATTTTTTGACCCTCTTATCGACTGTTTAAAGCAGTTTTGTGTCTCACAAAAGTCCAAGACTCATAGAACGTAGCGCACTTCCGGATGCCGTCAGCCAATAGAATGCGTGCACGGTACCATGTGACTGCCTTCCAAAAATCCGTTATGGGTACAAAAATTGAAATTTGACCTTGACCTAGTTTTCTCAAGGTCAAGGTCATCATCTAATTTTCATCCCCTATACCGCTTGAGTAATGTGCTTTTTCTTTCATCTTTCTATCTGAAACGGTTGTGAAGATATTTGGTGGACAGACAGACGGACGAACACACAAACACTGACAATTACAACACATCACCGCTTTGCAGGATGTAATAAAATATTAGTGCTCTCTCTTCCAGGACCACGTGTTCCATCGGATAACCAATGTTGTGTCAAGAGATGATGCTAATATGTACGTCAATGATGTTCCTTCATCTCAGGTGAAGACGACCATGACTTCAGACACAGTTGGTGACGGCTGATTCGAGACATCTCTGCTGAAATGTCCTGCCCAGAGCTGTTAGGAGTTCTTGACCGTTGTGTGAACACTTTCCATTTTGGTTCTGTGGAGCATCTCTATATCAGGTAGAGTGTCACGTACAGCAGCCTCTGAAGGCACCTCATGTGGAAAGGTTTTGGCTGCCTGGTGTGTCAGCTGCTTAATAGCCGTCCTTGGTCCCATAACACTGTTTTGAAGTCCGCCAGAAGATGAGCTGACCCCGGCTCCTCTGGAGCATGTTTCTGCATTGACGGCAGAATGTGTCACTCAAAAGCAATATAAGTTTCACTAACCTATCTAAATATGTGCTAATGTCAGCTTCAAGTTCAGACAGAGAAACAGCAGACACTTTACAGACAGAGAAACCCAAATGCTTTACAGTCTCTAAATTGGCCTCCAAAGTCATTCATGAATGAATGAAAGATGTGGTGAGGGCCACCATTGAAAGACCAGAAATGTCACAGACCAGAAATACACAATTACACATGATGTCTAAACTGTACTGGAATGACGATGAAAAAAAAGCCATTTGACTGACTGAATGTGATTCGGCTGAGGGTTTTCTCGACAAATGACTCGAATCATCAACTTTTAGTGGACACGTGGGTCTTGAGTGGATGGAGGAAATAGTTCCCTCAACAGTGTTTATTCTAACAGTTCTTTTAAAGAGCCTAAGAGTAACACAGTTAATGGAGTCTTGCCTTTGCAATGAGCTGATGTGATTTGCTCATCCTCATTCCGGCAGTAACTTATATTCCTCCGCAGTCAACTTTAAAGATGCTCTTATCGTCCAAAACAGACGAAAGAATGTCCTCTCTGTATACGGCATACTGGAGCCTGTTTGAACTCATCCATATTTGAAACAGTCCTGTTTTTAAACCTCTCAGCATTCCGCTTTTTCTGAAGGGGACAACAAAGTAAATGACAGCATCCATCTAGAGAGACTCGAACCCCCCAGCCCTAAAGGCTTTTTCTTTTGTGCTGCAAACCTGAATTTATACGTGTAATTTTCTGCAAGTATTTTGTATGCTGGTTTGAAGTAGTGTATGAAATACATTATCATAACAGAGTGTCAGGATGCAGAGACAATGATGCTTAAAATCCTGACTCCATTTTTTGTGTTTTTAATGTATAGTTTTATTCATTTCTCATGAAATTACAGAGAATAAAAACACAATAGGAGCAATGACTTGAACACATTAACATCTAAAGGTTAAATAAAAGACTTTCTGATTGTTCAGCCCATCTGGTTAAGTACAGTTATATTTCATTCTATAGCTGGTATTACATACCATTTCTATCTCAGGACACAAGATAAAAAATGAAAATTAAACGAATGCATGATTTCTGCTCAGACTCTACAAAGTAACGTAAGCCCCACACAAACAAGAATTTCACATGAATGTGATCAGAAAATGAATGTAGAAAACTTTCTGCCTGAGAAGAGCAGCATTCAAATAGATCGTTTACCGTATATACTCTGTGTCTGTGACATTCGGATGATGAAGGGATAAAGTTGTCTGTTTTTTCTTTAGTCTACATTCTTCTGAACAGAAAAGCTCAATCAAACATTTACATATATATTAACCACAGTCAGTAATTGGGGATATTTAACTCCTGGTGATTCTTGCTTCAGAGAGCGACTGTGGTTCCTTTAATGATGCCACACTGCAGTATTGTCAGAAAATAGTATTTATGTAATTTACTCAATGTGAGCATTTAAAAAAACAATAAATACAATTAACTCATGTAGGTTGTGTTTTTGTTTGTTTGTTGGATTATCAACATTGTAATTTAAAAAAACCACTGGATTAATTTCCAGGAAAATTGGTGGATGCATGGTGAAGGAAAAAGTTTTAAACATTGTGCAGATCGATGTTAAGGGATGGACTGAAGATTATTCGGATGAAGAACTGTTCAAAATCCATGAAACATTGTGGAAGGCTGGGGCCACGCTTAGCAGAAATGTGGTGAAGGTATGGGTCCCATGAACTAGTGTATTCCTTTTACAAAGAGTAAACACGTTTAATTCTATTAAGAGAAATCTGAATTAAAATGTGTGAATCTGGGTTATTTCTCTTCTTATGCTTCTGTGTGAAACTCTTTCCGCAGGTTCACAATTAACCAAGTTATCAATCTACAGGGATTAGAGGCCAGTTATCACATTTTGTGTTACAGTTTTGTTTGAATTGACATATTTTAGCAGGTTAGTGCCAGAATGTGTTTGTGTTTTTAACGTCCAGTTACTGAAACAGTTACCTGCTAATGGAACATCATCTGGCCTGCTTTCAGGAGCTGATTTTCTGTTCCCCACCACTCTGGGGGTTTCTCTCATCGACTTCCTATCCCTCTCCATTTGTTTCTCCCATAAGCAAAGTGTCTTTAAAAAAAAACTCTTATTAGAAAGTGTTAGAAAGTGTGAGTCACTGATGTTGTGTGCCAGTAAAGCCCGATGAGACATCGTATGATCAGTGTGTCCTTGTACACCCGAACAGGGACACACTGATCATGAGGAGCAGCCTTCTAAGTCTATTTATAGCTCTGATGTCTTGATTGATCACTTTGTTGACTGACAAAAATCCATTATTACTTTTGATAAATTATGAAATTAATGCTGAAATTGCATTTCACTGACTTGTAATGACAAAGATTTTTCTCAAGTTGTATCCATGAATGTGACTGAATATTTCATTGTTAGGTATCATGACTGTAGATGAGAGGTTGAAGGATATACAAACAGAAATAGAGTGAAGTAAATGACATCTGTTGTTATTTCGGCTGATGTATGCAGTAGTTAATTGTTGTATGGTGTTGGATGTAAACCTTTACATCATAGTTCACAAAGCTGAAAAGAACTATTATTTGGCCCTAGAATTTACGTGACTAAATGAATCTATACTATTTTATACTTCACCTGAACTAATCACCTTCCAAATACAATTTATTAAAAATGACAATCAATGAACTACTTTTGAATTATTAACTGTATCATTTTATATACAGTGTATATATATATATATATATATATATATATATATATATATATATATATATATATATATTAGGGCTTTCACTTTAACGCGTTAATTAAAAATTAACGCAATTAATCGCAAGTGGCAAGTCAAAGCGCAAGCATTTTAAATTTGGCCCACTGAGTGACCCGTAGGCTGCAGTGACGTCACTTCCTACCTGCACCACTAGTCAAAACTGACTGACAACAGAGATGGACGCGACGCGGGAGAGCGAGGCAAGCCCACTCGGACCTTTGGGCAAAAAATTTATGTATAAAAGAGCAAAGATGGGACTATCAACAAAAATGCAGTGATTCTACGCTGTCAATCTGCGCTGTAGACGCCTCCATCAGTCTGCCCCAGGGCAGCTGTGGCTACACACGTAACTTACCATCACCAAGTATGAATGAGGAGTGAATGAATAATGGATCCGATGTAAAGTGTCTTTGAGTGTCCAGAAAAGTGGTATATAAATCTCATCCATTATTATTATTATTAATAATAATAATAATAATAATAATATTTTTACCTTTTGTAAAAGAGAATTTTCATATCACCGAAGCAGCTCTAGCCTAACGTATCATTCAAATGCAAAACATGTCAAGGACACAGAGTTGAACATTAGCTTAACCTTTTAAAGGAAAAGCCTGTTGGCATCTTGCTACTGATGTTACCTTATTTAGAGGCATATTATACTATTCATTTTGAATTGCTGTATTGAGTCAGATTTAGTATTCATTTTGATTGAGAGTCTGCTTATGTGCCTATTTGAGACTCAGCCTTATTTTATTTCTGAATTTTATTTATTTTATTTAACTATTCATATTGCATTTTTGAGAAATGCACCTGGCCTAGTTGGTTTGCTGATGTGCTTGGCCTTTTTTCTTTTGAATTTCATTTATAAAGCACACTTAACCAATAAAGATGTGGCTTTCAAATCTTCTCTTCTTGGTGTATTCTATTGATTAGTCATGCACTACAATTTTGTAATGTCCTAGAATTCAAATTCTTTATTTGGGGGCCTTTAGCAGATATGTGATTAAAATGCGATTAATTAGATTAATTAATTACAAATTCTGTAATTAATCAGATTAATTTTTTAATCGCCTGACAGCACTAATACACACACACACAGTATATATATATATATATATATATATATATACTGTATATATATATATATACTTAATTTTTTTCTGAATTAATACATTAATCCATTAAAACAAAATTTTATATACCATATTATGTGATATAAATACATCGTTGTAATAAACACACCACAGTTGGCACTAAAACTGGAACAATCGGAGAATATATTCCAAGCCATGCCAAAACAGAAGCCTTTAGTAATTATTTATCAGAGCTGATTGATCAATTACACATTTTTAATTTGTAATGGACCACAGCACCCCTCCAGACAAACATATCATCTGACACATCTGGATTATAATCTGATCACTGGACCTCGATCCATCTGAGCATAGTGGTGGCACATCATGAGGTGCTCAGGTGTTGTTGTTCAATTTTGATTGGGCTGTTATTACATTTATTAGATAATGAAATATTGAAGAGAAGGATGCTTAATCTGCATCTGGACCAAAACTCACACCTCAGAGATCAATAAATGCTTCCTTTTGAAGATGCAGCCCCACACATTCAAATTTGTTGAAATGCTTTTCAAAATATCTTGTAAGAGGACAAACACTCATTTTCCCACTTGTAAATGTTCTAATTTTTTAAAGTTGTGAAAATAAAGTCATAACTAGTTTATAACAGAAGGTGCAGACATAAAAAATAAATGGAACTGTCTTCTCTTAAACCTGTTCGCTGTTGATACGTCTGTAAACACACACACACACACACACACACACACACACACACACACACACACACACACACACACACACACACACACACACACACAGTCTGCTGGAACCACTCGGAGTGTGATCGCAGGTATGCGGGTGTGTGTTTGTGTGCTGCTGGAGCTGAAGGCTCAGTATTACGGCTGAAGCCCTCTTGGTGACGCTCTGCTGACATCACTCTGATATTCCCCGCTCAGCTCTCCGCATCACACACACGGAGCTCCAGCGACTCCCCTCTCACACACTCCGTCCACCGCACTTGGTTTCTATTTCGCTCCTCTTGCGGCGACCAAGACGCACCATCACGCGTCCACTCGCGGGCTACCTGCGCTCTCCGCGGCCCACCCACACAGGGAGGGGATCCACTCGTGTAATGACTGATAGAAAGGAAAGCAGAAAAAACTAAACGCGGTCCCGCTTGTAGATTAGGTCAGACGCACTGAGACAACTTGGCTGTTCTCAACACAGGCGATCTGACCTGAAGCCGAAGTTGCGTCGTCGGCAGGAGAAGGAATAATTTGGAGGTCGGTTGCCCCACGCAGCGCTGTCGTGGATATTTACGTCCACCTTGTCTCCTGATTATAAGAATGGCGAGAGATTACACAGCACGCTGTCTGGCGGTCTCTCCAATGAAAAGCTCCTGGCTGGTGGCGGGAATGATCCTCCTCGCAGCTCAAGGTAAGACGAAAACGACCCGACCTGCGTGTACTTGTCGTCCACTTCCAGCGGTGGCCCTCACGACCCCTGGGAGTTTCGCTATGTCACAATTATTATTTTGTTGGACTATGACACCTGTCGTAAAAGTTTTATTATCGAAATCAGAAGGCAAATCTGTGCGTGCGGAGTTTCTCTTCGCCGTTACGCACGGTGCGGATCCGCTGGTTTGTGGTTTTGTCCTAATTCCCCGCAGCTTCAATCGGCAGGTGACTGTTCAGGAAACCTAATCCCCTCTGAGCTCTGCAAACCCTTCCAACACGGACTGACCTGTAATCCGTGTTTACCTGTTGGAAAGTGAATAGAGATTTGGAGCGCAATCACAGGTCTGATTAGCAGCCTTCGAAACAATGGCACAAAGTGGACCGCATCAGCAGAGCAACAGGGTGGTGACTGGGAGCGAGGCGGGCTTTGGTCCCGCTCCTCAGGTGGCAGTCCGAATAATGACTGTAAAGAGCCCTGAATAAAATTCATTGCTATAGTAAAATGGTGAAAACATCATTCTCGGACTTTGTGGAACAGATTCTGAATAAATTTATTGAATTTGTAGAAAACAACACTGCCACTCGAAGGTAAAAGAAATTGGGGATAATTTGATGTTTTCATTTTTTTTTGACCAAATCATCAACAATAACATATGTTGAAGCAACTTTTTAAAGCCAGTTATTAAAGGAATGTGCTGAGAGTATATGAAGACAAGAGCAAAGATAAGACTGCATTAACATGAAAGCACTATTAGTAAACATAATTAAACACACACACACACACACACACACACACACACACACACACACACACACACACACACACACACACACACAAAAGAAAACTACATGCTGACATGATTGCTATCGCACACATTTGGCTGCTGTGGATCAGGATGATTGGGGATCATCCACAGCCCCACAGGAAGAAGAAGTGTTGAAGTGTCCTTGAGCCAAAGACTGACTCCTTGTTTACTCCCAGTTGTTCCACTGTATGGATGGTTGTCGCTCCTGTGAGGCACCACTGTACTGACTTGTGTTGAGAAGCACTCTGTACTCAGACCGATCAGAAAGGTTCCATATTAATACAGTATTTTACATCCTGATGTCTTCCCGTAAGGTAATTTCCCCGTTTGTGTGGACAGTAAAGTGTGTTTAATCTTTAATCTTTAGTCTTCATATCCACTGACTCTGCTGTTCTGTGATGAGCAAACAGAACCTGCCTGCTTTTTTGAGCAGAGATACCAAATGGTGCAAACATGAAATATCATTGAACTCTGTAGTGTTGGAAGTCATGAAATAATCAGAAATTTCACAAATAGCTCATTAATGCAGAATAATGACAGTTTTTTTAAACCACTAACAACAATTTGATAAAGAGAAAACATAACCAGGAGCTGTGATAACCTCAAAAACAAGCTCTGTTCAGAAACTTAGATGTGCTGTAACTCCCAGTAGGAACAAATTCCTCGGCTTAGACCAGCTCTGAAGTCTTTAAGAGCCAACATAAGAGAGGACAATGATTGGCTTGAGAATCAGTCAACCCTGTCTGTCAGTAGAATCTGTCAGCCGGTTGTTTTCACCTGCACGGAAATGTTATCATTGGTCAGAGCCAGCCCTAAATTGTTGCTAAGGGAAAAGGAGAGGGGTCATTATGGAGTTGGGAGAGCAGTCGTCTTGTGTTCTGACACGCCCAACAGACATGCCCTCGAGAACAGAGCAAATGGGAATGCAAGTTATTTCAAGGCCATGAGCCACAGAGCCCGAGAGCAATGTTTTAGCTTTAGCATCAGTTGCGTAACAGGTGACAGTGTGAAGAGGCAGGCAGGCAGGAAGAAGATTTAACACAGATCAGAATTTGTTTTGTAGTGACATTATGTCTCTCCATGCATAATTGGAGCATTTTAAGCCTGAAAAACAAGAAATCTCTCGTGTAATGGCAAAAAATAATGAGGACGGCGTAGGAGACCCCTGGATCTGCCATGAAACATGGGTCGGCATGAGGATGACAGATACTCAGCTGGGGCTGTGACACATCAGGCTTGTTTTGTTAAAAATCTGTCAAATTGTAATGGCTGCGTCCTCCACAGGTTAGGAATTAGGTTGAATGAGCAACAACAAACCCGCCGGATGTCAGAACAGACTGATGGTGAATGCAAAAGCAGAGGTGGTCTTGCACCCCAATAAAGGTCAAGTGGAGAACATTCCTGCTGTTGGATGATCTGTGTGTAAAAAAAAAATAAAAAAAAAATTAGGGAAAATTAAAGAAAGGGTCAGTGGCAGCAGTGAAAGCCGACAGTAACCTTTGGTGAAAAGGAGTTGAGAGGATGTCATTCCACAGAGATGATAATTAAGTCACTTCAGGTGTTCTCTCTCTTCCTGAGATCTCCCTCTGCTGAAATATCAATGATGAGTCCCCTCGACAGCTCAGTGGAGACCAAGGGCTGATTAGCTTATCACTCGGAGAGCAGGCGGCCGATCATTATCCAGCTCAGAGCGGCCCTGCCTGATCATCGAGAGCTCTTATTAATGACTCTGCATCGGGTCATGTTGCTTTTTCTTGTTTAGCTATTCACAAGGAGCTCCGGCACAGTTCTGCATTCAGGTTCTTCTCTAGGAAGGCGGTTGTGATGAGGAAGCCTCGCTGAGTCTTGAACCTGAAATAACCTCCTCCTATAGTGTCTGAGGTAACAGAGGACAGAGGATAATTAGCATTAGCTGGCGTAGTGTCTGATAACCTTAAACATGAATTAAAAATGAGGACAAATAACCACTTTTATTGCTAGTTGAAAGCAGTTGTGACCTCAAGTTCAACGGGTTCGCTAGTCCTGTAGAACCAGTTGTGTCCTTTGGGCCAGGAGCACAATTATTTTAATTTTTTTCTTTGCCGGATGTTTCAGTTGATTAATTGTTAGAACAAGCTTCGAGGCTGAACATTTCCCATTATTTTGTAGGTAAAGGGCAGTTTGAAGAAAAACACCAGTAACTGTCTCAGTTTAACGAGCAGATTTTCCTTTCTTTGCATAAATACTGTTTAAACCCTGCATAGTTTACTGACCCCGGGGTTGGAAATGATTTAGAGTTGGCAGCATCTGTAAAAAAAAACAGTCTGAGGTCTCAGCTCAGAGCAGCTGATGGCAGATTGACTAAATGTCAAGTGTATGTGTGTGTGTGTGTGTGTGTGTGTGTGTGTGTGTGTGTGTGTGTGTGTGTGCGTGTGTGTGTGTGTGTGTGGTACCAATGCAAAATTGAAATGACATAATAAAAAACAGCAACAATATGCTATCTGTGCTGGATGTGCTGATGCTTATCTAATGAAATCATGACATAATGAGCCTCTTAATTTGGGAGTCGCCATATTAACCTAACAAGCTGCCGTCATATGAGGGTCCAAGCAAGGGATACTGACCTGTAGTTTAACACTGGACTCCTTCTGCTGAGGCTCGATAATCCCCACCCCCAGAGGGGAAGCTGTTGATGCTCATTGACTGATTATTAATGACTCGCGCCAATGCAAACTGTGTAGTTATGCTGCAGGCTGTCGCTGTTTTGGGCCGCTTTGTTTGTCATTGTTGCGGCTGCCATGCGTGCTGCTGGTTCTCACCCAGAAGAGCATGAAACCGAGTCCTGCTGCTGCAGGGGAAAGAGTTTTTCCCCTTGATCACTGTGCATTTACCAGTTAGCAAACTTGCACATGATGTTGCATCACATGGACTGTGATGTTTGTCTGCGTTAATGTTTGTCTCTGTTTAATTTCCACCTCTGGGTCTTTCTTATTGATCAAGGATTAAAATGTTAATGATTTCCCACGATTCGTTGTGGGCTGAAGGACTGCTAACCTTGTATTGCACAGCTTTGCATAATGCTGTTTGCTAGCATTTATGCAATGACGACAGTTTTGATGTAAATCTTTCAAAAACTCCCATTGCAGTAGTGAAAGATGCAGATGATGGCTGGTTTACTTTCACTGACTAGGAACCAGCTGTTGATGATTGATGTGGTCTCACATCCTTTTATTATGCAATCATGTTGTATGTATGTGTGTGTATTTGTGTGTGATATCGTAAAAAGAGGCCGGTAATTATGGGAAGGAGTTTGTTGTAAATAGTGCCGTCAATATAGCATCCAGAGAATCCAGGAAGCAGTTTTATATTCTTCAATCTGAATGCCAACAGCCGGCAAGCAGCAGTTGGTCAGCAGTTCTTTCTCTTTTTCATTCCACTTCTGAAGAAAGCGGTTGCTAAGCAAATTCTAGATCACATTCCTAGAAACACACCGTATCATGGCTAACACCTTAGTGATTCCTCAGCAAACAGGTGTCAGTGGAAGAGGGATTACGGAGATTAAGAAGCAGGAATGGGGCCATGAATCACAATGGAGCCAGTCCAAGGATGGTCGGACGAATGTTTCTGTTTTCAGCTCTCACTTCGTCCCAACTGCCTGTACCGATTACATAGAAATGCCCACACAAGCTGTCTCTATTCCACATGTGATCAATGTGGGTTTTATCAACAGCAAAGAAAACTTGGCCAGAGCCTCTCATACCTTTTCCAGCCTTTCTTTTCCCCCAGCCTTTCTTTTATTCCCCATTGTTCTTTCCTCAGTTTTATTATCTCGCCCTCTCTTTCATTGCTTTGTTGTGTGACCCTGTTTTCAGCCGGACAGGATGGTTGCCGCTCTGTGGCGGCTCCCAAACGAAGGACTCTTTGTTGGAACAGCTTTTGGTGGAATTAAAGAGGGAGCCAGTACTCGCTCCCTCTTCTCGTCATACGTCCTTCCATTTTGCTTCTCTTAGTTCATCTAGGCCTTATTGTTTCGAAAGAATGAGGGGGATGCAGATTCAAATGTGTGAAAATATTTAGACAAGCATCCTATTTTCTGTCTCACTCTGTCCTGAGCTCGCCTGTTTCACAGCAAGCCTCGTCCAACCTGTTCTCTGGTTTCATCAGTTTTCTCCCCACCTCCTCCTCCATTCTGTCACTGCTGGTGACAGAATGGAAATCACTTTCACTGTCCATGTGGAAGTACAGCAGTGGGTCAGGCTGTGATGTGACATTTCCTGTTGTACCCATGAGGGTACAACAGGAAACAGCCAGTTAATAGTGTATGCTTCTCTTATATTGTCATGCCTTCTTAAGCATGACAATATTTTTCTACAGAGACAATGGAACCAAGGTCTGGGTTACAGTTGCCAAAATTTGACTTGCATATTAAAAAAAACAAATTAACTAGCATAGCCATCTGTTAAAGGTCCCATATTATGATCTTTTTTTATCAATTTCACACAACTGTCAGATGTCTAACTACACTGGACTTGAATTGTACTCATATTGTACAGCCTCAGGGTGCTGGACTTGGGGTGAAACCCTCCATGCATGGTGAGCTTATTCAAATACATAGGTGGGGAGATACATACAGTGAGCCCTCGCTCATTCTCGCATCAATGCTTGCAACTGCACCTCATTGCGGATTTTTAGTAGGCAGTCACGTGATACCATACGCGCATTCTATTGGGTGACGGCATCCGAAAGTGCGCTCTGTTCCGTCAGTCTCGGACTTTTGTGAGACACAAAAGTGCTTTTACCAATCAATAAGAGTGTGGGGAAAAGGTAATACAGATAGAAGGTGGTTTAATATCAGTATGGGGAGGGTTCATAAACGTTTAAAAGACCGTAAATAATAAGATAAATAGATCGCGATCTTGATCGCGGATTCCTCAATCGCGTGTGGTTCCTGGAACGCGTTACCCACAAAGACCGAGGGCGCACTGTATATGTATGTATAGACAGTATGTATTCCACCTTGTATACTGGACAGTGGGGGAAGGTACAAGAAACGTCTGAGAGCTGTGCTTGCCAACAAGGGTTTTGCCACCAAGTATTTGATCATTTTTTGCTAGAGGATCAAATACTTATTTCCCTCAATGACATGCAAATTAATTTTTATTTTTCATTTCTTGTAATTTTCTCAATATTTCTTTTTAATATTCCTTTCATAACTGTTAAAATAAAGCTGGCATAAAAATCCAAGACTGTTAATTTATTTCTTAGTATGACAACTGCCAAAATCAGCAGGGGATAAAATACTTATTTCCTCCGCTGTATGTGTGTATATGTAGAGACCAGGAAAACGTGTTCTTCATAATATGACCCCTTTAACAATCAATATGACGACATAAAGTTTGGAGTGTTCCATTCATGCACTAACAAACAATTTATGAAGACCACAGCATCTTTGGAAATGACTCAGGTGTGGACTGCAACTGAATGGCCAACTTCATAAAAGGAGGAATGGTGGTTTTGCATTCAGCAGTAATGCTGTTCCTAGATTACTGTGATTTCAAGCATTGCACTGTCAGAATCTTTTTATAAGCAACTGTGAAATTTCTTCTAGACATTGTCATTAGCTGTCATTGTGGTTTTCTCAGAAAAAACAGTTTAAAGAAAATTGATTTCCGTGCCCTATATCAGGTGTGAGCGTCATAAAGTACGGGCTATTTGTCAGCTGTCTACAAAATGTCTTGTTGTTCTCAGACACATTTTCTTTTCAAACCTTCAGCTGCATTATTCGTAGCTATGCAGAGAAGTAATCTATTTACCCTATTTAACATCTTGCCAGCCAAGATGTTAAATATTGGTCTTTCATTTGACCCTCCACACCCCACCCACAATCTCTCCACCTTTGTGTTCAGTATCTTGTCTGAATTTCATAACCCAGGACAGAGTAACAAAGCATGAAGCAACTCTTTTCTGCAGCGTGTGAAGTAACTCAACACCTCACTGAAGGAATGCAAATGGATTTGGGAAAGAATAGAGGGAGCATCGATTTATCTCTGCTCCCTGGTCCATAAATAACTGTCCTGCTCTGTGTAGCCTGGATACTGTGAGTAACAGGTTGTAGAGGCCAGCAGCTACAGCCGGCTAACAGGCGGGCAGAGACTGTATCGATGAACTGTTCAAATCAAGCGGGGCTAACAACAAGGATTTGAATAGTGCTAACAGCCTGGCTCTTCTCTCACCTCCCTTCCTGTCCTTGGAATGCCTCAATATCATTTTATAAATTGACTGCACCTCCTCCTAATGCACGTATGCGTGCTTGCGTTTGTCAATAGCGATCATCTTGATTGAATGTGATTGGTTTGACAGTCTTGTTTCTCATTTACATAATACAAGCCAACATTTCTCCTCCTCCTTACTCTGTTCACAAGCAACTACTGTTCCCACAGCGGCTCATTTCAATGCCAGTCACACACACATTAAAGGAGAATACCGGTGTCATTTAGAGTTACAGCCCATTTACTGCCATCCCCGTCTCGTGGATGGCTCTCCCAATCACTCTGAAATGCTTGCCACTTGTTATTATCATATCATATTTGTTCTTTTTTTAATATACCAGCTACATGGTTGCTTCAAACCTGGCTCCAAGTGAATGGCTGTCCTGCTAAACAATGGTACCATGTGTGAACAGAGACATGGTTGTGATAATTAAGTTGGTCATGCTCTATGTGTTTTTTTTTTTCTCCAGGCATTGAGAATACAATGCGCCTTCGTTCGCTGGTAATGCGTTCCAGGAACCACATGCGATTAACAAATTCCGCGACAGAGCTACAACAAACTACAGTATTTATCTTATTATTTACAGTAATTTAAACGTTTATGACCCTCCCCATACTGATATTAAACCAACTATCTGTATTACCTTTGCCCACACTCTTATCAACTGTTTAAAGCACTTTTGTGTCTTACAAAAGTCCTAGACTGACAGAACAGAGCGCACTTCCGGATGCCGTCACCCAATAGAATGCGCGTACGGTATCACGTGACTGCCTACCAAAACTCCGCAATGAGGTGCAGTTGCAAGCATTGATGCGAGAATGCGCGAGGGCTCACTGTACCATGTCTTCTTGCTTGGGTGTAAGGTGACTGACTCTAATGGACTAGTGGTAAAGACTTGACTGTGTTTGACGCGAACAATAGGACATGGCTTCCCAACTGCCTTAAGTTAGAGACTGATTTCCTCAATCCAGTGACAGGAAAATGTGTGGGATGGCTCAATTCACAAGAAGAATGAAACAGAGGAACACTAGCCACTGTGCCATTGTAGCCAAAAGCTATAAAGCCGTAAGCTCCTCATCTCTGCTGGAGGCCAGTGACTCCAGGCTACAGTAGTCAGTACTAGCATGTCACTAAGAATCAGCAATGAAGCTGTCGGCAGTGAAGGTGCATTGTGGGTAATAGTGGCAATTATTTAAATTTAAATTTAAATGTGAAAAAAAAAGTATTTTAATCTATTTTGACAAAGTGACAGTTGGGTCCTTTCTGAGACATCAGGTTGTCATTAACGTTTCACTGAGTCTAGAGAACCAATATTTTTATCATTTTATTGCTTTTTTCCTTATTTCACATCAGGTTTATTTGATCCTTGTGTGATGAATAAAACATTGAATGATTAAGAAGGCTCCACAGAAAGTGTCTGGTCTGATAATGTAAGGAGAAGGACCAGACACGGCACAGGTTCTGATTTCCATTGTTGTTTTGAACCACGCTCGACTTGAAACCAGCTTCGTATCCATTAAAAGCCTGGAGAGTAGGTTGGAATTATTTCACCTCAAATCAATGGCTTTACCAAGTAAAACTGACTCTCAACTATCCAGAGGGAAACTCAATGGTTCTATTTATCTTTTGCCCCATACCATGGTCGATTCACCGATTTGTGATGGCTTGCCCAGTTGTAGTTCATCACCTTGGGGTTCCTGCAGCATGTGCCCATGTGCCACCGTCGATTTGACAGGGTTAATGGCCTATCCACACCTCCTCAAAAGAAGGACAAAATTCAATGAAATTTCAAGCGTCATATAAAATGTGATTTAAAAGGGCGACATTTCTGTAGCCTGGAGGAGAATGCACAAATTTCTTCCATACGAGGAAGACTTTTAAAACTCTGAATCACTTGGACCTGACTCTCCTGTGAGTCAGCTCACACTCAGATGATACGCAATCACCAATGTGGAGCCAGTCGCCCCCGCCTCTCTCACCCCTCCGTGATGGTTGCTGTTAAACCTGATTAATTGCCTCCTTATCCTTCATTAATTCGGCTGTTGATTGAGAGATTCAGTGTGACAGCTGCAGAATGGTGCTTTGTCTTCTCTGTCTTTCTTCTCTATCTTGACACCACACTAGCCCACCACACCCCCCCTTCCTATTTAACTCCTGACCTTCTCATCTCTAATCTTGAACTGTGGGTCACATCTCTGAGTATTGTCTCTTGTGAAAATGTAGATTTTTTTGACACTAAAGGTTGATGTTCTCCTGACATGAAACAGTTCAGTATTCCAGACAGATCCAGACGTCCATCTTTGATCAGTTGTAGATGGATAGAATTACAGAATCCTTTCATAGGCATGATATTCAATTTTCTGCTTTAATAGTATATCATTGTCAAATAACTTGTGATATTGCCTGGTGCTTTTTCAAGGCCCTGTGGGCTTTCTTCTCAGTGCTCATTTTATTATTTCTCCTCCCTGCGGATTTTGATGCGTGCATTTACCTGTAAGACAGCCACAAGTATCTTCGGCTATTTTTAATGCAAGAACAGAGGATCCAGTCCTTCCTCAATTGGACCAAAGTAAACTGCAAAATGGATTTGCGAGATTGTAAACAGGTGCCGCTGAACATCTGTCATCCTTCCGACTGCTGTGTGTCACTGTCTGCATCGTGAGGGTTTGGG
The DNA here is from genome assembly GCA_013358685.1 of Antennarius maculatus. Taxonomy (NCBI): domain Eukaryota; kingdom Metazoa; phylum Chordata; class Actinopteri; order Lophiiformes; family Antennariidae; genus Antennarius; species Antennarius maculatus. Next base: position 4,979,993 of record CM023622.1, on the reverse strand, counting down.
GTGAATGTGGTGGCACTCAGATGTTTTTGTAAACATGTTGCCAGATTAAAGTCATTTATTGTGTTTTCTGTTCAGTGATTAAAATAATTCAGATCATCAGAAAGAGCCTCTGTACTGCAATCGGAAGGATTTTTACGATAACCTGGAGGTTGTCATTTTAGAAAGACATAGAGTGAGTGTGTGTGTGTGTGTGTGTGTGTGTGTGTATGTGTGTGTGTATGTGTGTGTGTGTGTGTGTGTGTATGTGTGTGTGTGTGTATGTGTGTGTGTGTGTGTGTGTGTGTGTGTGTGTTTGTTTGCGTATGTATGTGTGTGCGTGTGTGCATGTACGCTATGAAAGCTTGTTCTGTTACCAGCGGTGACAAATTGGTGAGAATATAAATTATTATGACAGACAGGAAAACACACACCCTCTCCTCTCAGCATGAGGATTAAATAAATCAAATTTTTGTGAGCCAAAAATTCATTAATAATATGAAATTCTCTTTAGTGACTGAAAAAAATCATTCACAGATGACAACTGGCACCAACAGCTTTTTAAACTTGACTGTTGCTCCTAACCTTGGGGGAGGAAATGTCTGAAAGGATTATATTTTATGGGCTTTTATGGGTTTAAAATGACATGGAAAGTTAATTTGATCAGTGCAGTAGTGAAAAAGTCCAATGCTGAACGAACGAAGAAAACTGTCTTAAGGTGATGCTAAGGTTTACTGATAATATTAAATTAGTTCTGAGACTTGAATGCTTGGGTACGGCCAGCATCTGCTAATCTGCTTTCCACATTGAAATTGGAATCTCCATCCATCCATTTTCTAAACTCCCTATTCTGTTCAGGGCTTTGGGACCCCTTAGGGTGAACCCCGAGTCTGCCAGAGGGCCTAAATATTGGAATATGAAAAGCAAATGCAGAAAAATCATTAATATTTCATAATACAGGCACGTTAGTTTACCTGCTGTAAAGAGTGTAGTCATCATAGAGCTTGCAACATATAATACAATACAATGGTGTTTAAAGCCGCTTTCTTGTGAACAGCAATGCCTTTGAGGAAATAACACCTCCCTGCACCTTACAAACATAGGTAAAGAAGTAAGTCTTCATAAATCCAGAATGAGCATTGTGCCAAAACCTTCACATGAACCATTTTGAAATGTTAAGACATTTCATAATGAATGTTATACAGTGTAAAGGCTATAGAATAATATCATTTCTTTAGTTTGGTTCCACATAAACCCCAGTTTACTGTTTTTTCTATTACTTTATGAAATCTGTAATGACAGCTGAGTGGTGAAGCAGGCATCATTTCTATAATTTCTATTAGAGACTAAATTTTGTCTTGTAATACTGATAGTTTTTGGTCAATGGAAAACAAATCATTTGCCATTTGTGGCGTGAGCAGTAATAGCACTTAGAAACATTGTGTGATCCATTTTCACTTAAAATAAAGGGGCAGCTTACAGTGAGGAGCTGCGAAGCCAACATCACTGACTCATTGCTTCCTCAGTCATCACACAGCTCAGTGGTTCATCACACATAAATCAAAGTAAAAGAAACGTCTTCTTTATTCAGTTTGAATCATGAATGAATGGAAGTGAAAAATTTCCAGATTATATTGTATTTGATCCTTGTATATCAGATATTCTGCCGTTGTGTACATGAGCAATCAGCATTCCAGCTAAGTGGCAAAAATTTCTTTTTTTTTTTTTTTTTGTTTTAACAGCTGAGCTGGCCAAAAAGAAATATTTTATATTAGCACAACAACAAGTCATTTTGGACCTACTTTAGCTCGGAGCATCTCCCCATTCCTCGCCTGCTTCTAAAAAGCTAATGATTGAAAAATAGAAAATGACTCATGTGCCAGGGTCTGTGACCTACTCTCCCTCACTCCGAAGTCTATTTCTAGATGTTGGGTTTTTTTGAATCGTGAGGATGCTTTCTTAATGTCTAAGGATACATCTGAGGGTGAAGTTAAATTTTTCAACTACTCTCCTTTCCCGCCAAAGTAATGTCCTGATGGTGGCAGACTGGCTGCCCAGTGTCTTGGCTGGATGGAGAGAAAAAGCCACTAATGAGATTTGCACTGCTCTTTCATGTGTGTCCCCTCCTCTTCGCAGCAGGCCGATTCTCTTGACTCTGTGGGTGTCTAAACTAAGAGTGTCTAGGTTCCTGATGGCTAATATACAAAGTAATGCGCCTAAACCGAGAAGTTAAATAGGTTTGGAATCGAATCAGGCAGTTTTTTTTGCTATGAAAGGAGGCGTGAAAGGAGGCGTGCTAATGAGCTGGTTTCTAACATCACTCGTTCTCAACAGCATGAAACTCATGCCGGAGGGACGGAATACGGAACGAGGGAAGGTTGACGGTCGCTCTGAAAGTATATTTTTTGCTTGTATCTGGTGTCAGATTGAGGCAAAGAGATCTGCTCACATGTGTAGATTAAAGACAGTCCGGTTGACTGAGGGCCCACCAAATGTGATTTCACAGCACCGGGTTTCTCCTTGTGCATGTTTGATAGACTTTTGAACGCTTGCCATGTGATTTTAATTGATTTAAATTTCCCAGAAAGCCATTAATTACTATTCCTTTTCAACACAGTATGAAAAATGTCCAAATACTTGAAAAAAGCCAGAATGAATGACTGAGTTTATTTTTTGGACCTGTCACTGCTTGAAAACTGAGTCCTTGTTGTTTTAAGGAAAGTAAGGGATGGTTAGCTGCCAGACAGAAACCTTAATTATCATTTTCACAGCACTTTCTTCTTGTTTGTCTTCTGGGTTTATTTATGTACATATTATTATGTATATATATGCATTTATTTCTTATTGCTTTTGACAGAGCTTGTGTATCTGCTGGTTTTATTTTTGCAGCCAACACAAGAAAGGAGGAGATGTTCTGCCTAAAGTTAATTATCTCCCGTTTCGGGCGTCTCCAAGACTACTTTTAACCCGACAGGAGTGAAAACCTACTGCAAGTATCACAGTAAATTAAACTCATAGAATGCTTTAAAAAAATGTTTAACAGAACAAAGCATGCATAACCACAAGCACAGCCCTTAAATTAACAAAGGTTTTCTTCTTTAGTCTTCGGTTACTGTTTAAATAGTTGGGACTTCTGGTACATTCCCACTGGGCACCATGGGAGATGCAGTTTACACTGGATTGTTGATTGTTGCTTGCATCCTGGGTCCTGCTCCAGAATCACTGCAGCGATTTTAGTCTCAGTGCGGTATGACAGCGCAGAGAGTATTAACCACATCAATCTTTGCTTACCTGACAGGAAGTGATTATGTAAAAAACGATTGCTACTATGAAAATAAATGTGATTTATTAGTTGTAGCGCCATATGTCTGGAGTGCAAAAATTTTGTACATGGTGATTAAATACTGCTATGATGAGTTTCAGCATTAATCCTGATAATTAAAATGCATTGGGTTTTAAATTTCATAGCACTGATCTCAGCTCCATTACGAATCTTTTGTTTTAATGCTAGCCAGCATTATGTAATTGCTTTTGAGAACCAAATAAGCAGCAGTCGTGATGGGCTTGAATGCCAACTAGCATATTATGAGTGTGTTTCTGGATGCAGAGGAGGAATCATGTATCGCCATAACCTGACTCGGTCCATGGCCCCGGATTCACCGTGTCTGACTGTAGAGGACTGTCTGAACCGTCATTTTGGGATTGCTATTCCAGCATTTCTTCCAATTTTTTTCCAGTGTACTTAAGTTAGTGCACCGTAACAACTCTCACACTCCATGTTGAGTGTCAGCACACTGACCCTCTTCCTCTATGACGACAGGAAGCCTTGGAGAGTACGAGGGTCCTCACCTCCTCTTTACTGTGTACTCTCCTCCTCGCTTTCTCCTTTCTCTCCACTCCTCATGTTATATTCCCAGAGTGTGACCAGCAGTGCGTTTAGGTTTGGCTGATAGAAGTCATCCATACGTGGGGATTCTTGTTCACACACACCCCCCAGCACACATCTGAGTGCATACACACAGACAATGATCCCTGTGCTGTCCATTCAGCACACTGATTCAACTCCACACATGAAGTAGTCCCCACACTAACACTCAACCACACACACTCACTCACACACACACACACACACACACACACACACACACACACACACACACACACACACACACACACACACACACACACACACACACACACACACACACACACACACACTCACTTACACTCACACACACACACACACACTCACTCACACACACACACACACACACACACACACACACACACACACACACACACACACACACACACACACACACACACACACACACACACACACACACACACACACACAGTCTGCTGGAACCACTCAGTGACGGCCCCCTGACAGCCATCCAGTCACTAGCTCTGCTCACAGAAAACTGATAAAATCTACTTCCATGTCGTCTCTGTAAGCTCCTGTTTTTTCCTCCAGGGACTAAGGTGTGTGGGTGTCATTAGAATGGGTGTGTGTCTCTGAATATAGTCCGTGCTACATGGATTTGTAGACATGCAGGGGACTGTCATTTAATGTCTGCACAGAAATTTGAATGCAGCACAGCCAGCTACTGATAGAATGATCAACTTTAATCTGTATTAAGTTTTGAGGTGCAGCAATGAAAATATTAATGGTAAACTGGATTTGCATGAAATTAAATGAAACAAGTTGTTCACGTGAAAAGACAGTTAAAGTAAAATCAGGTACAATAAATGATTCTAAACTTATATAATAATTACAATAGCAAGAATGAAATAAAGATCCTTAAAAACATGAATAGAACAACATAATTAATGTAAAATCAGTTGTTATGACAATTAACAGAAAATATGGATGAAGGTAATAAGACAGTTGTGTGCCTTACATTTGGGTTTAGTTAACTTAAATAATGTATGACTATTAAATCAGAACTTTTGTTGATAAGCTGAACTTCTAGAATACTGTACATTCATAACACAATTTTCCTAACCAAAATACAGTCTCAAATATCTCATGAGTTAAATCACGTAATGTCTTGTTCGAAATGGAACAATATTTTCATTGAATAATATATTAGTGTACAAACATGAATATATTTTAATGTGGAAATTCTCTTATGATACATATATCATAACAGTTGTTTAGTCAAGTAAACTGTGAAATGTTGCCTTGTTCTGAAATGTAAAAGAGTTTACAAATGAAATCTATTCATAAATATTTAAACGTAATATTTTTCTAGAGAAGGTCATTTGGAAAAAAGCATTTCATGCTGTTACTTCAGAGGCCAGATGATGCTTCCGAACACACAGAAAACATCCAGATATTATTGACATTATTGAATTTGCACACAGATGTGTGCACCTGAATGGACATTGTTGGTCAGCTTTCATGCTAGACACACGGTCTCTTTAGCAATGTGTGTTCTCAACATGGAACTAGAAATCGAATGAAAGCTACAGGCATGAGAACTCTGCAGGCAGAGCTGTCTTGTTGTTGGGCTAAGGGATGGGTGAATGACGTCCTCTTCTTCCTCCTCTTTGTCTCATTTGTCCAGATGCCAAATTAAGTGATTGGCGGAACTACCACCAGTTAAAGACGTATTGTCAAACAGATATGTCTGCCCTCCAGCCTCCCCTTCTAGATTAACACATAAAGACAAAGGGAATCAGCTACCTATTTACAACCACAGATGGATTAATTATGAGCTTTAATGAGTCTGTCATCACCAGTAAGTGATAGCTGCTGACAGTTGTCACTGCAGATTGCGTGTTAAATTAAATTAGCTCCTACATGTCAAGTTTTGAATTTTTGGCATCAGAATTGTTTGACCTCTAGCAGACTGTCATGCTCGGCCAGTCGTGATCCAGCATAATAGCTTGTGTTTTATGTGACGCTTACACTGAGGAGAATGGGTTGCTGCATTCGTGTTGGAGTTGAACTAACCCGGCTATTGGAAATGAAGAGGTAGCACTTGAAATTAAAGCTGTATTTAGAATGCATCACCCAGTTACCATTTCTGAAAATAGACACCTCTGAGCTCACTACTAACTGATGGTAGCAGCTTTTTGAATCTTCGTCTAGTAAACGTCACACCTCCATCTGTTTCACCATCTCACTAGTTTACACAGATATTAATCTGGTTAAGTTCCTACCTTCAGTGCTCCAACAGATGGAACCAAACATTCTGCTGTAGCACCATGATGGTAGTCATCCCACTACCTCATGGTGTTATTGATAAGCAACTAAAGAAAAGGCCTGATTACTAACAAGGAATTTCAATTGAATGTTTTCTGTAGAGCAGGGTAACTCCATTTGGAAAGATCTTTTGTGGCACAAACACACTCAGAACACGGAGAAACCCAAGGCAAATGGTTTTGCCCTATAAGTAAGAATGGTCCAGAGCAGCTGGTGACTAATCCACAAAATGATTGTGTGTAATTAAAGCTCACACTAGCAATGAGATTTAATGCAGAGCTTCAGCCACTTTTGATTAATCAGAAGTGTGATTATTGAAGACTGTCTCCAAAACACACAAGGGAACAGATGTTACCGTAGACGCACATGTTCATACATGCCACTAACCAAACACGCATTTGGGCCTTGACAAAATTTGATCGTCTTTGTCATGTTTGTGTTTACTCCACCACGATTGGTTGTTTTTACTTTTGTTGCTCGGAGGTGTGGTTGTGTGGGTGTACAAACATCACTTTTATCCACATCTTGTGCCTCAGTGTGTTTGTAGGTACTGATTTGCTGGTTAACTGATTGTGTCTGTCCTTGATTTCATCACATGAACCCATTTGCATATTTTGGTTTACCCATCTGTCCTTGAATTGACAATAGGTTTGTGTGTTTTGCATGCAGCCCGGTCAGCTCTGTTTGCTTGTGTGTGTTTGTGCGTTGTTTCTTCTAACTGCTGTGGTCTGAGCTCAGATCAATGCAGGTTGCCACAGTCGCTCACACATTCCATTACCATATATGGGCACCAGTGCACAACGCAAATTACTGTCAAGTGGCAGACTTGTTCTGTTTAATCTGTCCTCTCCTCCTCTCCTGTCTTCTTCTCCTCTCCCACTTTCCGTCTCCCCCTGTCATTTTGTCATTTCATTTCCTCTTTCATGCATTTGATTCATCCTTGCTGTTTTTCTCCTTTATATGTCATTCATCACTGCCGTCCTCTCCTTCATGTCACTCTTCTCCTTTTTTTTCTTAATTTAAATCCTCATCCTTGCCCTCTCCTGCTCTGTTCATCTTCTCTTCTCTTCTCTTCTCTTCTCTTCTCTTCTCTTCTCTTCTCTTCTCTTCTCTTCTCTTTTCTTCTCTTCTCTTCTCTTCTCTTCTCTTCTCTTCTCTTCTCTTCTCTTCTCTTCTCTTCTCTTCTCGACATGCATCTCATCCTCGTTTATAATTCTTCCCCTCTCCTTTCATCTCTTATGATTGCCCTTCCACCCTTTATTTACCATTCATCACCTCCTCTCTCCTTTCTTCAATATTCTCCTGTTCTGTGTGCCAATCACCCTCCTCCTCTTCTCTTATTGTCTGATTCTACCTCATCCCCTTCTGCTCCATCGGTTCATCACATCTGACTTCCTCGCTACTCTAACTTGGACTTTGCTCGACCCGTTTCTTCTAGATCTGTGAAGATATTTTTCTTTTGAACAGAACCTCCATGAAGTTCATTTATCCATAAATACAGTTTTGGTTGAAGGACAGGAACAGCTTTAACTCCTCTCTTCAAATAATTCATTTTTGTCATCTTTTTAAATGTCCTAGCAATATCTTTTTCAATAAAAATTTCCAAATCCTCTACTCCCATTGTTAAAATACAACTACACAATAGACATAATACTTGATTCAAGGCCACCATGTTACTGTACCACACACAATATATTCATATTATAGTATAGCAGCAGCAAAAACTGACAAAGAACTCACCATGAACTATTCCATTTTTATATTGTATTTATTCATGTTTGTTCAAATTTGAATAGTATAGTTGTAAATACTCTAAATAATATAAATATTATAGTTACCAACCTTTTACACAGCATGTTAATGTTGTTTTGTTTTGTCTCTGGGTGTTGGTGAAAGTAATAATGGCACAAAATTGGCCTTGTTGTAAAAGCTACCAAATAGTAGTAAAGGACAAGTTAATGTTTTCATGATGTGTTTGTGCGAATCACAACCGGGGGATTTAAAGAGCAGACAATTGTTGGGAACAAACGCAAAGGAAAAAGAAAATCAACCAAAAACTGGGGTGATGAGGTAAGAGGACAGTCAGCCAGTATATAACAGGGAAAGGCGTTTATGCAAGGTTGCATGAGGTAATGCTGCTGGGATGACGTCATGTGTTTGGCTTCTATAATGTTGCAGAGGTTTACTTCAGTGGAATGATCAAAGGTGGAGCAGAAAAAGGGTCTTTGTTGCAATGTTATTGTGCAATCTCTGTGTAAGAAGGGCTTCTGTGACCAGTCTAGCAGGTTTGTTGCAGAGAGTCGCTCCCAGGTGTGTGGGAGAAGGAACAGCACAATCCCACAGTCACAGCTGAGTACTCTATGTTATCAGGGTAGTAAAGTTGCTTTTGTTGGAACATGAAGTCAGAGTTACTGAAAGGCCGCGTTGGTGTCACAGAGGAGAGGGAAAAACTGTTCTCATTACAAACATCATTCTACTTTTTTTCAGGAATCATCCGATTTGTCTCATATTAGTACGAAATCGAACAAGAAGCAAAAAACAAAAATTATGTTTATATATCATTTGAATTGCACTACATCAACTTGGTAATGTGAATGTAGCAGAATATGAAGCCATTCATGACAGTAAATGCATTATGTTGTCTTCACACCGTAAACCAATTCTTATCACCCAAAGATATTGCCATTCTGAAGATTGTAATAGCTATGTAACCATAGCAACAGTGACAAAGGGTCAGTCAATTGTGATACAGTTTGTGGTTGCTTTAAGTTGTATTTCTACTGCAGGTACAGCTTGACTTTACACTGTGCCGCCACAGTGACCCGAGTAAAAGCAAGATACGACCAATCAAAGTGTTTTGACCAGCACAGATTTGTGGCTATCAAACACAATTAGGCATCATTCTGGTCAAATCTGACATGGGGATAACAATCATTAACTAGACGTTCAGATTGTATACTTCTCTGATTATGACGACTTAGCCAGTCTGTAATTTACATGATGTCCGATGAGTTAAACATCCACCAGTGTAAGCATAGATAGACTCACACACTTGTTACCCCGTAGAGGTTTTGCTACCATTGAGCGCTGCTGTTGTTGATATTCACCACATTGCTAGAAGCCTGGAGATAGTTGCTCTAGCTTATTGGTGGGGGAAGGGGAAGAGGGTCGAGAAAGAGTGAGGCCAAAAGAATAAAAGGAAAAATATGAGCAATAGAAAGAATGGGAGAATGTTTCAGCCTCTCTGCTGCAAGAAAGGCTTAGTGGAATGATTATCGGTGAAAGCTAAATTGGCAATCTGCCCCTTCTTGTCTTTCAATGACTCTGGGTTTCAGGCGCAATCTTCTTTGTCCTGTCACTTCTCTTTCTGTCTCAATCATCCACTTTCTACCGCTGTATTTCTTCCCTTGTTCCTTCTGTCACATTTCTCCCTCTTACTTTGCTTCATATTATCCTCTTTTCTTATCCGTTTCTGTTGATTTCATGTCCTGCTCAGTGTAACTGTCTCTATTTATTTTTTAGCTGCTCTTCAGGATGAATCAATCATCCAAATTTAAAGGCACTGATAAAGGTCTGGTGGGTGTCTCTGACTCAAGGCTTTCAGCTAAATGTTGCATCTAACCTTTGCGTCAGTATCCTGACTTTACAAGGAGTTTGTTTTTTTCAGGAAATATTGCCCCATCAACAGAAACCACCAGATCTATTGACTAAAATAATTTTTATGTTTTTTTTTCTTTTTCAGAAACAGAAAAAAAGAAAAGCAGAATGGCTAAACCCATCCTTTTTCCTTTTTTTCTTTTAGTAATTGTTGCAAACAGCCTACAAGAGTATTACCACCACCGTCTGGCAGAGGCATTAGCAAGCACAGGAAAAACTTTCTTTAATGACTAGATGATAATTGTGTGCACAAATAATTTTTTAAAACAAATTAATGAATATTTAAATATTCAAGACAATCAGTACATCATCACTGCTCTGCACAACTTTCTAACGACATAAATCTCTCGTGAATCATTGATGGATAAACAGAACTGTGTATAAAATCAGAAGAATGGAAACAGATGCTGCTGATTTGTTCACACAGACAACACAGACATTCCCTTTTATTGTAGTTAAAGCATGATATCTCTTAACAGTGACCTGAAAACTTATGGATACATGGTGTCATCATGGGTTAATGAATGAGTGTGGACCCCTGTCTCCCAGTGAGGCCTGGTGCTCCCTGCTGACTCTGTATCTCTTTGTTATCACCTCGGGGTTAATCTCGTGTGCTGTTACAGATCTGTCTCTCCTCTCTTTCTCATACCCTTTGCTTCATTTTGGATCCTGTTTCCTCTTCACCTTCGAACTTACTCCATCTGCGGCTGACCTCATACCTGCGTGTTGGGTCATGTTTATTTCAGCGGTTGTCTGTCGCAGAGAACTTTAACCTCTTCGCTGACACCCCTGCCTTTCCTCATTTGTCTTCCTCCTTCCACTACTTATCTCTGATGTGGCTCCTAGTATCTTCCTGCTTCTTTTTATGGTTGTCTCTGTCACCTCCCCGTGTCTGTCTCTGTATTGTCTTCCTTTAGCTTGACATCATCATTTCGTATAAATGTTTCAAAGCGGTAATGTTAATACCTCCATTGATGTCTGTCAACAGACATACAGTAGAGGCAGGAGGACAGGATGAGGGTGGAACGTGTTGATGATGTAAGACCTGTGCCATCCACAAACAAAAGATTTAAATATCTGCTTATAGAAGCGAGAAGATAACCCACTGAACGGGAAAAACAACAACAAAAAATAAGGTGGCTCAAGGTGCAGGAGGTCCAAACAGGACAGGATCACCTGCAATGTGACACACAATAAATTTACGTGGAGTTTTGCTTACTTGTGTGTTACTTTGCTTTGCTTTAGCCATATGTAAAGCATCACACATAACGTCAACAAGCTTATTCATATCATGCTTGGTTTTATGTAGAAGCGATTACCAGTACCAGTTTTACTTCCTTATTGTTTCTTCCAAACTACAGAATGTGTCTGTTTCCTGAATCATAAATAATGCCCGAGAAAAAAATCACATTATTATGTTACCTAACAAAGCCTGCAGTTCTTTAGACTTCACAGCAACTTTTCAGCTCCTACATCTTTTCAGTCAGAAGTCCTCTGGATCACAGGTTTACAATGGAGCCAATCCCTGCTGGCATCATGTGGGAGGCGGGGTACACCCTGGACAGGTCACCAGTTCATTGCAGGGCCACATAGAGAAACAAACACCCATTCACTCAAACATTCACACCTTCGATCAATGTAGACCACGGCCAATTCCCCTAAGTTGCATATTTTTGAAGGTGGGAGAAAGCTGGAGTACCCGGAGAGAACCCACACAAACACAAGGAAATTATTGTCACATTTCAGAATCTTGTTTTTTTTAACTGATAGATCAATGATCAGAATAGATTTTGTTAAAAAAAAAAATCTTTGGATATTCTCCAGACCAGCAAATTATTTCAGCACTGCCTTCGTCATTATTTCCAGCTTTTCAGTTCATCATTTAAGGATCATTTTGCTCGTGGCAAGGTGATAGATCCAGTTCCCTCAGTGTTCTCTGAAGATGCATTTTAAATTTAGTCCCACTTTTCAAAAATGCTTCTTTCACTCGGAGATTTGGTCGTCTGAAACCTGCAGATATCCTGAACGTGTTCAGAGGAAGATGGGCACCTAATACATGTGCCTAAATGCTAGTGGTGCCTGCAGTCGAGATATTTATGAATTCAGGTAACCTCGTTCTCCTTTAGGTGGTTTTTAGTTATTTCCAGGTGTTTTTTTTTTTTTTAATGTGCTGTGCTTTCCTGGACGTCACAAGCTGATGCTTCCTTCTCTCCCGTTTCCTCTCTCTATTTTTCCACATGCTAATTCTCTCTTCCCCCTCTCAAGCCATTCTCTCTCACACCGTTCCTCTGCTAGCTTCATTAAGTTCCTGTTCTCTTGCTCTCATTCCTCCTGAAGTCTCTGAATTCTCACCGTCCTCCCTCTTCTTTCTCAGTCAATGAGCAGTGACTCCACACACAAATCCACCCACATAGAAAACAAAACACAGAAAGGGGTTCTCATAAATGGACACAAAATGACCGAAAACTGGGAATAATCCATAAAAAAAGCATAAACATGGCACAGACAAAAAAAGTCACGATGGACACACAAGAAAACATAGAGGTGCAGGTACCTAATCATGCCTTTGCAAACACACAGAGGAGAATAGACTGACAATCCATGTCCTTGCCCTTTTTTATTTCTCTCTTTCTCTATCTCTCTTCTTGTCTTACTGAATTTGGTTCCATTTACCATCCTGTCAATGCGCTGATACCCCTCATTTCAGGCTGACTATGTAAATATTATTGTTGAATTGAGATGAGATGCCGTTCCCTGGCGAATCTCCTTCTGACGTTTCTCCCAACAATCTGTCATACAGGCCGATGTATAATCTATCACCTTGCCAAGAACCCCCTCTACCCCCCCTACCCCCTATCACCGTCTTGTCTCTACACTTCATCTGGTTGCCATCCGGGAAGAAGCGAGAATGTCAGCACTCCTAACACACCTGTCGATTTCTCATGCTTATAATTTAGAATCTTTACACTTTGAGGAAGTCACTGTTTCTTGCATTTTAAGAGGTTAATAAGAAATAGAGATATAACTTGTAACTCAGGAAGCTTGAGACTGCTGGTGATCAGGTTCCAGTCATTATAAGTTGAGATAATTGTCTACTCCTTGTATCTTCACATGTGGTGCACAGATAAGAGAGAGTTATCAATCTTGAATCAATATGAAATAAGTGGAGAGGAGTATCTTATGTCAATCTGATTGGCCTGCAGATTGGAGTTGTCTTTCCTCTTACTAGCGGAAACTCACTATAACATTTGTCTGGAATGTGTGATACAATAATAACTTTCATTTGGCATTATTAAAATATCTATCATTTTAGAGTGTGGAACATATCTGCGTTCAGAAATATTGTGACAGGCAACATGGAATTGGAGACAGGAATCAGCTCATAATGATGTCAGGCCTTACATAAAACAAGACAAACACATTGACTGTGGCGCCACATCTCCAGTCGACTGTAAGCTGCTCATCTCATTGTTCCATAAAAGCTTTTGCATGTCGCGCTTGTCATTCATTCTCAATGATCTTGTCATGTTTTTTTTGGACAACTTAATGTTCTTTAACAGCCATATGATGAAGAAAATCACCAGAACAGACAGAATGAGAGACAGAGGAAGAGGCAGGTCGGGCTGAGCTGTCCATTGCAAAACAGGTGTTGGATATGTGTGTTTGTGTGTGTTTGTGTGTGTCTGGCTGTGACAGTGTGGAAAAGAGAAATGAGCAGATTTTGAGTCAACACCAACTGTCATCCTGTCACAACTGATCCTGTAGGACTCGACTCAAACACCACTGACCTCCTCCACCACATACCAAAGGAAGTCATGTGGTGCTTGTTTATTTATTGATGTACAATATTAAAGATAAATGAAATGGATTTTTGTCAGGTGGCCCAATCCCCTGATGGGTAAGGTGCAGGTCCATGTCTGGGATTGAGGATTTGGTTTAATGTTTTCCTTAATAAGAATACATAGGTATTGGTAAAGAAAAAGAAGGCGCATGTTCAAGGGTTGTATGTATGAGTTTGTCCAATTTGGTGCAAATTCAAATAGTGTTCAAGTAGTATTTGTCACTACATTTAAATAGATAAACCCACTAACCTTATGTTACTGATTAAAGAATTTTGATTTAAATAAGACATGATTAATTTGAAGGTCTATGACTGTACCAAGTGTAGGGTTGGACATCATTTTTGTATAATTCTGCTTTTAGGTTCCTGGTCTTGAGTCTCACTTCTGGTTCTTTGATTGGCCTTGGTTCAAACCAGGCACTAGGGTTATTTCACAGAAGACAGATGGTTTTACAGAAGCCTTAAGACAACTCAATCTGTAGAGATACTGCACTATTTGTAATGAATGACTATATTTGTGTTATGTTGTGGGATCACTGGTGAATTGGCAATAAAATGGCTACTAGTGTTAACATTATCTAAAAAACCCATATATTGCAATATTTGTCTGTCAGAGCTTCTAGCAGTTTGATTAAGTACAACTTATTTGCTGTCTCAAATGAAGGGGGGGGCATTATTCTTCTATCTTGGTATTTATTTCCTGCAAAGAGTGAATACCAAGGACCCCATTTTGATGTTAAAGGCTCAGAACAACAGATGAGGACAATAGTGAGAAAGCTCAAATGGAATGACCTTGACACAATATCAGCTGATCAACAAGCCAACAGCTGCACACTGTTAACCTGTGCTGCACATTTGTAAATGTAATCATATGTAATATGTTTAATAGCCAAACTGGTGCTCAAACTAAACAATGGGAAATGGTGTATGGGTTAACTGACTGCGTGTGCTCTCTCTATGCATGTGTGTAGCAGTGAATACCATTACGAGTGGAGAGTGCATTAAGATAATGTATCTGTGGCTCAGTCCTGGCTGTGATCAATAACCTGCTGCCTGTGTGTGTGTGTTTGAATATGTTTTTCATGTCGATAAATTGGTTACAAGCAGCTACGTGTTTCTCGCCAGGTTCTTGTCATGCTAATCACAAAGGTGTTGAGTTGAATTTCCCTTTTTGTTTTAATGAGGCCTGTGCAGGAACCACACTCTGTTTGTGTCTGTAGTTTTCAATTAGGAGACAACGCCTGAGGATGTGTAGCCGTGCAGCATCACACACCCACATTCAGACACAGTTTGTAGACATACTATTGAAATATCTCCAAATTAGAAAATAAAGAAGAGATGCAGTGGCATGGTTCCCTCTATCTGTATGAATATGTGTGTGAGTGCATGTGTGTGCGCTCAATGATTGTGTTCCTGTCTGCTATCAATCAGGGCCAACGCAGCATGTACTAATTACAGCGTTGTATGATGATTTATGAACAAAGCAGCAGCAGCTTAGTCACAAACCCGGTTGCAGCAATGGCCAAGTCTTTGGTTCAGACGCTCAAGCGCCACATGCGTTTGTGTGTGTGCGTTTCTCATTATCATATAAGAAGTCGACGGTTGGATATGTTGCTGTACAGAGGACAAAGCTACAGCAAAACAAACAGTTATTCTTTTGAGCTCTTGGTTGGGAAAATAAAGAAGTTTAGCTTCATCCGTACAAACACCGAATCTGATAATGAGCCATTTTCACTATTAACAGATGCCATTGAAGTCAAAGGAGAGACTGGAACACTTATCAGGCCTAATAGCTTTACTTTCTCTAATTTACTATTTTAATTTGCAGTTGTGTCTAATTAACAAAAAAAATCTTCTTTTTGAGTATATAATAATGGTTATTCTCTATTATCGTGTAATTCTATATCTCAGAGGCGGGTGAGGAGAATTTGTCAGCTGTGGTTTATAAAGGCAACATTTCAGTTCTGTCCCCCATCCCCTCCTCCTCTATTTTCATAGCTTTGCCTCAGATCTGTCCTTATCCTAATGACATTGCCCTGCACTCTGAGCACTGCTATTGGTTGGGGGGCTAGACACCCCCTCCTCGAAGGTCTGTGCCCAGAATTTTTATTCCAATGTCAGCGCGATTAAAAAAAAAATGCAGGCTGGGAGAGGACCGGGCAGACGCCAACACACATTTCTTTATACAAATGTTTTATCTATATATTGTTTTTTCTCTCCAACATTCGTCAAGGTAATAGATACATCAACACTTACTGTAAATGTGCTGTGTTAACGTTCTTAGTTTTAGTAGATAATAAAACACACTTGAATGGAGCCATTTAATTAGCACACGTTTGTTGGAGGATGAGTTTTAGAGAGCTCTTCTTATATGTGAGGAGAATGCAAACACTTAGCATATAGTTTATACAAAGATAGAACTATCATCCTGCTGCAGCTTTAAGATGGAGACTGAAAACTCTTTTGAAAAGCTGTGGTAATGTTTTCTTGTCTTTGTCTGGAACACTCGAAGGCATAAAAATGATTTCAGAAGTCAAATTTTTAAAGCACTTTCTCTCTAGTAGTAAGAGGGTCAGTAGCAGTGGACCAACCACAGATAGGGGTCACTGCACAGAGGAGGTAGCACTTTAGGGATTTCAGTACTGGAAGGATGATCTTTTCATAACACTGTATGTTCTAAACAAAAATATATCTAACTGGGGCTTTGGGATTCCCTTTTACATAGAAAGGGAGAACCCTGCAAGAGCCAGTATGAACACTATACGGTGGTGGGAGATGTTGACTTTAAAAAGAATCTATGGATTGGCCGTTGGCCCAAAAAGTTGTCTTGTATTACAGTGGATCCACTTCTGAAAACATTTTAAATCAGCATTGAACAGGATGATGGTTTACGTTGGGTTAAAACTCTCTATCTTTACAATTTGATCACAGTGTTTTGGCCTGGTTCCCTTTGGTGCCCCAGAAATGGACCATCAGCTGCTTCAGGAGCTCCTTCAAAGGACCTGGTGATTGATGGAGACCAGGCCATACTGAGCTCCATTAAAGATGGCCATCTGGTCTACAAGGAGTTTCAAGATTAGCTTACCAAGTTGATTGTTGGTGATGAATCACAGTTAAAGCAATAATATCTGTGTGGCGGAGGAAGCGCTGGTGAAATGTTTTCCATAGTTTTAATGAAAGCAATCACATTTGTTGTTTTTCCATCCAATTAGTCAAGGCAGGTGGCTGCCCTCCAGGGTCTGGCTCCGCCCCCCGGAGTCTGGGGCTGCCCTCCAGAGTCTGGATCTACCCTCCAGTCAGGGCACACCCTCCAGAGTCTGCATCGCCCTACAGAATCTGGGTCCTGCCCGTAGTATCTTCCTCAATGAGGGAGTTTTTCCCCGCCGCTGGAGATTCCGTTGGGTTTCTCTGTCTGTAAAAGTGCTTTGAAATGTCTGAAGTGTAATTAGTCGCTATACAAAAACAAGGTTGATTGATTGATTGATTATGGAGCCACGCTTATTGTGTGTGCAGCTTATCATTATAAGACACTGAGAGTTATATTCACTTCTCCGTTGCAGAGGAGGACATAAAATGGTGCACACCATTTTGGGAAGTAAAAAACTTAATGTCATAAAATGTGTAATAAATCATGGGATATAATAGATCACAAAGGATCTATGTGATGAATCCTTCACACAGGAAAACAGTGCCTGAGATGACACAGGCTTTCAGATGCAAACACTGGAGGATATGTCTCCTCACTTTAAATTCAAGTTGAATTAATGAAGCACTATGTATAAAGTGTACGTTTGACAAGTGTTGTTGACTCTAGCCTGCATTTCATAAGCTGTGTTCAGCTGAAGTTAGAGAAACGGAATCATTGCTCATAACTTGTATGAAAAAATAGAAAATTTTTCGCTGATGCTGTTTGTCGATATGCATCACCCCGTCATCGCCACTGGAGATAACTGTGCTGCAGTAATAAGGTTGTCTGCATGGTTACACATTCATGCTTGCTGATTCACAGCTGTCTATAGTCAGCACTCTGAAATTTATCTTCCAGCAACTCCTTTGTTTATAGCAGTCAGGATTATATATGTTCTATATGAGAGAAACCTTTTGGTTCTGTGTTTGAATATGTTAAAAAAAAGGGGATGTAAAACAAAATACTTGTTTCACTTTTTTCATTCATTCATCTTCTTCCGCTTTATCCGCCATAGCGGGTCATGGAGAGCTGGAACCTATCCCAGCTGGCTTGGGCATGAGGCGGGGGAAACTCCGGCTGCGACGCCAGTGCACCGCGGACTTGTTTCACTTTTAGGCTTTAATAAAGCAAGACTAAATAAGTAAAGTAATGCTGTTTGCATTCAAGAATTTCTCTTGTTCTCTCTTGTTTCCTGCATTTCCTTGTTTACAGGTTGGACTAAGGCTCAGTGGGATGATTTGTCTCAGATGAGGATTTATTATGTGTGAATTCAAATAATAGAGAATAAGGGCATTATTTATTTATTACAGGTAATTTTTATTTTGAAATCTAAACGTGACAGTCAGAGTCAAAGTGAAACAAATGTCAAACTTTCTTTATTGTCATTATACGCATACACAGACGGTACAACAAAATTTCAAAGGCCAGATAGAGTGTTGGTTCAGAGCCGCTGCACCCCGGGCGCACCGCCACTACGGTCCAACATGACCTAATATTACCTAGATTCATGTTTTTCCTGATAATGGGGGGAAACCGGAGAACCCAGAGGAAACCCATTCAGACCCAGAGAGAACATGCAAACTCTTCACAGAAAGGCCATGTTGGAAATGATGGGGTTTGAACCCCTGACTTTCTTGCTGTGCGGCAGCAGTACTAACCACTACGCCACCGTGCCGCCATAAAATGCTAAACAAGTATTGTAATTATTGCGGAAAAATTTTCTGTATTTTTTCAAGGAAATATACCTGTGTGGGGTATTTAATTTGGTTTTATTTTGAAGCTCAAAATACACACACACACACACACACACACACACACACACACACACACACACACACACACACACACACACACACACACACACATACACACACACACACACACACACATTTACACCACCAGAAGCTCTTCATACATCAATGACATGATGTACACAACAACTTGAGGTTGATGCTGTTATAGTCTGTAGTTTGTCCTCACACCACCTGCACTGTTTTTATTATTATTTAAGAGTGGTGAAACAGCCAACAAGAACAAATAATAATAGCAATTACAGGGCAAACTCAGGAAGAAATAGGTTCTGTCTCTAGTGGGCCTTAAATGATAATTGAGATATTAATGGTGACTCTTCAGCTACAAGCAGTACATACTGTAGTGCTCATACGTATAAAAATATATCTACAGCTATAAACATTGTATTTGAATATTTGTGCATCACAGAGGAGAGGCCTGTTGGTCTCGATGCAGATGTACACTAACTTAAATACTTATTTTGGTGATGTGACAGACTATTTCGGATGACACAGCATGTGGCTTTCAACAAGTCTCTCCAGACAAGACATGATGCTGTCAGTAGGATGTTGACACAGAAATGGTGGGTGAGCTTATTGTTGCTGCATGGAAACACCTGGAGCTGTAGATCACTTGGTAAAGGAGAGTGTTTAGGAACGCAATTGCATTTAATACGGTCATGATTGAAGAGGGCATGTGATGCATGTTACGCCAAATGATGTCACAGTCACCAGACAAAACCAGGTGAAAATTGTCTTCATGTTCGGCGTGAACACAAACTTAGAGAAATATTCCAAAAATTCTTCCTGAATCTGGTGAATAAATATCAAGAACTTTATTGAGTTTGTAGTCCTTAGATGGATTATATGCATCTAAGGATATATATATATATCCTTAGATATATATATCCTCCCTTTACTTTGATGACGGCTTAGTAAACCCTTGACCTTCTCTCCACGAGCTTCAAGAGGTAGTCACTTGAAATAGTGAGTAGTCACTAGATGTGCCTTGTGAAGGTTTATTTTCTTGCCTTCTTAATGGGGTTGGAAACTAATTGTGCAGAAGTCAGGTTGATTGCATAGTTGACAGCCCATTTGACCACAGTTAGAATCCATTATGGCAAGAACGAATCAGCTTGGTGTAGAGAAACATTAATCCATCATTACTTTAAGAACTGATGGTCAGTCAGTCAGTCATTTTCATATTACCACCGCTATATCCGCCACAGCGGGTCACGGGGAGCTGGAGCCTATCTCAGCGGCATAGGGCGTGAGGCGGGGGACACTCCGGGCACAACGCCAGTGCACCGCAGAGCCACACACAAAGACATACAACCATGCACACACACACTCATTCCTACGGGCAATTTGGGACCAGCCAATCTACCTGAAGCGCATGCTTTTGGAGGTGGGAGGAAGCCGGAGAACCTGGAGAGAACCCACGCAGACACGGGGAGAGCATGCAAACTCCGCACAGAGCGGGACTCGAACCCAGGTCCGACGTGTTGTGAGGCGACAGTGCTACCCACTGTGCTGCCCAGAACTGATGGTAAATCCAGAAATTTGCAAATACTAAGAATATGTCCCCAAGTGCTGCTGCAAAAAAACTGGCTCACATTAGGACTGCCCCAGAAACAGAAGACCAAAGGTCACCTGTGCTTCTGAGGATATGGTCACCAGAGTCAGCAACCTCAGAAGTCACAGATTAGAGTCTAGAGGTATGCCACACAGACTTCTAAAGCAGCAGACATCTTAGGTTCCACTGGTTCCACTGGCTGTGCCTATGTCCGATGCCAAACAAGTTAACAGATGGTCTATACATGCATGGTTCCCACCGTGAAGCATGGGGGAGGTGTGATGGTGAAGGGGAGGTCTGGTGCTGGTGACACTGTTAGGGATTCAAATTTTAATGCATACTGAAGCAACATGGCTTCAGTATGCATGTAGCCGCAAGAGGGCACAAGCCAGTGTCTTATTGTGCCGGTCCCAAGCTCGGATAAATACAGAGGGTTGCGTCAGGAATAGCATCCGGCGTAAAACTTTTGCCAAATCAAAGATGCGAATCAAACCTATGACTTCCATACCGGATCGGTCGTTGTTAACGATCGGTCGTTAACAACGACCGCCATCGGCGCTGTTGACCTACAGGGCGCCGGTGGAAATTGGATTACTGTTGGTCGAAGAAGGAGAGGAGGAAAGTGCGTTCGCACGAAGAAAGAGAAGAGGAGCGCCAAGAGTATAGGACTAAGAGTAGGGACGTTGAATGTTGGAACTATGACAGGAAAAGGTAGAGACTTGGTTGACATGATGCAGAGGAGGAAGGTAGACATACTGTGTGTCCAGGAGACCAGGTGGAAAGGTAGCAAGGCTAGAAGCAGGGTTAGGAGCAGGGTTCAAGTTGTTCTATCATGGTGTAGATGGGAAGAGAAATGGAGTAGGAGTTATCTTGAAGGAGAAGTTTGTTAGGAATGTCCTGGAGGTAAAAAGAGTATCGGATAGAGTAATGAGTCTGAAGCTAGAAATAGAAGGTGTGATGTTCAATGTTGTTAGTGGGTATGCTCCACAGGTAGGATGTGAGCTGGAGGAGAAGGAGAAATTCTGGTTGGACTTTGATGAGGTGATGCAGAGCATACCTAGAAGTGAGAGAGTTGTGATTGGTGCAGACTTCAATGGACATGTTGGTGCAGGCAACAGAGGTGATGAGGAAGTGATGGGCAGGTTTGGTATCCAGGAGAGGAACGCAGAAGGACAGATGGTAGTTGACTTTGCAAAAAGGATGGAAATGGCTGTAGTGAATACTTTCTTCCAGAAGAGGCAGGAACATAGGGTGACCTATAAGAGTGGTGGTAGGAGCACACAGGTAGACAACATCTTGTGTAGACGATGTAACCTGAAGGAGATCAGTGACTGCAAAGTAGTGGTAAGTGAGAGTGTAGCCAAACAGCACAGGATGGTGTTGTGTAGGATGACTCTGGTGGTGAGGAAGATGAAGAGGGCAAAGGCAGAGCAGAGGACGAAATGGTGGAAGCTAAAAAAGGAAGGGTATTGCATGACCTTTAGAAAGGAGTTAAGACAGGCTCTGGGTGGTCAGGAGGTGCTACAGCTAATGTGATCAGGGAGACAGGTAGGAGAGTATTTGGTGTGTCATCTGGAAGGAAAGTAGATAAGGAGACTTGGTGGTGGAATGAGGAGGTACAGGAGTGTATACAAAGAAAGAGGTTAGCTAAGAAGAAGTGGGACACTGAGAGGACTGAGGAGAGTAGACAGGAGTACATGGAGATACAGCGTAAGGTGAAGGTAGAGGTAGCAAAGGCCAAACAAGAATCTTATGATGACTTGTATGCTCGGTTGGACAGTAAGGAGGGAGAGACTGATCTATACCAGTTGGCAAGACAGAGAGATAGAGATGGGAAGGACGTGCAGCAGGTTAGGGTGATTAAGGATAGGGATGGAAGTCTATTGACAAGTGCCAGCAGTGTGATGGGAAGATGGAAAGAGTACTTTGAAGAGTTGATGAACGTGGAAAATGAGAGAGAACAAAGACTAGAAGAGGTGACTGTTGTGGACCAGGATGTAGCAAAGATTAGTCAGGATGAAGTGAGGAGAGCACTGAAGAGGATGAAGGGTGGAAAGGCAGTCGGTCCTGATGATATACCTGTAGAGGTTTGGAAGTGTCTAGGAGAGGTGGCAGTAGAGTTTCTGACTGGGTTGTTCAACAGGATCTTAGATAGTGAGAAGATGCCTGAGGAATGGAGGAGAAGTGTGCTGGTGCCCATTTTTAAGAACAAGGGAGATGTGCAGAGTTGTGGCAACTACAGAGGAATAAAGCTGATGAGCCATACAATGAAGTTATGGGAAAGAGTAGTGGAAGCTAGACTAAGGGCAGAAGTGAGCATTTGTGAGCAGCAGTATGGTTTCATGCCAAAAAAGAGTACTACAGATGCAGTATTTGCTTTGAGGATGTTGATAGAGAAGTACAGAGAAGGCCAGAGGGAGCTGCATTGTGTTTTTGTAGATCTGGAGAAAGCTTATGACAGGGTGCCCAGAGAGGAACTGTGGTATTGTATGAGGAAGTCTGGAGTGGCAGAGAAGTATGTTAGAGCGGTGCAGGACATGTATGAGGACTGTAAGACAGTGGTGAGGTGTGCTGCAGGTGTGACAGAGGAGTTCAAGGTGGAGGTGGGACTGCATCAGGGATCAGCTCTGAGCCCCTTCTTGTTCGCTATGGTGATGGACAGGCTGACAGACGAGGTTAGACAGGAATCTCCATGGACTATGATGTTTGCAGATGACATTGTGATCTGCAGTGAGAGTAGGGAAGAGGTGGAGGAGAAGCTAGAGAGGTGGAGGTTTGTCCTGGAAAGGAGAGGGATGAAGGTTAGCCGCAGTAAGACAGAGTACATGTGTGTGAATGAGAGGGACCCAAGTGGAAGAGTGAGGTTCCAGGGAGAAGAGATCAAGAAGGTAGAGGATTTTAAGTACTTAGGGTCAACAGTCCAGAGCAATGGAGAGTGTGGAAAAGAGGTGAAGAAACGTGTGCAGGCAGGATGGAATGGGTGGAGAAAAGTGTCAGGTGTGATGTGTGATAGAAGAGTTTCAGCTAAAATGAAAGGAAAGGTGTACAAAACTGTGGTGAGACCAGCGATGTTGTTTGGTCTAGAGACAGTGTCACTGAGGAAAAGACAGGAGGCAGAGCTGGAGGTAGCAGAGATGAAGATGCTGAGGTTCTCTCTGGGAGTGACCAGGAAGGATAGGATCAGGAATGAGTACATCAGAGGGACAGCACATGTTAGAGGTTTTGGAGATAAAGTCAGAGAGGCCAGACTGAGATGGTTTGGACATGTCCAGAGGAGAGATAGTGAATATATTGGTAGAAGGATGCTGAGTTTTGAACTGCCAGGCAGGAGGCCTAGAGGAAGACCAAAGAGGAGGTTTATGGATGTAGTGAAAGAGGACATGAAGGTAGTTGGTGTGAGAGAAGAGGATGTAAAGGACAGGGTTAGATGGAGGCAATTGATTCGCTGTGGCGACCCCTGAAGGGAAAAGCCGAAAGGAAAAGAAGAAGACTGAACCAACATGGCTACTACAGCATCCTGCAGAGACATGTCATCCCATCCACTGCATGTTTAGTTGGACCATTATCTACTGTACTTTACAACAGGACAATGACCCCAAGGACACCTCTAGGTTGTGTCAGGGCTTTTTAATCAAGAAGGAGGGTGATGGAGGGTTGCATCAGATGACCTGGCCTCTACTGTCACCTCACTAAAACCTAATCGAGACAGTTTGGGATGAGATGGACTGAAGATTAAAGTCAAAAGATCCAGGCACCTCTGTGAACTCCTTCAAAATTGTTGGAAAACCATTTCTGGTGACTACCTCATGAAACTCACCAAAAGAAGGTCAAGGGTGTGCAAAGCTGTCATCAAAGCAAAGGAAGTTTATTTTATTAAGAATGTAAAATATAAAATGCGTCATTCATGGATTTGAAACCTTCAGTAGCTATCTAAAATGTAAATAGTCATGAAAATAAAAGAAAACATTAAATTAAATGTATCCAACCTTTGTCTGGTAGTGTGCATATTTCTGTTGTCTATGTCTTTTTGTGTTTGTACTTACTAGTTAAATATTGAGCATCATGCATTAATATTGAGTAGCAGTGTTTAGTCAGAAAATAATTGATTCATGCAAATAGGGATGGGTTAATTGCTCCTTAAACTCTGTTTAGTCAAATCCATCCCTCTTTTGCTCAGTATGGCTTTACATGGCTTTAATGAATGGCTTCACGTAACCTTTTCTGCACAGCTGCCAGACTGTAGTCAGGAAGAACGGGGGATGTTTATTTTCATGCAAGGCCAAAGGCGACTTCCACCTTTGGGAAAACCCTGTCCTCCTTTCCAGCAGTCATAGCAGGAATTTACTGACATGTCTCTACTGTAGATTTAAGAGAGTATTAATTCACTGCAAATATTTAGTTTTATTCCGTTCACATTCACTATTTGCCACCAGCTACGCAAAAAGTGACACTTTTTTCAATGTTTAATGTTGTGGCACAAAAGCTTTAGTTTTGAGTCGTTTCAGATGTTTGTTTTTTTACTGACATACTTGGTTTATCTATCGATCAGTTTGCTTTTCACTGCATGCTGCCTCTTAGTCTGTGACCTCTCTTACTGAAAATAAAGCCCGGTGAAAGTCAGCTGTGCTATGGTGGAGTCTCCGTTCTTTTACCGGAGCAACTGTGGGGAAGCATTTGTAGTTAAACTGACTTGTTCTCTTCTGCCGCCGGCTCAAAAAACTCTGACATTATAATGCAGGGTGACTTTTTCACGTCTGGAGCTGTACTGCCCACTAGATGAAGCTCTGTGATAGTCAGACCTTTTTGGACCAGGAAAAAAAAAAGCAGTGCAAATGTCAGGCATACCAAATGTTTTTAAATTCCACATTAACATTTTACATAATGTTGTATAAAGCTTTCTGAAAAGGTGTAAGCCATAGTGAAAAATGTATCTATCAGTGTTATTTTAAAGGAAGTTTTAAAGAAGAAACATCTCAACACCAACCAGCTCTGGAATTACAGCTCAGTGAAGCAAGAGTTAAGGATTAACAAATATAATTTCTGTCTTCCCAGAATGACATTTTACATGTACCATTTTTGATATTAGTGTACAATATGCTTGCACTCATTCATCATTTTTACTTCTCAATTTGTGCTCCCAATCCCCAATATGTATATCAAAGGCTCTTTTGGTTGCTTTAAATTGTATTCAACAATTTTGAAGTTTGGTTTGTTTAGTGACTTTGCACTTTATGTGACTAACAGCATTTCTCAGTATTGTGTGACTCTATCTTAAAGATGAAATTAATGTGTCCATTCACGTGACGTTACTGTCATGTCTTCATTCATTGAAAAAGCCAAATGTTACCAACATGAAACCAGTGGACGCTCTAAAACGCTAGGCTATCTTTCTATTAGAATCAGTCCTGCTGTTGCTGTGGTCCATGTGTGACTGTGAAAGAGTTGAGATACAATTACTGATAAGTCGTGTTTCCAGAGTGCACTGTTCATTAAGTGCACTGTAATGAAGCTGTAGTGACAACAATTTGAAGCGAAGGTAGTCCTTCCAGTGCTAGCACACATTTGTTTTACACGCTAATGTAGTTTATTATCAAAAAGAGCCAAAAATATTAGTGTACAACCACATTGTGGACCTGCTCCTCCCATCCCACCAGTATCAACCCTCACCTAATTTCAGCTGTGGCTGAAGCTGCTGCAGAGCCTATAGTTGAAGCAGCCATACTCACCATACTCTTCCACCTCTCATCCGCCCATCCGCTGTGGACGATCCACTGTGGACCTGCTCCTCCAAGCCCACCAGTATCACCCCTCATCTATCCATCGGCTGGGTCCTGCTTCCTTTCTTCCTCCGTGCCACCATACAGTCATCCATGCAGCTCTAATTGTGCCTTGAATTTACCAACTACACGACGGGGAACATTTATTGAAGGCAACAACCCAGGAGTCGGGGAACACAGCCTGACTTTCTTGTCCCCAATTCAGTGCCTGCATCAAATTGTCTAACTATAACCATAAAGACACTGACTCTATCTGGCCTATCTGCCACTCTCTCTCTGTCTCTCTTTCTCTTACCCTGTCCTTATCTTCCTTTTATTTCTTTTCCACTCAACCAGTCAAGGCGGATGGCCGCCCAAAAGAGTCTGGGTCCTGCCTGGTGTTTCTTCCTCAACAAGGGAGTTTTTCCTCCACCACTGTCGCTTATGCTTGCTCTGGAGGGTTCAGTTGGGTTTTCTTGTCTGTTAAAGCGCTTTGAAATGTCTGTTGCCATGATTAAGTGCAATATACATAAAACCTGATCAATTGATTGATTAAGTTTAAGTTAAACAAATTAAGCATATTTTAAAACCACTTTCTAATTAATGTAACAAGTTCTTGGATGTTAATATTATATTTCACTCTGACTGAATCTCTGAAACTTAATTGATTTGCAAACGGACATACTGGTATTTACAGCATCTCCTAATCTGCTAATGTGACCACCAATGCTTACACTGTTGAATTTGCACAAAGCAATGGGCCTTTATATTCCAGATACCCTACTTTAAATTAGTCTCAGTTTTTACTTCAGCTGCTCGTGTGAGTAGCTTCACAATAGCTACATCATGTACACTGTGGGCTGAGTGCAGTCACTGCGTGAATGACACAGTGGCTAATATGCTGTTGACATTGTTGGTCTTAAATGAACAAATTAGATCCTGCTTAGCATTTAGACATGCCATCTGCTTTTCTAAACACTATCAGGCCATGCTCAATTGATTCCTGCTGAGGCAGACAGGGCCGCCGGAGCTCTAAGTGTGCTGAAGGTTGCGTTAAAGCAGAGGTTCTCATTATTTTGAATGCAGCAGCTTCCTTCTACAAGCTACAATATCACAACAAACCTAATTATCGACTGCTTGGAAATGTCACACAAGCTTGTTTGTTCATAGAAGAGCAGAAGGAAAATTTAAAGCACTGCCAGCCTAAAGAGCAATGGTATCAATTGTGAATGTAATTAAATATCGGAGGCTTATTGGAGAAATTATCATATAAAATACTTTTTTGACATTGTATTCATCCAGAAAAAGTTGATTGAACTGAAAACACATTTAACATATTTACAGTTGCAGGTCACTTAACCATAGTATGATACAGTGCACCCTCGTTCTTTGCAGTTAATGCATTCCAGGAATAACACGTGATTAATGAATTCTGCCATAGAGCAACAAACTATTTTATATTATTTACCGTTATTTAAACGTTTATGACCCTCCCCAAACTGATATTAAACCACATTCTATCTGTATTGCCTTTTCCCACACTCTTATTGACTGTTTAAAGCACTTTTGTGTCTCATGTAAGTCGAAGACTGACGGAACCGACCGCACGTCCGATGCCATTAGCCGATAGAATGCGCGTACGGTATCATGTGACTGCTTACCAAAATCTGCGATGAGGTAAAGTTGCGAGCTTTGATGCGCGAATATGCGAGGGCACACTGTATTGTAATTTTAGTGGTTTACGTATTTTTGTTTATTAACTGAGAGATCCTGATGGAAAGCAACAACAGGCAAGAAGAATAATTCACATGAGGACCACACAAAATGACCTCAAGTTCTTTGACCTGTTTGAACCTTCAAAACTGATTTAAATGGAACACTGGATCCACACTGATTGTATGTGTTGCAACAGGAAACCAGTACATTAACACAAAATTGGTTAGCTTAATGTAATTAGTTCTAATTATTGTGTCATGTTTTGACTTTACATACATAAAAAATGGGTTGAAGGCATAATGACAATGAGAAGCTTTCTGCTCTCGGACCTGCATTCGGCCTTCATACAACCTTCAGCAGAGCTCCAGCAGCCCTGCCTGGCCTTCACAGAAATCAGTTGAGCATAGCGTGATACTGTTTAGAGAAGCAGATGGCTTCCAAGAAGTTCCATCAACATTGAGCACAATAGCGACTGTTCAACAATGTAGTGTGTCCTTCACTAAACCAAAATCTCTAATTTGATTTTGAGTTTTGTTTTTTGCTTCACACATTAAATGGCATTTTTGAGGATTCAGACGTGCTCTTTTCAATACTACAGGACAAAAAACTGGATGTACAGTTTTGTCTGGCAAGGGTAAAGGAGTTTTGTGACACAGTTGAACGAGAGAGGAGCCAATACGAGGAAATCTACGAGGCCACTGAACGCCGTGCGGCCGCTCTGAGCACACGAAGAGGTCAAGCGCAAGATCCTCACGCGCACTACCACCAACTCCACGGCAGGGTTCTGGACAATATCATTTGCCAGACACAGACCAGATTTCAAGACCACGAAAAACTGATGGTTGTCTCCCTCCTTGACCCGCAGAAGTTTCGGAAATACCAGAAAACTTTCCCACATGCAGCCTTCTCCAGCTTAACGCAGAGCCACGGAACATTTTTCGATCTGCCTCAGCTAAGAACAGAACTGACTGTAATGTATGCCATGGATGGTTTTGCAGGAAAATCTCCCACTGATCTCCTTGACTTCCTTCAGCAGAAAAATCTGAGTGAGAGCATGGGGCAGCTGTACACATTTGTGTGTTTGGCGGTGACCATCCCCGTGCCCACTGCTTCTGTCGAACTGACATTTTCAGCCCTAAATCGAATAAAAATTTATGCCAGAATTACGACAGCGCAGGCTCGACTTTCAGCATTAGCTTCGATGGCGATAGAAAAGGACTTCCTGATGGAACTGAAATGAGCGGATAATCTATACGACAGAGAAATTGAAATCGTCTTGAGGAAGAAAGGAGGATGGATTATGCATACAAATAAAAAGGATTTTTGGTGAGTAAAATGTGGCTGTATACCTAAATAATATTGCAATTTTATGAGGTTATTATTGATGCTTTTTTATGTGTGTCGCAGCTGTAGCTGCAGTAAAAGTTTTATCGCTATAAAAAAGTTATTGAGCATTGGATTGATTCAGACGGAGCACTACTGAAGGCCTAGGTGTGAAATGCACGGCCCGCCACTGGTAACCACAGTATTCAGCAGACCTATTTGAAGGTTTTTGGCAGGACGGGTAGCGAGTGAAGGCATGTGTAGGACTGTTCACTCTCTAACGACAATAATTGTGATGTCATTGTGGTGTTTTAGCTGTTTACTCATTGTGCCTAGCAAGCTTTATTACAAGCCTTGTTATTGAAGTACCTTTTAACCCAATGATAAACATACATAATCAAAGCTATAATAAGACAGAAGACAATTGACAATAACTGATGTCTCAGCTTCATATCATTAAAACCAGTTCTTCATGTTCAAAGAGCTGTGATAAGAAAGAAAGAGACATAATTAACACGACTGTAATATGACAGCTGTGAAGTCATTAGGGAGACAAACACCGTACATAAAGTACCTAGAAAAACACATCAACAAACGTTTACTATCACTAGGGCGGCAGTGGCTCAGTGGGGGCGGCAGTGGCTCAGTGGTAAAGCGGGCCTTAGAGCGGGTCGTCCTATGATTCAAGATTGGCGGTTCGATTCCCGCTCCCGCCCCCCCCAAAAATACCCGGACGTGAGCTGACCGTGGGAGGTGTCAGCTCACCTCCGGAACACTGCTGAGGCACCCTTGAGCAAGGTGCCGTCCCCTTTACAAATTGCTCATTTGAGGCGCACCAAGAAGGAGCTGCCTGCCACTCTACCTCCCTTGCATGCTTACAGGCCCCCTTGTGTGTGGTTGTGTGTATTACAGGGGCCTGTACACACTAATATGCATGCGTGTGATTTGATTGACTAACAAAAACTAGAGTGTGCGTTCTTAATTTCCCTTCGGGGATTATAACAGTGTATTAAAAATTAAAATTAAATTAGATTTGACAAATGGATGCATGAACCATAATCTTACTTTTCATAGATAAATTAATGGATCATAGAGATTATTCATTTTCATGTACTGCCGCTGTATCTGCCGTAGCAGATACAGCGGGGGGAGCTGGAGCCTATCCCAGCTGGCGTGGGGCGTGAGGCGTTCGACACTTCAGGCACGACACCAGTGCACCACGGAGCCACATACAAAGACATACAAATGCACACTTACTCCTACAGGCAATTGGGGACTGGCCAATCAACCTGAAGTGCATGCTTTTGGAGGTGGGAGGAAGCCGGAGAACCTGGAGAGAACCCACGCGGACAGCATGCAAACTCCGCACAGAGCGGGACTCGAACCCGGGTCCGCTGTGTTGTGAGGCGACAGCGCTAACCACTGCCCCACCGTAACGCCCACTGATGTACCGTCTTATGTTCAGCCAATCAGGAATAGGATGTAAAGAAAGTGGAAGAGAAAATCCTGGCTTTCCACCTTAATCCAGATCTGCCTCAAAATCTAATTTCCACTTGCATTTCAAGGGCTACTTTTCTACAAAACATATTTGAAATCTGTTAGGAACAATTCTGAGAAGTTCTACTAACTCACTAACAAACAGGCAGACTAAAGTTGATGTGACAGCTATAGCACTTTAACTCCCCGTTGCTATTTTTTGAGTTTTTACCTGTTCAGCCTGAAACAACCCATCCTATTTGTTTTGGTTGGTGGCTTGCCATCTATAATGACCACAAAATGACAGTCAATCAAATGTTTCATCCCTCTGGAGTGGATTTGAGGGGACTGGGGATGTATTTGGTATAAGTGTTGGCTTCTGTTAAAGAGAAGCCAGGATTTACATCAAGTACTACAATGTTGACCAGACACAATAGACACAACATACGTTGCGTCACAGCAGTACAACTCAGGCTTCACAAACCATGCTGGACCAGTCTACAGGTGGGAACATATCTCATTTCTCTCAACCAGATGACCTTGCTCTGGAGCAAAGATTTTATTGCTGTCTGGGACCTGAGTTGGTGCCAGGTCAGCTAGCGAAGGGTAATGTGGGTCGATGAGATCGTCAGAGACTCGTTATGAGTGTGGAAACATACACAGACTCACGTACACATGGATCTCTACACAATTGGTCCAAAAAAAGACAGTGTGAAGAGGAGGCGCTGACAGGTCAGAGAAAAGTCATTAATCAAAATCGACATTGAGAGTTAGAGGAGTAATGAAGGAATGCAGGAAGAACGGACAGAGAAGGAGGAAGCTGAGGAAGCAGTCAAGAGGGGAAAAAAGATGGAGGGGTAGATTTAGACATGAGATGTAGTGCTCTGATTGGAAAGAGAAGAGTGTGAGGAATGAAAGACATATACAGTATGTCAAGAACAAAGTGGAAAAAACAGGTGAATGGAATGGCTGTTGAGAAAATTAAAGTAATAAAATGTTTATCATTGACATCCCATTCCTACGTACTAACAGCTAAAACAGGCTATTGATTACGATCTGGCTAACGCAGCTCTTTGTTTGATTACTTATGTGTTAAAGGCCTTTTGTGCACAGAGGTGTCATTAGGAGGACTTATTATAGGACATAAAGACGCTAGTTCAGTTCACAAATAAGAGCCTCCACCTTTGCTGCTTATGTGTTATTTTTATGATTTTGCTGTTGTCTGTCGTCTAGTAACAAGGAAGTGGTGATTCCTCGCAGCGTCAAACCTCTCCACCACAACAAACAAAATACCAAGGCTTGTCCTCTTGGCCAGGAAGCTGAACTACTTTACTTATTCAGGAGAGCAGACCAGAACACTTGAAAGAGAAAACACTAGATAATAGTTAGAGGAGGAAGACATTGAGACATGTAAGATGTTTAAATTGCCTTGGTAATGAATGAAAATAAACAAGGCGATAATGGCAAGGCTTTGCCGGTGGGGTAGTCAGTTTTGAACGTTAGATTCCCGGTGGAGAACCCTTTCTTTGTTGATTTCACTCTGGCTCTTTCACCAGCCTTGCAACAAAGAACGAGGGAAGGAATCTTCTGTTACTCCAATTAAATTGTTTTTTCCCTCTTTTCTCTTTGAGAAATAATGTCTTGTAGATTCCCTGACCTTTTTCTCCAGCTGGCTTATTATAAACATTGATAAAATCTAAAATTATAAAATCTGCTTGTGCAGTAAGCTGGGGTTTATTGCAATTGATTCAATGAAAGACAAATGTGCTTATGAATTGTAACCTTGCTCTTTGTAGACCAATTGGTAGCACAACAAGATACCAACCAGGAGAGTCAGACTCCACAGCAAAATAACAATGGATTTAAGCCTTCCATGTGCAGAGTGTACTCATTTTGCCCCTAGGTTTTTTGAATTTCTACTTTTATGGCATTGAAGTGAATGTTACTTGTATAAAGGGAATGTTGTCACCAGCATTAGTTTTTACGTGAAGGATTACATGAAAACTACTTACCTATTACAAATATAATTTTTTAAACAGTTTCCATCTCTTACAAATAAATGTACTGACAGACGGGTGAATTCAAATTAAACCTGTGACAGGAGAAGATGAGCTGTTGGATTGAATCTGGAGTCAAGATTTTTTTTAAATTATTTTAAACATTACAGAAAAAGCTTTTGGTACTGTATTTGTTGGACTAGAAAAGGTGACAGATTGCAGATGAAACTCATTGGAAGGACGACATTGGGGCGGAAATTACAAATGGGACGGGAAATTCTTTCTTTAATTTCTGGTATTTTTATCAAGTATGTGAAGACAACTTGACTTGCCTTCTTCAAAGCTCCCAAACTTGATTTACCCTGTCCTATGTGATCACAAACAGGGCTTCTACCATCATGGCTTTTCAATGCATCTTCAAAAACAGCAATCTCATCTAAAATCAGGCATTTCTGTCTTTTAGCCAATCACTGGCATTAGAAAAAACACAAGAATATATGTTCAAACCATGTTTTTAATATTTGTCATTGGAGACAATTTGTACATTTATAAATTTAACTTAAGTCTCCAAACTGCCATTTGAAAAATGTTACCTAGCTGTAACTGTGTCACCTCAGGCTGCCCCAGTAAGGCAATTTTCACTGTTTTAAAGAATGATAGATGAACCCATCTACAACCCCGGGAGTGTGTGTGGGGGGTGTTGTGGAAGTGCACTAAATCAGTGGAGGAGACTTTTCTTGGCTCCATGAATCGAGCGGAGAGGTCTTGTCTGTCACTTGGTGAAAAATGCTATCCGGTGCTATACACTTCATACTTCACCCTGCTACCATTTTCCACTGCTTTATCTGCTGCCTTTACTATGGTGGCTTCAAAGAAACATGCTGTACCATGCACTTCATCAAAGTTGAAGTCTGTTTGAAGTCTGTCTGGAAGATTTAAAATGTTGAGATGGTGATGTTAAACAAATAGGGGTTGGGACAGTTCAGAACTGGGTGAAGTACATGTGCATGAAATTAATCAGGGGTGTCTGTGCTTAGGAGGACCACAGGAGGTGGTAGGTGACAGGATTTTGTTACTGTGCACATGAGGGATGCAGGGACACCAATACTGGTCTGTTATGGTGAAAAGAGAGATGAGTCACAAGGTAAAGATCTGGATTCACTCGTCGTCATTTGCTCTCACCTTTGGTCATGAGCTGCAGGTACTGACTGAAAAAACAAGATCACAGATACAAGCGACTGAAATAGGCTCCTTCAGCAGAGTATCAGCGAGTATCAGTATTAGAAGCTGCAGCAGAAAGAGGGGAGTGGGGAGTGGGAAGGGGGGTGGTGATTGAATTGGAGAATAAATACTTGCAGGAGACCTAAGGATGCAGTGTGCACCACAATGTGTAGGCATATGGCAAAAACAGGAGTACAGCTTTTGACGTCACTGCACGCTAGCATTAGCAGATTAGCAATTTTTCATTTGTTTTTGTTTTTTTGCAGCTGTTCAAGATTTTTAAGTCTTACTGTGAAAATGTAAAAGTGAAGTTCGGTGGGAGGAGGGCCACATTTAAGATTTTCCTCTGAAATGCTGAACACAAGGTGTTAGCTGCGTAACCAGATAAGTCTCTCCAAGCTCTGAATTCTGGACACACATCTCCTAGCATTCATTTATTTTCTTCATTGAGAAATGAAACAAGAAGGAGCCTGTGGATGCAGTTATTGTCAGGACACAATTATAACAATTACGACAGAACTGTCTTTGGCTCAAACCAACTATTTGCTGCCTCAAAAAGAGCACACTGGATGTTTTAAATTGTGATTGTATTTGCGCTGATCCCTTCAAAATATTCCTCTTTCATTTTTCCTGTTTGTATCATTCAAATTACACTTCAGTTGCATAGCATTTATCCTCTGTAGCTGTTCAGACGCAAACTCGATTGCATGTAATGACCTTGTATACTTTGTTTGCAACCCATTAGATTATAGTGAACATTTTTTTTGCTCATAACAAATTTGTATTTTGCACACATTTATAAAAGGAAATAAATGATGCAACCAATTGAAGGTTTTTATGTTAGTGAAGGTGGATGTAGGGTAATTGAATATTTGTTGCTTTAAAAGAAATTCCAAACTGATTGGAGGAAGATTAACTAATTTACTATCACAAATGCTTTTGTTCAGATTAACAATCTAAAGAGTTTTTACATACATAAGTGAAATTTTACTTAAGCAATAAATAGCAATAAATAATATGACACAAGGGCGTCACAGTGGTGCAGTGGGTAGCCTGTGTCTGGGTGGGTTCTCTCCATGTTCTCTGGCTTCCTCACACCACCAAAACCATGCTCTTCAGGTTAACCGGCCGTTCCAAATTGCCCGTAATGTGTGAATGTGAGCGTGCATGGTTGTCTGTCTTTGTGTGGCTCCGCGGCGTATTGGTGTCATGCCAGGAGTTTCCCCCTGCCTCATGTTCCTCGGCAGCTGGGATAGGCTTCAGCTCCCCGTGACTCGCTACGGCGGATAAAGTGGTTCAGAAGATGAATGAATGAATGAAAATGGCACGAGAAGAGGCAGCTCTTGCAGTTAAATAAAAAAAATGCATAAAACTATTGTTATATTATTTTTGCAAATTATGAATAAATGATTAACGTTACAAATATTAACGTTTTAAGGTAGTTGAAGGAATTAAACTAGCCAAAGTTATTGTGATGCTTCATTCAAAAAATTATGGCCTCTAAACTTTACAGCTATGTTAACTGATGCCAGGGTGCACCATGCAGTATACAAAATGATCCCAGCTCGTATCAGCACACACGTCTGCAGTCAGTGCCTGAACAGCCCAGCCAGGGCACAATCAGATACGACTTCAATCTACAGAAACAGATAGTTGAATCCGTGAAGTCATCTCACAGCTGGTTAAACTTCCAGTTTGTTCCGACTCAACACCACAAAGTCAAAACTATAACCAGAATCAATACTGAGGTGTTGGGAGTTAGTGCAGCAAGACTGGTGCCGCATGGGAACACATGTACACCACTTTTACCAGTTGGAAAAATGTAAATCATAAATATGGAATTATTGTAAAGAGGTGTCAACCATGCTTTCTTTCAGAGAAATGACTTCTTTTGAGGTCAGAAAGTAAAAACCGTGAAAGTAATGGATTTCTCATTAATGTCAATATGTACAAAAATGTATGAAATAACATAACACTAGTTTTATGCATATTTTTTTTATTTAACTGCAAGAGCTGCCTCACCTCGTGCCATTTTCATTCATTCATTCATCTTTCGAACCGCTTTAGCCGCTGTAGTGAGTCACGGGGAGCTGGAGCCTATCCCAGCTGTCTAGGAGCGTGAGGCAGGGCAAACTCTGGGCGCGACACCGGTGCGCCGCGGATCCACACAAAGTCATAAATGTGTAACATCCCATTTATGACTTTACATTAAATTTATTGGAAGGACGGTATCTGTTAAAAAATGACCCATGAATTTAGGGGTCATTTTTTGGATGGTGCATGGATGGTGTGTGCATAATGCCAGCTTTCTTCTATTCATTGTGTTAAAAGAGACACTATATTTTCTAGTCTTGTGTTGTAATATTCTGCTATCGCATTAGCCCTCATGGTGATGGCCATCGAACTGAAACCTTTCTCAGCTTTTGCCAGAACACAATGCAGAACAAACCAGCCATGTGGCCTATCTTAGTGGAACAGTTGCAAATCCAGAACATTTGGCAGTACATGAAATCACAGCCACATTAATTCCTTTCCCCCATGTAAAAGTGAAGTTCGCCAACACATCTGTGGTGACAAGCCTCTGATCCACATGTAAAGCATTCTATTTAGGTTCATTTGTCTTGAACCTAAATAGACATCTCCGTTTTCAGATGTCATTTTAACATGCTTTATAGTCAGCTTATTTAAACAGGATTACACTTTACCGCATGCAAACGAACAATAGAGATGGAGGCGAGGGAAGAAGGGGTGGCGTGATGGAGGGATGTAGGAAAAGAGGAAGAAGAGGAGGGGGTTAACTCTGGGCATCCATCCACAAACTACATTTTCTGGCACCTATGTTCCCTTGTGTATGTGTGTACACACACACACACACACACACACACACACACACACACACACACACACACACACACACACACACACACACACACAAACAATTGCATTGCCTCAGGCAGCACCTGCTGGCTTCAGTCCCTGACTCGGTTCGTCCTCATTTTCTATGCTGTTTTTTCCCTTTGACCTGTCACATCCGCTTTTTCCTTTTGAGAGTCTCCATCCCTATTTCACCACCCTCAAAGCTCCGCCCACCTTTTGACCCTGTTTACCTATGTTTTTTGATATATCTTTCTGTTTTCTCTCCTAATTCACTCACTTTTGTTCCATTGATCCACTCCTTTTCATCCTTGCCTCACACTCCACCTCAGTCTCCCTCCCAGTTCCATCTATCATTAGTTTTCCCATCCCTCGTCTTTTATCGCTGTATCCCTGCCTGCCTTCCTCTCTGGCCCTTGCTCTCCCTCACCCTTCTGATTCTTTTATTTTCTCCCATCCACTCCCTCCCTGCCTAATTCTCATTCTGTCTCTCCTCCTCACATTTCGCTGTCATCTCACATATTAATTCACCCATCTTTAGCTATTTCTCACTCTTTCTTTCTCTCCCGTCTTTTTCTGTCTCAACCTCTCCAGCTCTGTTGGCTTGCTGTTCAGCGTTTTGTAAGTGATTTTAGAAATTCATCATCTTTGCCAGCCAGAGACTTGCAGAGCAATGACTTTAAATTAATGTTTCGTTTATTTTCTCCCCTTCTCTCTTTGTCTCTGCATGTGAATGATGATGTAGAATTTTAACAAATCAAGAAAATAAAGTTGGTACTGCAGTGAAAATGATTTTGCAGTGGTTTTTGCCCATGCATCACGAGGTTCATAACTTTTTTTTTTCACTTTGCTGACTGGTTTGTTGCTTTGTGTTTAGCTGTCTGTTGTTAGATAAACAGTGGGCAGTGCTGTGGATTCTTAATGCCCAAATGTTATTGTTGTTAGAGGTTTAGTGGGTGTAGTTCTTTTCTTTTCTTTTATTTTCTTTTGGTTTTATATATTGTATTTCATAGGTATATCATATTGTATGACTGACTTAAAATTGAATTGCAGTTGTGAAATTACAATGGAAACCTAATACCTGTATAATTCAAGCTTTGCCAACTGCTATTTATAGTAAGTCCCTATTAATGTAACATCATATCACATCAGCTGGCATCAGAGAATAAAAACCAGTATTCTACAATTCACAGTATATTTTTTATGGAACCGATGCCTTTGTCTGATTAGATTGTATGTTTTGAAACATTTGATTAGATAAATTTATCAGTTCAGTCCTGTGCCTGGCTTTAGATTTGGTACCTTTTCTCTGTGGGGCTGTAGTTTATCTTCCTTTACGTGACTTGTTTGTTTCCCGTCTTCAGTTTTTTTCCTAACCTTTGCTACGCCTTCTGTCCACTTCTCTCATCTGTCTCTTTTCTTCAGTTTGTCCAGTGATGGAAATAAGTGGAAATACAATGTTAATAGACAAAGACAAAAAAAAACAGAAGCCTTGCCAAGACAAGGGACAATAATGGAAGAGTCAAAAATATAAAAGAGGACAGGGGAGGAAAAAGAGTTAATAATTGGATCACCTCTATACAACTAAGAGAATTAAACATCTGAGATGTGGTGTGAACATTGACTTCCACCACTTTTAACACACCTCTAATTAGATGCTGGCTGTGCTGAAGGCTTGATGACAGTTGGCAATACAGAGAAAAATATTAAATAAATGGTCTGACTAGCCAGAACAGCAGCCTGATATTGTTCCAACACCTTACGGAATGTCCACTGATGTGTTCCTACCATAGTCAGAGTTACAGCTCGACCACTGTCAGGACTTGATTCATTCATTCAACCATTCATCCGTTCATCCATTCATTCATTCATGCATTCATTCCTTCATTTATTCATTCACCTTATTGACTGATTCTTTCAATTTTGCGGGTAACAGAGGTTGCTGGAACCTATCCCAGCTGACTTATGGGCAAGAGGCGGTGGACACACCAAACTTGATGCCGTTGCTCTGTGTATATTTTACACCAAATTCTTAATAAGTCCACTTTTATAATAATAGTCTCCCTGACCATTGCTGACAGGCCAGTTGTGAGTCTTAGGCACTTCAAGGTGGCACTGTAGTGGTGGGAAGCCCCATACCGCTGTCCTTAGTCGACCCATGTCGGTGGCTGATTGGTGGTGCTGCAGATCAATAGTAAATTAATAGAAGCATCTGATAGGGAAATCCCAGCGATTGGTTGTTCAGCTCAAAACCAAATAAGTGCATAAAAGAAACAGAAGTGAAGACAGCGGGTAAAAGGATGCATTCCAGAAAGCACATTCAAGTCTCTTCTGTTTGTCATCATTGATTACAAAACATGAATAAGTTCACAAGCACACCATCATCTGGGATGAAGCAACTGAAATGTGTAAGTGTAGAGAGACAATGTTGTAAAGGTGTTTTATAGCAGCAGCATTTATTATTTCTGCAGTCCTGCCTCCTGGTTTCCCCTTTGACTGCCAGAATCTACAGTTATCCGCTGTACAGATAAGGACAGTTGTTATAAACGTGGTAGCTTGTTCCTGCCTCTAGTATTTGTGAGTTGTATTGAACGACAGATCTTCAACCCTTTTACTTTATTTATCCATTCTTTAGCTAGGACAATTTCATCGAGATACAATATCACTTTGTCCACAGCAGCCATGTTAAGGCGGCAGCACAGGTTCAATAAAAATAAGTATTAATTGAGGCGACACAAATCACGTCAGTCTGACTCTATCAATGTAAGTTGTTTCATGCTGATTTGGTGTGTCCATCCATCCATCCATCCATCCATCCATCCATCCATCCATCCATCCATCCATCCATCCATCCATCCATCCATCCATCCATCCATCTTCTTGTAGACAAGATGATCGCAATCGTCTTATCTGCAGCCCTATATCTGCTTAGCGGGTTGCTGGTCTGTTGTAGCCTATTCCAGGCCAAAGGTAGGGTACGCTACAGGCGAGAGACAGGGTACACCTTGGATAAGATACCAGGTCATCGCAGGGCACGTGAAAGACAAATGAACAAAAAAGACAAACAACTACTCGCGCACACACTCACATCTATGGACAACTTGATGTGACCTGTTAACCATAGCTGTATGTTTTTGGAGGTGATGTTTTTGGAGTCAGAGAACCTGGAGAGAACCCACACAGACACAGGGAGAATATATAACTTCCACACAGAAAGGAATCGAACCCCTAACCTTCTTGCTACGAGGCAACAGCGTCACCTACTGCCTCACTGTGCCGCCCGTAAATCTCTGTATATCTGGCTGATGATAACCCTATAGATCCAAATCAACCATTGTAGAATGTTATATTCCTGCTGATGAGGCATAAACTACTGACTATGACACATAAAATCGTTCCAAGTGTTGCAATGTGGTTTAGAGAAATGAGGTGATGTTACTTATTTGCTATGAGACAGATGCAAGTGGAAAAATGTCATCATGCCAACATCGCCGTAGTGAGTGCTGTTGTCAGGATGCAGTGATACAGCTGATTAGCAATAATAGTGTTGGGGCAGGTGTACGCTCTCTAAGTGCTCTCTGGTTTCCTGTTGGCTTGTGACCAAAGCTAATGATGTTGCATTTAGCATCTGGCATGCTTTGTCATTGGGGCTAGGAAATGTTAGCATAACAGACTGAATCAAAACGTTTGATATGGCCAGCATTTTGTTGAAGGATTGTTTGAATGTTGAGGGTTTCCTTAAGCAGTGCTGGGATTAAGCGAAGCCTCAAAGCAACTAATGCAGCTGGAGCCTTGTCAAGAGATTATATTAATATTACTCCATAATTTAATCACTGGTATTACTCGATGATGACACCAAACACCAAACAAACAGCCAAATAAGAAAGAGGAAAAATGACTGAAAATATGAAAAGGAGGATAATGGTGGCTGCTTTCAGGCTCACAGGGGCAAATTTCTTCCTCAATAGGAGTACTTAAGACTCCATGGATTATTGATGGCCTATCTTTTAGGGGCCACCTCCATCCCCACATTTCCTCATGTCACTTTGTGCTCCTGGCCTTGTCTCTTCCTCTCTCTACTCTTTTGTTTCTCCCATCCCTCCTTCACTTTCTTCACCCTAGGTTTTTCATCCATTTCATCTTCTCCTTATTGCTTCACTTTTTGCTGCCATCTCCGAACTTATTTTTGCCCTTTTACTCCTTCCATTCCCACCCATCTACCTTCATCACCCCATTCTCCCTCACTCTCAACCAAACGCTGCCTCCTGATTTCATCTGTTTTTATCCATTCATTCTCATCTTTTCCATCTTTACTTTCATCTCATCTCCATTCCCTCTCACTTTAGTTGATTTCAGCATCAGTTCATATTTTTATCTTTTTCTTCATTGCCTCTTTTCAATAGTTGCCTCCATCTAAGCTTCATACTTGGCTTCTTATTTTCACCATTCTTCTGCCATCACTTCTAAAATGGGTCTTTTTTCCTGTCTTCCAAACATTCCTTTTTTGCACAACCACATTTCAGTTTTCCATTGTGTATCTGCTCATTACTCACATCAACAATGGACAAACTGAAATACAAAATCAATGAGTTGGCTTTCAAGGTCCTCTCTGTAAATCAAGGTTGAGATGAGTTAACATTCTGACATCAAGCAGATCAGAATGAAGGTATATGTCCACTTTGTTTCTGCTGATCCTCTTCCATTTATATCCAAACCTTTGTCTTATGATACGATACAAAATATGATACTGCTTTTCTGCTTTGCTTTACTGCACATCTTTGCATCAATTCATTCACTACTAAGTTCTTGAGCTGATGCTCCCTTTCTGTTAACTTCCTGCATCTCTTTTCTATTGTCATTTGTAAAAGGCTTAGTGCTGCTCTTTACTGCACTATTTATGAATTGTTAATGAAAAATGGCTTTAACTTCGACTCTGCTAAAGCACCTCTAAAATCAGGCGTATGTTTGGTTGGCTTCCAGCTGGCAGCAACTCCCAACATTCTGCTCTACTTATGTTTCAACACGTTGGAGCTTTCTCTGCATAAATGCACAAATCGAGGCTTTTTCAAATGTGGCAGCTATACCTCTGCCTCTTTGATTTGCCTTTTGAGTGAATATCATAGACATGTTGCCAGTTTTCTGACCAAGATAAGAAATTAAGGCCCCGTGTTTCCCTTATCTCACGTTGGTAACCTTTAAAGACCATCATGGAAAATAAAATATCATGTTGAGCAACTAATTTCTCTCTTTTTACATATCAAATATACCAGTTGTATACCGGATAGGCTTCACTAACTTGTTACTGTTATTTGATCAAATTTTATTTTTTAGATCACTTAGTTTAGTTGAAGTTTCCAAGTCAGTAAATATATGAAATGTTGGTTTGATTGAACTGTAGTCTGAGTTTAATAACTTAAAGCTTCTCTCTAACACATCTCTCTCTTTGAAAAACTATGCACAGTGAATAAGTGAAAAACATTTCATTTCCTAACCTCAGACTTAATGTGACGCAGATAATTTTGATTGCCTTCAAACTAAACATACATCATTCTGCACAGCGAAGGCTTCACATGTACAGTAGTTGGAGCTGTTACGTCAATGCTTGCTCACTGGGGTCCAACCTCACGTCCATTAATGTATAAAAGAAAGAAAAAAAATCTAAGAAGACGTAAACATTGTGTAGTAAACACCATCTTGAAAGTAATCTGGCTTTTAACCAAACATAGTAGAATAAATGCCTGGAGCATACTATACTGATGTAGCCATATTTGTGGCAGTACTTTATGTCTCTGTTGCTTGCAGTTAATCTATTTATGGATTAATCACCATTGTTTTTGGATTGTTTTTTTTTTTTTTTTACATTTAGGGAAATCTTGAAATAGTATCTTACAGCCGCAGGTCTGTCATTTTGTTCAGCATACAGTTCAGAGACATAAACAAACATAATGGAAAAAGGAAAGCACCACGGCCACTGAAACAAGGGATATTTTATCAAAATTTTCATCTTCTATTATATTATCATTTCAGATCTTATTGTATTAATTCTTTTCTGATTTAACATGTAGGAAAAAGATAAAATGAGCATTCTGGTCTGATTGTTTTGCTTGCCAGTCTGATTATTATTACCTCTCTTCCTAATTTACTATGTCAGTTTTGTCTTTCTCCTCCTCTACCTCTTCATCTCCGTCAGTGTCTTAGTATGTCAGTCCATTTTGGTTGTTTTTGCTTATAAGCCATTCCCGCTTTAGCTCAGTTCTTAAGCTTCTTGTTTTCCACCTCCTCTTCTTTTGCCTCATTCTCCATTCAAGAAAATTACGTTGGACGATGCATCCAGGTTGGAGTGCCCTAGTTTTATCCCTTTTCTCTCCCTCTCTTGTTCTTGTGTCCTTTCTTTCTTTGCACATCTTTGAATCTATTCATTCAGCTGGGAAGACAAGAAAGGGAAGTAAATGAGAGAACTAAAAAGGATAGCACAAGTGAAAGGAGAGTGTAACAGACATATGAGGATAAGGGCAAGGAAAATATTCTTAATGTACAAAAAATTGACTTTTTGTTAATATACCTTTTTGTCTACTTAAAGTGGATTGCTTCCAGTTTCTTCTGTCCAGAAAGATTCACAGATGAGTGTCTGTCTACTATAGGATGAATTATACCTTTATGATGTGTCATTTTGACTGATGTCTGGACCATAACGACGAGTCAAAGCAATAGTTGACAGGTCTTAGAGAGTTTCACAGATTGATAACACAGTCGTTAAATACAGTATGAAGCTTTCACCAGGAGAATGGTAGTAGTGTGCGTCAATGGTAAGATGACCATAACCTGGTGGTACAAAAACATAACTTTTTGCCTTTTAAGGTTATGAGATAGAATATATATAAACATATACAGTATATATATACAGTATATATATATATATATATATATATATATATATATATATATATATATATATATATATATATATATATATATATATATATATATATATATATATATATATATATATAAATGTCCCTCTCACCCTTGTAGGGTGGTATCTGTGTGTCATCCTCAAGCTCGGGTCCTCTACCAGAGGCCTGGGAGTCTGAGGGTTCTGCGCAGTATCTTAGCTGTTCCTAGGACTGCGCTCTTCTGGACTGAGGCTTCAGATGTTGTTCCAGGAATCTGCTGGAGCCACTCTTCCAGTTTGGGGGTCACTGCCCCAAGTGCTCCTACTACCACGGGGACCACATTAACCTTGAACTTCCACATGTGTTCCAGCTGCTCTTTTAACCCTTGATACTTCTCAATCTTTTCATGTTCCTTCTTCCTGATGTTGGCATCAGCTGGAATCGCCACATCTATCACCACTGCTCTCTTCTGCTCTTTGTCCACCACCACTATGTCCGGTTTGTTAGCTAGCAGCTGTTTGTCAGTCTGGAAGCTGAAGTCCCACAGGATCTTAGCCTTGTTGTTCTCAACCACCTTTGGTGGTATGTCCCATTGGGATTTGGGTACTTCTAGTCCATACTGGGTACAGATGTTCCTGTACACTATCACAGCTACTTGGTTGTGCCTCTCCATGTATGCTGACCCAGCTAGCATCTTGCACCCTGCTACCACATGCTGGACTGTCTCTGGGGCTTCTTTACATAGCCTGCACCTTG
Organism: Antennarius maculatus; assembly: GCA_013358685.1. NCBI lineage: Eukaryota > Metazoa > Chordata > Actinopteri > Lophiiformes > Antennariidae > Antennarius > Antennarius maculatus. The sequence continues at coordinate 4,935,740 of CM023622.1, read as the reverse complement.
GGTCAGATCTACTGTGGTAGATATTGGCCTCTATTGCTCTTGTACTTAGGGCCTGTTCTTGTGCTGCTATGATCAGTGCCTCAGTGCTGTCTGTCAGTCCAGCTTTATTCAGCCATTGGTAGGTCTTCTTGATATCAGCCACTTCCTCTATCTGACGGTGGTGCATGCCGTGTAGGGGCTTGTCCCTCCATGTTGTCTCCCCCTCCTCCTCCTCTTCCTCCTCAGGTTTCTGCTGTCTAAGGCATTCACCAAGCAGTTCGTCTGTTGGGGCCATCTTCCTGATGTACTCTTGGATCTTTGATGTTTCATCCTGGACAGTGGCCCTGATGCTCACTAGTCCTCGGCCCCCCTCTTTCCGCTTAGTGTACAGCCTCAGGGTGCTGGACTTGGGGTGAAACCCTCCATGCATGATGAGGAGCTTTCTAGTCTTAATATCTGTGGCTTCTATCTCCTCCTTTGGCCAGCTTATGATCCCAGCGGGGTATCTGATGACTGGGAGTGCATACATGTTGATGGCTCGGACCTTGTTCTTGCCATTCAGCTGACTTCTCAGGACTTGCCTTACTCTCTGGAAGTATTTGGCTGTGGATGACTTCCTTGCGGCCTCCTCATGATTGACATTAGCCTGTGGGATTCCAAGGTATTTGTAGCTGTCCTTGATGTCTTCTATCCTGCCCCTTGGTAGGTCAACCCCTTCAGTTCTGATCATCTTGCCCCTTCTTGATACCATCCGGCCACATTTGTCTAATCCGAATGACATCCCTATGTCGTCGCTGTAGATCCTGGTGGTGTGGATCAATGAGTCAATTTCTCGCTCATTCCTGGCATACAGCTTGATGTCATCCATGTAGAGGAGGTGGCTGATTGTTGTCCCGCTTCGGAATCGGTATCCATAGCCACTCTTTGTGATGATGTGACTGAGGGGGTTCAGGCCTATGCAGAACAGCAGTGGTGATAGTGCATCCCCTTGGTATATGCCGCACTTGATGTTAACTTGGGCAATTGGCTTGGAGTTAGCCTCTAGGGTTGTCTTCCACATCCCCATTGAGTTCTGGATGAAGGCTCTTAGTGTCCTGTTGATCTTATACAGTTCCAGACATTCCAGTATCCATGTGTGTGGCATTGAATCATAGGCTTTCTGGTAGTCTATCCAGGCGGTGCACAAGTTGGTCTGCCTGTTCTTACAGTCTCTGTGTACTGCTCTGTCCACCAGTAGCTGGTGCTTGGCTCCCCTGGTGTTACTACCAACTCCTTTTTGTGCCCCGCTCATGTATTGATCCATGTGCCCACTCATCTTAGCCGCCATGATGCCTGACAGGAGCTTCCATGTCGTACAGAGACAGCTTATTGGCCGGTAGTTGGATGGTGTAGATCCCTTCTGTGGGTCTTTCATGATCAGGACTGTCCTGCCTTCAGTCAACCATTCTGGGTGCGTCCCATCCCTTAGCAGCTGGTTCATCTGTGCTGCTAGACGCTCATGGAGTGCTGTCAGCTTCTTTAGCCAGTATGTATGGATCATATCGGGGCCCGGTGCTGACCAACTCTTCATCTTTGACACTCTTTCTTGGATGTCTGCCATTGAGATGGTTACTGGTTCTTGTTCTGGGAGGCAGCTGTGGTCAGTCCTCAGGTCCACTAGCCACTGGGCATCAGTGTTGTGTATATATATATATATATATATATATATATATATATATATATATATATATATATATATATATATATATATATATATATATATATATATATATATATATATACAAAATGTCCCTCTCACGCTTGTGGGGTGGTATCTGTGTCATCCTCAAGCTCGGGTCCTCTACCAGAGGCCTGGGAATCTGAGGGTTCTGCGCAGCATCTTAGCTGTTCCTAGGACTGCGCTCTTCTGGACTGAGTCTTCAGATGTTGTTCCAGGAATCTGCTGGAGCCACTCTTCCAGTTTGGGGGTCACTGCCCCAAGTGCTCCTACTACCACGGGGACCACATTAACCTTGACCTTCCACATCTGTTCCAGCTGTTCTTTCAACCCTTGATACTTCTCAATCTTTTCATGTTCCTTCTTCCTGATGTTGGCGTCAGCTGGAATCGCCACATCTATCACCACTACTCTCTTCTGCTCCTTGTCCACCACCACTATGTCCGGTTTGTTAGCCAGCAGCTGTTTGTCAGTCTGGGAGCTGAAGTCCCACAGGATCTTAGCCTTGTTGTTCTCAACCACCTTTGGTGGTATGTCCCATTGGGATTTGGGTACTTTTAGTCCATACTGGGTACAGATGTTCCTGTACACTATCATGGCTACTTGGTTGTGCCTTTCCATGTATGCTGAACTGGCGAGCATCTTACACCCTGCTACCACATGCTGGACTGACTCTGGAGCTTCTTTACATAGCCTGCACCTTGGGTCAGATCTACTGTGGTAGATATTGGCCTCTATTGCTCTTGTACTTAGGGCCTGTTCTTGTGCTGCCATGATCAGTGCCTCTGTGCTGTCTGTCAGTCCAGCTTTATTCAGCCATTGGTAGGTCTTCTTGACATCAGCCACTTCCTCTATCTGACGGTGGTACATGCCGTGTAGGGGCTTGTCCTTCCATGTTGTCTCCTCCTCCTCCTCTTCCTCCTCAAGTTTCTGCTGTCTAAGGCATTCACTGAGCAGTCCATCTGTTGGGGCCATCTTCCTGATGTACTCTTGGATTTTTGATGTCTCATCCTGGACAGTGGCCCTGATGCTCACTAGTCCTCGGCCTCCCTCTTTCCGCTTAGTGTACAGCCTCAGGGTGCTGGACTTGGGGTGAAACCCTCCATGCATGGTGAGGAGCTTTCTAGTCTTGATATCTGTGGCTTCTATCTCCTCCTTTGGCCAGCTTATGATCCCAGCGGGGTATCTGATGACCGGCAGTGCATACATGTTGATGGCTCGGACCTTGTTCTTGCCATTCAGCTGACTTCTCAGGACTTGCCTTACTCTCTGGAGGTATTTGGCTGTGGATGACTTCCTTGCGGCCTCCTCATGATTGCCATTAGCCTGTGGGATTCCAAGGTATTTGTACCTGTCCTTGATGTCTTCTATCTTGCCCCCTGGTAGGTCAACCCCTTCAGTTCTGATCATCTTGCCTCTTCTTGATACCATCCAGCCACATTTGTCTAATCCGAATGACATCCCTATGTCATCGCTGTAGATCCTGGTGGTGTGGATCAGTGAGTTAATTTCTCGCTCATTCCTGGCATACAGCTTGATGTCATCCATGTAGAGGAGATGGCTGATTGTTGTCCCGCTTCAGAATCGGTATCCGTAGCCACTCTTTGTGATGATGTGACTGAGGGGGTTCAGGCCTATGCAGAACAGCAGTGGTGATAGTGCATCCCCTTGGTATATGCCGCACTTGATGTTAACTTGGGCAATTGGCTTGGAGTTAGTCTCCAGGGTGGTCTTCCACATTCCCATTAAGTTCTTGATGAAGGCTCTTAGTGTCCTGTTGATCTTATACAGTTCCAGACATTCTAGTATCCACGTGTGTGGCATTGAATCATAGACTTTCTGGTAATCTATCCAGGCGGTGCACAAGTTGGTCTGCCTATTCTTACAGTCTCTGTATACTGCTCTGTCCACCAGTAGCTGGTGCTTGGCTCCCCTGGTGTTACTACCAACTCCTTTCTGTGCCCCGCTCATATATTGATCCATGTGCCTACTCATCTTAGCCGCCATGATGCCTGACAGGAGCTTCCATGTTGTACAGAGACAGGTTATTGGCTGGTAGTTGGGTGGGGTAGATCCCTTTTGTGGGATATATATATATATATATATATATATATATATATATATATATATATATATATATATATATATATATATATATATATATATATATATATATATATATAATTATTTATTTACGTGTGTGTACACACACACATACACACACACACACACTAGCGGTAACCCGTGGAAATTCAACGGTAAAGCAATAATATGAGGCTTTTTTTGTTTTATTTTTTTTCTTCACCATCACAAGGCTCTGTGTGTGTGGGACCGACGAAGACAAAGGCCGCTTCGGCATTACGGTCCGGCCATTCAGGTAGACGCCGGATTCGTGAGTTCGGTCCTGGCGAATAAAGCATCAGGGTTCCCCACACAACAACATGAGGTCCTTCACAGTCAAAGAATATAAACTGCTATTTTTGGTGAAGCCAAAACTCACCAAGCGTTCCTATTGAAGCAGGGGATTCCACCTGTGTGCAATATGTAAAGAGCTTTATTTGTTATGGGCAAGGGTTGAAGAAAGCTGCTTACCATCACAGGTTTAACATAAACAGCTGGCTTTTGACACTTTTCAGAGGTCACACATGGACAGCCTCATCTCTATATAAATCTGTTTCAAGTAAACTTCACCATTTTCCAATTCCTTTTTTTTAAACAAGTTATTTCTAATTGTTTGTTATGACACACATTCATTTATTGGACTGTGCTATTTATCATTTGTCACAGAGAGACATGCGGGTTCTGCTTGAACAATGTCAGGTCAGTTGTGTGCTCAGCATCAGATCATTTTGTCTGCGTCACTATGGCTGGCTTGTGCTAAATCCCCACCATCTCTGGAGACCGTCAGTAGGAGAAATAATGCAGGGCTTATGTCTTTTTTGCTGGCAAAGCTTCTCCGGAGGTGTCCTGGCAGAACTGTTTGTGAAGACAGGCAGTAAAACCTGGAGATGGCGTTGTGGATGCTTTTCTTTTTTTGGTCAGGTACTGGAGTGGATCCAGTACATGACTGTATTGTTTTGGGATTTAAATATCAAAACTGCTTCAAAAAGACTCTATAGTGAAACTGGGACATGGTACCGGTCCTGGGGTTACTAATGACAGACCCTTGTTTCACACATTGCAAGAGTTGGATGGAAATTAACATTTCACAAGGTAAGGTTTTTTTGTACAGAAGCATTCTGCTTATCATTCAAATCCCAAATTGGGACCAAGTCAGAGGAAAGCATCTGATTCCCATTAATTGGGGCTTTGTAGATTAAAACTGTGAAAACAATAGGAGACACAGTGATGACTTGAAGAAAAAAAGTTAGTTATTTAAATAAAAAAAACTGGTAGAGTAATCTCATCAGATCACAGAGAGGAATTGATTTGGCAGGTTTTAGCAGGGAGCTGGATATGCTCACTGAACCTGTTGAAGGCAGATGCTGTCTTTCCACTAATAATTTGAGTTGTCAGAGGTCACACTGTGGAGCTACGCTGAGTTAAACAAATTTAGTTATTAGCTACATCATGCTCGCAGGTTCTGTGATCATTCATCAGTGAAGGGACTCAGCAGGAAAAATGAGTTAGAGCAACACTCCATATTTACAAAGCTATATATATATAAATGGCGGTTCACTGTGTGCAATTAATGCTTTTACTGTAACACAACATACTGCTAACTAGCAGCACTGCAGGGACAGATCTAGACACACACCCAAAATAAATACTGTCTACTTCTGCAACAATAGCACTGGTTATATAGTCAACCCTCGGTTTTCGAACATAATCCGTTCCAGAAGGCTGTTCGAAAAGCGAGTTGTTCGAAATCCGAAACTATTTTTCCCATTATAATTAATGTAAATAATTTTAATCCGTTCCAAGTTCTAAAAAACAACTTTGTCTAAGTTTTGTTTTACTATTTTACACCATAAGCTGCACTGTATACTGTTTACCATAAATAAAAAGGGGTAGAAATAGACAATGTTTTATTTTAATAAAAGATATCCTATCGAACTTTGAACCCGAATGCGCTACGGAGGAAGCATCCTGGGCAGTTCGCTCGGTTCCAAAGTAGGTCGCATTCAGGTACGCTCGGATTCTTTCGGTTTACACCACTGGGCTTGCACTAGGAGCTAGTTTGACTAAGCCACTGTGGCTCAGTGTAAAAGAATTGAGCACGCCACAAAAAGCCACACTCTGTGTCCAAGACAGTGGCACGGTGCGCGGACGACCGACGCTCGCTGCGGGGGGTGTGGGGGGGGCACACCCTCCTCACACCCCCCATTTTCTAAAACAACCCCATTTTAGAAAATGGGGTTGTTTTCCTGCATTCTGGTGCATTCTGAGGGCAAAATCTTCTGTTCAGTTTACCTACAAAAATACACTAAAGTCAAGAGTTCAAGCTTAACTATCTGTATTTCTATCCTACTTTATGCAGGTATAAATGTGAGATTCAACACTGGAAAACTTGCATTCACTATGTGAAGATACAGTCATACAAAATATTACTCAATGTTTACATGTAAGTTTTACTTAGACAGAAGACATTTTAACTTTGACCACCACCAGCACCATTGGTATGACATAGTTTATTTTTAATTCATTAACATGATTTTTCATTTCAAAGGCATGAAAAATAGCAAGCGAGGTGAATACACATTTACGTCCATCACTGGTTATTCCTGCTGGTCATAGGGATCAAACGTCTAAGACTACAAACAAGTATTGATAACATCTTTCATTTACCTTCTGATCGGTCTGTCACCACTCCTCCCCCCTCTCAGCATTCACCATTTGTTTATTAATGAGGATTTTAACACAAACTCTACTATAAAACACTGGATTCTCTTGATCGATCGTCCTCGCCTTGTCGTACACCAATTCAGCTTTTTTTTCATTGGACGAGAGGAGGTTATGACCTGAGCGCATATTTAATGATCGGGAGTGTTCGGGTCACTTTGGCTATTTCCGTCGGCATGCTTCGGCTAAATTCCATCGGCATGCGGAAATAGCGGCGCTAGCGCCGCTTGCTAGCGGAAAAAGCTAGCGGAAATAGCGAGCGCCGCTCACTAGCGGAAATAGCGAGCGAAAAAGTTTTAGCCTTTTTTTCGTAAAAATAAGAACGCCACTGTGGCTACACAGTCTAAAAACCTTGTAGCCAATCTGGAATTTACTTCGCTTATGGCGAAGTGGCGAATGGCTAGCGCAAGCCCAGCACCAAAAACTGCACTGTATACTGTTAACCATAAATTAAAAGTTTAGAAATAGACACTGTGTTTTACTTTAATAAAAGATATCCTATCGAACTTTGAAAACGAATGCGCTACGGAGGAAGCATCCTGGGCATTCGAGTTTGCTCGCCTCCTGAGTGAGTTGCGTTCAGGTACTCTCGGCTTCTTTCGGTTTGGTCGAGAGCCGAATTTTGGTTGAGTTCAGAGACGTAAAATTCTTGGATTTTCTGGTCGCAAAACGATTTGGTCGAGAACAGAAGCGTTCGAAAACCGAGGGTTGACTGTAATAGAAATTAGTGTTTTATGCAGTGATTCACACAAAAAAAATATTTTCATTGTAGTTTCCAATTCTGCAAGATGTGTTGGAAGTGAGCATTTTTTACCTTGGATTTGTAGACCACAGAGAAGGAGTGCAGTTACCCCCAGATAAGTTGATAGGCCTGATATTAATTACCTTTCATTCCTTTTCCATTCACAGATGGACTTACTTTTATACTTAAGATCACTGGTGCATGACCCACTCATATTTGAGCTTCAACTCATACTGTTAACCAGACATCTCCCTCAATTTTATGTGGTAAAGCATTTCTTTCAATTGATGCAAGTCATCCTAGCCTTGAAAAGCAAATAATCCGTGTACCATTACAGGGGCACCTCCATGATTGACTGCAGGCATGGTGTTCTTTCATACTGATTTTGTGTTCGGTTTACATGTACAGTGGCAGCTTTTACCCTGCCACTGTAGCATAGCATGTTTTGCCAGTGCCTTTTTAACAATAAAGCCATGAACACTGAACTTTATTTTTTTGTTTATTCTTATTTTATATACAGATTTAATCCCCGAAGGGGAAATAGGTGGCACACTAGTTAGTTGAATCATGCATATATATAAAGGCCCTGAACACATAGACTCACACACAGGGGACCTGTACACATGCAGGGGCAGGTAGAGTGACAGCTCCTTCGTGGTGCGCCCAAATGAGAAACTTGTAAGGAGGACGGTGCCTTGCTCAAGGGGCGCCTCGGCAATGCTCCGGAGGTGAACTGACACCTCCCACTGTCAGCTCACACTCCGGGTGTTTTTTGGACGGGAGCGGGAATTGAACCGCTGATCCTTGCTGCAGCCATACGCCACCCTCTTTAGGTGATGTATGGCTGCAGGTTTTTGGGTGTTGTATTTAACTATCAGTTACTTTGAACAGTCATCAGTTTGTAGCTGCAACTATTTATCAATGCACTTTGACATACTTTTGGAGTCAGTTTTTAAAAGAGGCAAATTCTGTTACCCACAGGCCTAGCTGGTGTTAGATACTCTTTTTAGCCTTATTGAAAAAAAACATTATTTACAATACATATTGTGTACTAATTCAAGTTGCCTTTCTTTTATGCTTTTTCCCCCAGCATAATATAATATTAGATACACACAAAATTAGAAGACACCAGATCTTGGTTAAATCTTCTGTGCATCAGTGTATTAGCACCGAGCAGCTTGAGTGTCAAGTCTGGACCAAGGACCGGTCTGGCTATAGCCAGCATCACCTGGATGGAAACTTGTGGGCACTGCCTTTGCTAAACCACTATTGGATGCTTTGAAAGTCCCTCATTTAATTTAGTTTTAACTTCCATTCAAAGAGTAGTTACCCTTGAGGACCATTCTTTTCCTCAAAAAAAAAAAAAAAAGGATAAAATGAAGACAGCACTGTAAAAGGAGGGTCTAAAACACACATTCCTCACTAACTATTACTCTTTTCTTTTCTATCAACATCCATGTGTTTAATTCTGTGAATACTATTGCCAGAAAAAATATTAGGTCAGTGGGCTGATGATTTAAAACACACATTGTGATCCAAACACTTTGATGTGGCCCATGCTCCAGCTTAGTGTGAAGCTTGCTGTGGGCTTGGAGCCAGTGTATTATATAGTGTGCTCTGTATTCTGTCAGACTACAAAAGACCTCATTTCAGGCTTTTTCCTAGTCAATCTATTCTGGCCAGAGGCTGTTGCAGTGTTGTGTTAGTGACCTTGTGGTCCATTTGCATTGGCGTAGATTAAAGGCTGCCTCCAGCAGCCCCCATCAGCCCATTAAAGTTTCAAAGCTTAATTCAAATATGTCCATTTGTAAAAAGGATGTCTTATCATCTTCATTTGTCCGATTCCATTTAACAGAGGGTGTACAACAACATATTTCAGCTATGGATGTAGTGCACGCAATGCCGGTCTGAAATTATTTTTTGAGGTGGCCGGCGGGAAGATGGCACTGAAGCAGAGGCTTGAAACATTTCTCCCCCCAGGGCCCCAGAAACCCAGATTACAAATGATAAAATGTTCATGTATCACAAACTATTTTCTGTTTTTATTTTATTTTTTTCTTGGGTCAGTCTTCTTTAAATTCAGAAACAAAATTGATGTTTATATTGGTGAAATAAATTTGTGAAGTAGTGAAATGTACAATTTAAACTTCACACCAAACAGTTTTGTTTTCTAATTATGAGTTTATTGATTGACATTAATGAAAAAAAAATCCAAATATTAACTGGTTCCAACTTCTCACACGTGGGGCCTTCAGGTTTTTCGTCTCATATATTTTTAGATATCCATTACTTCTTTTTTTTTTTTTTTTGCTGGTTCTTAATGGATTGCAAATGAAGCATAGTGGTTGCATTTTATTCTTTCCCCAGGAGCCTGTTGTAAACTCATACAACTTTAGTTCAGCTCAGTTACTAATTTGTGTTCTCTTTGACCTACAAGACAAGCTTGGGCTTGCTTATTTTGAGCTGTTTCATCAAGCGTTGTTTCTAAAAAATCTGTCCTCGTACATTCCTCTTTGCTGATGATTAAGCTCTCTTTGTCAAGGTTTAGATAAACAGTCAGGGTGCCTGTTTGACCCAGGAAACAGCTTTATGCAAGAGTTCACTGAGCGTGTTTAGCTGTTAATAATATATTGTCGGCTCTTCCTTCTCTTAGTGCCAACATGGCTTTTCCTAATGAGTACCGAAGTTTGAGTACCGCTGCCATATTTCACTTTTATTTATGTTTCACTCCTGGACAATTTGAAAGCTGAAGGAGATCTCAGGCAAGGAAGGACACAAGATTTTTATGTATCGCCTGCAGCAAAGAGTTGATTAGAGAGTGAGCCAGCGACCTACAGACGTCTGTCAGTTAGTTTGTGCACCTCAACAGGCGAGAACATCAAACCATGTGTCTATAATTAATGCTCTGTGTCTAACACTTTTTCATCTTGCTGTTATCACTTAAGGAGAAATATTGCTGACTAAGGTTAATCAAGCAAGGTTTTTCTCTAACAGTGCTGATTCATTTCATTTTTCTTTTCCAAGTCATAGGATACTGCAGTATCAGATTGTTTTTTTCAAACAGCAGGTATTCTGCTTTTTAATTTAACACACACACACACACACACACACACACACACGCACACACACACACACACACACACACACACACACACACACGAAAAAACGCAACTACAGATGGACACTCTATTACTGAAGCTAGTCTCTCTTGAGTTCATTATCCAGCCAAGAGGAGGGTTAAATTCATTCTTTATGTCAGCTTCACAAGTTCTGAACCAAAGTGGAGTCATGTGCTCAGTCACACACGGGAGTAAGGAGGGCAATTAAATGTTTAAACTGCTCTCATTATAGGATATGCCATATGGCGCTGGTGGGGTGCATACATGTTTTACTTTGAGACCCTCTGCACTAGGTGGTTTATTTAGTTTCATTCAGAATTTAAAGCCATAAAATAATAAAAGAGCCAAGATTATTTGCAGAACTTCCTCATTTCTGATTAGATTTTATTCTTCTAGACAACTGATTCCCAGTTGTCTAGAAGAAGTATAGACTGACCATTAAAATTTTTAGACCTTTATTTCGACAGCACAAATATTAAATCTACATTTTACAAAAATCTTTTATTATTTAATCTCGTAGATATTCCACTGGAGTTGTAAACAGTAATTTAGTTCAATGGCAAGAGTGCCTTTATGTATCATGTATTATATAAAGTGAAGGTACTCCTTTGTTCACTTATGCCACTCGTACGATTCAGTCATTCTCACAAAAGCTTTACAGTTTCTACTACCTGCTGTTGGTGTTTGGGACTGTCAATTCAGATATCAGTAATTCTCATCAGCTATCAATAGCACAATATCAGGATTTATTCCATTTGCTATAATGTGTCCACTCTTAACCACTCTATTCATCAGTCTTCGCAAGGTCATCTGCCGCCACCACCACATGTATAGCTTTTTCTCTGGACAGATGTCCCTCAATCACAATTTCCCTGGAGAATAAGTTCCAAAGACTTTTTGACAGACTAATTATCACATATCTGCTGCGATATACAGTTATCTTATTTAATATTTTCTGATTAGTGCTGTCAGGCAATGAATAAAATTAATCTAATTAATTACAGGATTTGTAATTAATTAATCTAATTAATCGCATTTTTTTTTTTTTGTCTTGTCTGCATGTATTCTCATAGTTTAATCCCATAAAAGGGGGTCAACCTTTTATGAGATCAATGCTTATTTTAGTCTTGTAGCAAAATCTTTTATATATTTTAATGCGTGCATGTGACCGTCACCAGTCCTCTCTGGGAACTAAATTGTCAGTCTTTATTAGAATTTCCTATTGTGAGCTAGAGAGGGAAGTGCTGCACCTCTGTGAGTTAAGGTGGGAAAGCAAAAAGGAGACAGGGAGAGAAAACACAAAGGTAGTGGATAGACAGGCAGTGCTGTTGGAGTGAAAAAGTTTTAGCCTGTTTTATCCTATCTTAGAACTGATACCTCAACACCAATGTTATAAAACATCAGATTAGTGGAGGTCCTGACAGTATAGAATAGACCACCAGAGGAAACCAGTGTAGGAGGACGATAGAGGGCATAAGATTGTGATGTCTGAAGTGAGACTCATCATATTCTGACGGGATCCAATGGTTCTCAATAATTGGACTCGACAGGAGCTGGTAAGCCTTGACCCAACATGCATGTGTGATGAAACCAACACCCAGATAGGCTACCAGAACCCAACAGGGCCATGCTAACCAAGCACCCCGACCCCGGCAGCCAGGAGCATCCAGAAGCCATCACCCGAAGAGCCACCGGGGGCACCGAGAACCACGTAGACCTAGGGACCCAGAGGAGGCAACAGCCGCCACCACTAGGGCACACAGGACAGGCCCAAGGGGCACGGGGCAAGGAGGCCCCCCCACCATTTAAAATGCTTGCACATTGACTTGCCACTCATGAATAATTGCGTTAATTTTTATAGCGCGTTAATTTGCAGCGTAATTAATTTATCTAATTAACAAGTTAAACTGACAACCCTAGTTCTGATTTAAAAGATGTTATGGCACACTATTTTAGTGAAAGAGCATGAAGTCAGTGGTTGAAACCTCAAGCTATATGATGATGTGGTTTTAGCCCTCCACTATCTGAGTTCAAGACACAAGTTCAGGCACATTCATGCATATCCTCGGAAAGTTTTGGAATTTGTTTGTAAAGGAAAAGAGGAGAATCTAGGAAGAGAGAGAGAGTAGTATATTACCTTGACAAAAACATTTACGGAATGCACTGGAAATAACAGCCAGTGATGGATGACGTAAGAGAACAGTAGGATTTCCAGTAACAGTGTACGTGATCTAAACAGGAATCTTCTGTCTTCATAATTTTTATTTGAAATCAAGTCTGTTTCAAAGATGCATTCATACCAAAAGCAAACATTTTATCATTCTTCACATAACAGATAAAAGGACTGAAATCCTTCCAGACATTCAGATGCATTTTAGAATGAATTGCTTTTAATGTAATGTTCAAGGACTTTTGTCTCCAGCAATAATGCAGAAGAGTATAAAGGGTTAATCGATCAAGACGTTCTCTTTCAGCTGCCAAGCAGTTTTCTCAAAAGCGTAGGTTATATATCTGAGATCAATTTGTTGTTTTGTTTTGTTTTTTTTATCAAAGCTTTTTTTATGGCCGGTTATCCAGTAGCATATATTTGACGTCATTTTCACACGAGTGTTTTATCAAATTGCTGAAATTGGAATGTACTGTTGGTCATTTCATTCAAGGGTTTTTCCTGCATAATGACATTTTATATGTTCCCTGTTCTTAAAAAAAAATAAAGGCTATTTCTATTTTTAATGACACCGCTTCGTGTTATGAATTTAGTTGAGCCCAACTGAATTGTAGTTTCTAGTGGAATATTTTGCTCCTAACTGTTCAGTTGTTTCTAAATGGACAACACAGGTGCACTCATCATTTTTTGCAGTCCCTCTGAAGATCACCAGTCAATTAAACTTTATTTTATTGCTTATAATTTAGCAGATGGATATCCCGGGTATTGATTTGCCTGCAGCTGGTGACCAAACTGGAAGAACTGCACTGGATGTGAAAGTTGTCTTGAGACCTGAACGTTTGACTGAGAAGACTGAACCATCTAACATTTTATTTCACCACCAAGTTAAACAAAAATACATAGAAAATAGTTTACAATGAAACTCCAGCTGCTGCTGTTTTTGTCACTGTATTCATCATCCACAGAGGTGAGAAGTAAAGCGTCTAACGTCATGTGATTATAACCTCCTCCAGTCTTTGTTGAGAAGAGCGCATGACTGGAGGCATTGTGAGTTTGTATTTTTAGTCAAAGCAGATAAAACAGTGGGAATTCATTTGATGCATTCACTGGTTGGTAACAAACAATATCCAAAAAAACCACGATTTCATCAGCCATGTTCATTTAGAAAGCAGAAAAAAAAAACTCCCTTGTGAGAAGCCATTAATGGTGTTTTTGTCACATCTCAATGATGGTGAACTGAACCAAATGTAGTACAAGCCAAAAAGAATAATGTGCAAATGATTGCTTTACAATACTGAAACCAAATATCCTCAATTGTAATCATTTTCTTTTCCTGTGCTTTGAGATTTGAGATTAGAAAATGTTATTGAACAAACTCGTGTTACATTACGTGGTTCATTCTTGTGAGATCTAAGACAATTGTGAGGTTTGTTATATATTTTCTAAAAATATGTCTCAAGAGGGTATACTGTTCTTTAAGCACTACATGCAAATCAATTGTATTGATTTTAATGCACAATTCTTCAAATAAAATGAAACATTTTTAAGTCTAGCCAGCCGTGTTTTCATGTTGGTTGTCGAGATACAGTCTAATAGCTGTGACCAGCAGCACAGGATGAGAATATTTTTCAATGCAAAAAAGCACAAGTGCCTGCGGTGAAAATACATCAACATGTGTGCAGGATTTTCTGGGTGATTTGACACCTTGTAGTCGACAGTAAAGTTTTCAGAGAGATAGGAAGTTCCGAAAAACTTCAGATGGAAGAGGAATAACAAAAGATGACTCTTCCATTAGGCCAGGTGACTGGACTGCACCTCATTAGATACACTGTGTGTGCTGACCAGGGGCTGCTGTGTGTCACAGGGGAATAGCGAAAGCAAAAAGAGAAAAGAGAACAAACACATACATGGTTTCCGAATGAGAATGGTTGATCACGAAAACATGTTATTGTTCGTAGCTCATTTTCTTTTTCTTTGTGTGGCACTGAACCAAATATCTGTTCATCAACACTTCACACACACGCACACACACACACGCACATGCAAAACAAAACTGCCTTTCTCTGCGTGTGAAATGTGGATTTTTTCCAGCAACTGTGTTGATGAGGAGAGTGCACAGCAATGGCTGTTGACAAGTGGCTAATTAGGAATGAGAAAAATACACCATAGCTGGAAAAGAGATGTCTGTTGTTTTAAAGTGACACGCACACACACACACACACACACACACACACACACACACACACACACACACACACACACACACACACACACACACACACACACACACACACACACACATATACATATACTGTGCACACATGCACAGTGTTCTTTTTTCCCATGTCACTTCCTTGTTTGGAGTCCTGCTGTCATTGATGGGAAAGTGAAATTAGAGTGTCTTGCTGAGTTCGAGGGAAAGGGTTAGCGAACACGCACACAAACGTACCCACATACACCCACGTGCTTCTTGTTGGCAGTGATGATTATTGGATCCTGTTTGGCTGATGTTACATGAAGCATTTGGTTTCCGCTGTAATAATGGCAAACAGGTGCTTTCTCTACTGAGTTGGTAAAGTTTTTTGGAGGGCGAAAAGTAAATGGTACTACCTCAGAAATATTAAAGCACAATTATTCATAATGGAACCATTTGTATGGGTTCCAATGCAGTGCAGATTGGATTGCGCTGTAGAAGGACCTCTAATTCAAAGAACTATTCAACTGTGTCTATCCGTAGTGAATCTTTAGAAACACTTCTGAATCGCTTTGGGGCAGTGAGGTGATTTATATACAAATTGTGATTAAAGTCATTAGCTAGAGAACTAATACTTGAGTGGAAAAACATCCAGACTGTTTAATGTGTACTTGATGAAGGATAGTATAAAATCTACACAGTGTCTCTGCAAGTAAGAATAATATTATCTACCCTGTGGATTCGATCACGAGAGCCCATTGAAGATCATTTGTTCTCTTATGAACAAAATATGGCTGAAACTACTGCTAGAAGTCGACTGTAAGATTAGATCACTTTCTTACAAATAGCCTTGGTGTTGCACGCAGACCCCAGACAGTATCTGAGGAATCTAAATATGGACATCTCCAGCTTGGTGTTTACCTGCTAAGGTCTCCAGACTGCACACAGACCCACAAATCTGCAAAATGGGAATAAACTTACTCACTGGTTGTGCTGGTTCACCTGAATGTCAGGAGAAAATAGCCCATAGAAATATTTTAACAAACACCAGCAGAGTGTGCAGATATGTTTCTTTGAACCATTAATCCATTAATGGCCTTTTTCTGCATTCTACTTTGTTGTTATATTTTATATCGACTGCAGGTTTTTTTTAGGCTGCATCGTGGGCATCAGTTTTACAGCCTGTGTGATGGATACTCTCGCTATAACCTGAAAATACAAATGAACTGGATAACGGTTACATTTTCATCCAGAAAAAATGTTTTTCACCATTTTTCCACTTTAAATAGCTTCCTAATTTTTTGTCATGGTGGGTCTTGGAGGGAAGGAAGAGAATTTTTTTGTTGCTAAAATCCCAATGAAATAATTTTTCAGATATTTTTTGAGCAAGAAGTAAAGAATTCACAATGTTTAATCCCTGTTGATCCTTTGATTCTCTTAATTCTTGGTGTACACTCAGTTTAAAGACAATCATATTTAAGCAGAATCATTTTGCAATGAAATTTTGGGGCTTAAGTAAAATTCAGATCTTGCAATCCTGGTTGGTATATTGTTGTTGGTAAGATACAGAAAACAAACCTTTGACATTTTGAACATCACACTTTCTGTGACTTAAAAATGTTAGTGCCTCATTTTTCAATGAAAGCTATTTGTTTTCAAGGTGGTTGCTTTTCTCAGGAAGACAACCTCAAAATGCACAAGTAACAGCACACAAAGGTCAGGAAAGCATAAAATATGTAAAATGTAGTATCTCATATGAGAGTTCAGTTTTTGTGCAGCATTCTCGGACTAGATAGATGAATTTGAATGACTCAGATAAAAAGGAATCCAAACATGAAGGCGTGAAACATTTTCACAAGGCCAAACAAAGACAGGACAGAGTTACATCTGTAGAGCTTTATTATTTGAGGAGGAATTTTACTGACACATGTAAGCAGCAGTCTTTCAGGACGTTCTTCGTTTTGCCTAGGATGATGTGCACAATGAAAAATGGACCTTTATGGTAAATGGACTTTGCCTTATAAAGCACTTTTCTAGTCTGCCTGATGACTCAAAGCACTTCACAAAAGATGCATTCACTGTTTCACACAAACAGTCATACAGTCGTGGTAACAGGATCCACCTGCTCTTTAGGAGTAACCATTCACACCATCATCACCAATGGAACAGCCACTGGGGGCAAATTGGGGTTCAGTATCTTGCCCAAGGATACCTCAGCATGTGGACTGCAGGGCTGGTGGTTGAGCCACGACCATCTGATAAGCAGAGGACCACTGTCCCACTGAGCCACAGCTGCCCTACTCTGCTCAAGGCTTTTAAAGTACATTTTTAATAGTTTTTAGATAGACGTTATGTGTTTCTTGTGACTTTTATGACTGATAAAAGACATGCTCCAACTCTGATATCAAATACACAATCGGGCCTGTGAGCCAGTGAATATATGGTTTTACAACTTTTATTCGTAATCATATTTGTAAACAATTATACATGTTAAACAATTGAATTTGTTGGTGTTCTAATAAGTAATAGTAAGTAATGTGTGTTGACCAATCCTGACAGTCCTATTTACATTGGCCCAGGTCTGCCCTGCCATGTTGTATTACAGAAGCAGTTTTGTCAGCAGTTATCATCAGGAGAAATTTCCCGCTGCAGTCTCAGAGAATTACACGACACACCTCCTGAGGTCTAACTCTGACCCTAAACATGTAGCCTCAGACTAATCGTATCCTGTTTGTATCATTTAACGGATGAGTCTGGTAGCTGCTCAGTGCAGACAAACCTATTGGAGATGATTGCTGAAGAACATCCTTGAATAATCTGTTTGATATTGTAAACCATGATGACACAACAGCCTCTGATTTTTAAACAGCTTCAAAGAATTCAAGTCTCAGTTTCCAGCTGGGCAGTGTGTGCATCAGTGGTTTGAATGCAGATGCTAACACTGTCTAATTCATTTCAATCAGGAGAGACAAGTGAGTGAAGTATTGCAACAGATGATGTGTGATAATTAGACTGTCAGAAAGTCTTTGGCACTTACACTATTCAAGAAGATAATGATGGAAGGGTGGGTGCACCGAGCGGCAGCAAGATAAACCCCCAACAGAGTCTCGACACTGCTGGTGGTGGCGACTGATGAGTCTGCTGAGACTTATGAATCTGGTGAGTCTGTGAAGACTGAGGACTGATGGGGAGGAGGAGGGTGCACATAATGGCTTTATTTGATGGTTGGGTACATGATTTGTTCTGTCCATGGAACAAATTATGTGCCGGGGATTGTATTCAAGCTGAAAAAGTTTATTTGTTAAACTGGAGGGACAAATGTCACATTTCATTTCATTTTATGTAATTTGATTTTTAACAAGACTATTTTATATTCTTTAACATGCATTAATTTTATTAATCTACTATACCCCCTTTTGTCTGCTGTCCTGGGTTGATGGAGCCTATCCCAGCCGACTGGGGGTGTGAGACAGGGGACACTCCGGGTGAAATGCAGTGCACCGCGGATTAACATCCATTACTTCTGTTGTAACTCAGGCAAAATTAGCGTGCCTCTATACCTGCATGTAGCTGATCTGAAACTCACATTTTTACAACCAGAGATGTAAAAATTCTGAAAAATAAAACTGCAAATATCCAAGAAACTACCAACGTGGGGTCGTTTTGACATAAAATTTGCCAGCAGCAGAATATTTGATCAGTGATGAAAAACCATACTGATACTACCAGCTTGGTAACGGGGAGCAGCATCAGTGTGGAGCAAGGAGGATATATATCTTCTCTGTTCAGGTTTAAATGTAAATCTGTCTGTATTACCTTTTGCTGCTTGCCTTTCCCGTTATCAGTGTGAAGTATCTCCGTCATGCCGGCAAAATTGCCGAATGGGAAATGACAATGTTAATAGAAACTGGGAGTTTGGTGGAAATGGGACCAAAAAGAAGAATGAAGAAATAAGAGGGAAGATCTGAATAAATCAGAGGCAGAAAAAGGACCAGACCACAAGTCCATGGGGATGAACATTGCAGTGGCTCAAGAGCAGATTCTGGGATGCTCACAAAGAAATAACCAAGCTGTTGCTGAGACAGGGAGAAGAAGATGAGGGTAGTGTGAGGAAGTAGTAGAAAGATAAAGTCTGCATCCTGCAGAGACGGAGTGAGAAAGACGTAATGTGACAGAAGGAGGAACATAGGCAAGGACATGTTGAAGTCTCAATGGAATGAAAAATGACTGTCGTTTTCAGCTTGTTATCCAGCTCTCCATTTCACAGTTTGCATCCTCTAATATTACATGCCTTTCCCGTAATAAAATATCATGGAAAGGCATATTCAACGTAGCTACTTAATAGCAATGAAAAAATGGATGGATTTTATAAAGGAAAAAACGAAAAGATGTTCTTGTTTTATGTTCAATGGGACATTGTGGCTGCTCTGTGGTGGCATGTCTTTCTGATAGCTCAGGTTGGGTTTGTTCCTGTGAATGGTTCTGGTTTATATCTGGTTTCAGGCTGACAGAACATAAGGGTTGGCTAAAATCCAAAGCTAATCAATCTCTGATCAAACATTTTATTTTCACGTTATGATTTTGTTGAGTGAGTCAACAGTTTATTACTGTGCTGCCAGTCTTTGTGTTATGTGATGGTAAGTGAGTGTTGTTTTTTTTTTACATAGGCGTTTTAAAAATGTATTTAAATATTTGGCAAAAGCTTTCACGAGAGGAAACATAATTATTTTTTTATTTTTTTATTTTATATACTGGTTTGATCCCTGAAGGGCAATTAAGAAAGCACACTCTAGTTAGTGCTTCAAATGCATACATACATACAGTATATTAGTGAGGACAGGTCCCTGTAGCACACACATAGACAAAGGGGCCTGTAGGCATGCAAGGGAGGTAGAGTGGCAGACAGATCCTGCCTCAAATGAGCAATTTGTAAAGGGGACGGCAACTTGCTCAAGGGCGCCCCGGTAGTGCTCCGGAGGTGAGCTGACACCTCCCACTGTCAGCTCACCTCCAGGTATTTTTTTGGGGCGGGAGCGGGAATCGAACCGCCAATCTTGACCTGCTCTACCGCCCGCTCTACCACTGAGCCACTGCCGCCCTGAACAGCATTCTAAGGTTCAACAGAAAATCTGAGCCAAATTCCTGACCCACAAAACACAGATAGGCCTTGAAGCTTGCCCTTTACTGGAAAACAGATTTGGAACACAGGTGGTCAAAAATAGAGATCAGTCAGCAGAGGCAACGTCCAAAGTTGAGAAACACCAGGGAAACAATTTTTACCATAAACATCTTTTCAATACTGTGCTTTTTTTCTCTTTATGCCAATTATTATGATATCTTTGATGTATGACTGAAACAGACTAGATGACCACAATTAATGAGGCAACAAAAAAAAAATAGTGATAAATTATTTAATCTCTTTAGCTGGGCTTGCACTGGCCATTCGCCACTTCGCCATAGGTGAAGTAAATTCCAGATTGGCTACAAGGTTTTTAGACTGTGTAGCCACAGTGGCGTTCTTATTTTTATGGAAAAAAGGGCAAAACCTACAACTTTTTCGCTAGCAGCGCTTGCTAGTGGTGCTCGCTATTTCCGCTAGTGAGCGGCGCTAGCACCGCTATTTCCGCTAGCGAGCGGTGATAGCGGAAATAGCTCAGCTATTTCCTTATGCTAACGGAATTTAGCCGAAACATGCCGACGGAAATAGCTGAAGTGACCCGAACGCTCCCGATCATTAAATATGCACTCGAGTCATAACCTCCTCTCGTCCAATGAAAAACAAAAATATTGTTTTTTCACAAGCTGAATCCGCGAATTGGTGTACGACAAGGCGAGGACGATCGATCAAAAGAATCCAGTATTTTATAGTAGAGTTTGTTTTAAAATCCTCATCAATAAACAAATGGTGAATGCTGAGAGGGGGGAGGAGTGGTGACAGACCGTTCAGAATGTAAATGAAAGATATTATCAATACTTGTTTGTAGTCTTAGACTTTTGATCCCTATGACCAGCAGGAGTAACCAGCGATGCATGTAAATCTGTAATCACCTCGCTTGCTATTTTTAATGCCTTTTTAAATTGAAATGAAAAATCATGTTATTGAATTTAAAAAAGTAAACTATGGCATACCAATGGTGTTGGTGGTGGTCAAAGTTAAAATGTATTCTAGTCCAAGTAAAACTTCCAAGTAAATATTGAGTAATATTTTGTATGACTGTATCTTCACATAGTGAATGCAAGTTTTCAATTGTTGAATATCACATTCATACCTGCATAAAGTAGGATAGAAATAAAGATATGACTTTAATGTATTTTTGTAGGTAAACTGAACAGAAGATTTTGCCCTCAGAATGCACCATTCGCCCCCTGCGACGAGCGTCGGTCGTCCGCACGCTGCGCCACTGTCTTGGACACAGAATGTGGCTTTTTGTGGCTTGCTCAATTCTTTTACACTGAGCCACAGTGGCTTCGTCAAACTAGCTGCTAGTGCAAGCCCAGTTTAGTAATAACAAAATAGGTTTTCTACCATTTGTATGGAGCCACATGAACTCAGTGAATCCCATCGGTGCCAACTCAGGATGTCTTAATTCTTCTCACCACAATATAGCTTTGTATTGAAATATGTCAGGTGACATCATTAAAATTAATTTTCCTCAAAAGTTTGAAGAACTGAGCCAACAGTCAGAAGAAGTACACAAGCTGAGTATAGGAATGTGGGAACAGGAGGAGGAAGAGAAAGGAGCTGCAATGACTAGTAGATAGAAGACAGATATAGTACGACATGAGAAGGAAAGACGCAGTGCAAAGAAAAGTATGTCTAGTTTTTGGAAAACAAGGGATAAACAGGAGGAAGCTGGCTGAAAAAGTGGAGGTAATAAGATGGGGGTGCATGGTAAAGATTGAAGAAAATAAGGGAAGTCATGCAAAATTGCAAGTTCTGTTGATGAGCCCAATGGATGAAATGTGAACGAGAGCAAAATTGAGAAGGGAGATTTAAACTGAGAGAGCTGACTGAGGAGAACTGGGTGACTAGGCGGTGGCAGGAAGGAAAAAAAAGACAATTTGCATGTGTGCTCTCCTTCCTCAGAGAGAGCTTGAGGAAACATGTTACTATCTCATTCCACAACATTATGAAGTCTCCATTTGTACGCTGAAATATCGCTGTTCCCTTCATCCCCAAATACTTCTAATGTACCTCTGCACCTGTATTCTTAAACTTACGTGCAGTTTTCCTGCCGCTGGACCACCCGTATAGTGGCTGATTGCCTCAATTATTGTAATATGGCCTAATAGTTTTCACTTTCTCGTCAGTAGGCATGAAGTAATAGTCATTATGCTGTCAGCTAGTCAGCATCTAGCTCACATTAGAAAGCACACACTTACAGACTGCTACAGAATGTGCAAGATTAACCACGTTCCAGATAATGGCTAGAAATCCATGATTGATACATACAAGAAAGAATCTGAAGCCACAAAAGATTAGCTTGTTTTGTTAGTTTGCATAACTGACTTCTTTGGTGAAGACCACATATGTCAAAGTCACGGCCCGCGGGCAAGATCTGGCCCGTGGCAAATTATTTATGGCCCGCCGGATGATTTTTAATTACTATTAGAACCGGCCTGCAGGTGTTTTACATACACCAAAACTACATTCCCCACAATGCAATGGTAGTGGAAGTCACAGCAGCGCAGCAAGCAGGCTTTGGATTTTGACGTTTATCAGCAGGGTGGCATGTTGGTGCAGTGGGTAGCGCTGTCGCCGCATAGCAAGGCGGGTCCAGGTTTGCGTCCCGCTCCATGCGGAGTTTGCATGTTCTCTCTGTGTCTATGTGGGTTCTCTCTGGGTTCTCCGGCTTCCTCCAATCTCCAAAAACATGTGCTCCAGGTTAATTGATCGGTCCCAAATTGACCATAGGAATGACTGTGTGCATGATTGTCTGTGTCTCTGTGTGGCTCTGCGGTGCACTGGCCCGGAGTTTCCCCTGCCTCACATCCTAAGCCAGCTGGGGTAGTCTCCAGCTTCCTGTGACCCGCGGCAGCGGATGAAGTGGATGGCTGTTTGTCAGCAGTCCGAGCGGAGGTAGAATTTAGCCACTCCCCACCTCAAAACTGGCTAAAAGGAAGGTGGACGATGATAGCAGGGGGTTTCAAGCCAGGTGGGAGTCAGAATTTATGTTCAAAGAGGTAAAAGGTAAACCTGTGTGTCTTCTGCTAAGTTTGCAAGTTTAATCCCCGACACAATGCCCCCACTGTGCATCAAAGCTGTTTGGACGCTCTCTATGTTTCGCAGCACAGACCTGTATGAACGATTGTTCTCTCTAATGAAGCTGAACAAAACATCACACAGGAGCTGTCTGACTGATAAACACCTTCACTCAATCCTGAGGATTTTCTCAGCTCAGAGCCTGACCCTGAACATTCATGAACTTGTACGAAAGATGAGGCACCATCAAATATCAGGGTCAGCCTCAGACAAGTGAGCATCACACAGCAGTAACGTATTTTCAGGTTTGAATTGTTTCTACAAGACATGAAGGAAGTATTGTTTTGTCTGTGTGCCATATTTTATTTTATTTATTCATATTCATTTCACTTGAATGGACTCAGGGAAAATGCATGCACAATAGTGTATTTTCAGTTTATAATGCATGCAATTTAATTTACACATTTATCTTTATATTATGGAACATATTTCGTTTTTGAAGGACATTTACTTTTTTGCTGTTTGCCTGTTGAAAAGGTTCCCCTTGAAGTTACTGATGGAGCCATAACAAAATATTGCTTTATTTATTTAATCATTAAATAATATACACTGTGTTAGCTCTTGGTTCAATAGGACATGCTCATTTAAAACATTAAACATTAAACCAGTCAAGCCCTCGGCTTGTAGCAAATTTGTTTTTTTGGCCCTCCGTGTATTTGACTTTGACACCCCTGGTGAAGATGATCGGCTCAGTTTCCGACTGTCCTGATACGACCAGTTGAAGCACAGGGCAGAGGATTGTAGATCTCAATAAAAACTGAAAATATGCACTGTTATTGTTTGTTGGCCCATGTGATGTTATACAATATTGAGGTTGTATTGTTTGGGGAGGTCTCTGATGAAGTCAGAGTGAGCCGCAGAGTTATATGATTTTTTTTCCTCCTGAATTTGAGCGATTCGTTTTTAATTAAATCTGAAAAGTGATATGAATAAAGGAAAACATTTGGGAGCAAACCTTCAATTATATACAGATGAATAACAATTTGATTGCACATCTTCATTGAGCAATACTTGGCTGTTCCCATAAGTGCTTTGTTGTAAAGTGTAAGCTGCTTTCTCATACCAGCTAAAAAATATAGTCTAAAATAAACTGGCAGAGCCTGCAGTGTTATCAAATTACATGCCAATATAATCCTGACTACATCATAGATCGAGATTATTTGCTTTTTAACCTTGAAAGTCTCCCTCCAGAGCCAGACATTGTACAACTCAATAGTGCGCAACTGAACTTCAGTCTGATCTTCACAAGGGAAATTTGTCAAATTCCTCTTCAGAAATAGAGTTAAAATGAAGCTGTGCTCATCTTTACACAGCTACAAAACCTTACTGTATATCATTAGATTTTCCTTTTTGATAATTCATATCTTTTCTTTCTAGTTAATTGATCCACAAGAAGGAATCACATCATTTATTTTTAGAAAATTGCAATTTTCAAAATCAATATTTTGTTAACTAATGCATTGAACATTAGTTAATAGAAAAGCACACGTCACAGCTGTAGGGTTTCAGAGTATAATTAGGCATTTACAGAGTTTTTGTGTTACAATGAGATGTTAGCAGATGGCTATTTGCTACTTAGAACAAAATAAGTGCATACAGCTCAGATGCAATTACGGAAATGTTAATATGCATGGCTGACAGATGTAGCATTTTTGTTTTTTTACTGCGGCTGGCTGATCGTATATGTTGATTATATATGTCCATCATCTTGAGTTGGTCTCCTCGACTGCTGCACTCAGAATATTAACAGAAGCGCAGCACAAACATGAATCCACTGCAATTTGCCAACAGCTTGTCAAATTAATAATCAATAAATTCAAGCTGCAGACTGAACATGAACAATTTACGAGTAAAAGGTAATTAAAAATTTTACTTGATACATCATTTGTTCTAGAAAAGCAGCTGATACATCCTAGATGACTCTCTTGCTGGGGTTGAAGGTAATTCAAGAGACAGGCCTCAGCTTTATAAATGAAGGCTTTAACGGTGCTGTGCTTTGAATATTGAAAAATGCCATTGGCTTTTAAAATATTTTCATTCATAAATGAGAATGTACCAATCATTTCCAGGTTCAGGGATTTTCTTTTCTTTTAAGAAAACTGTTGAATTTTTGATTTCCTCACTTCCCTGCCGCTCTGCAGCCAGATCACTTCAACATCACCATCTTTCAATAATGCAACAAATGCTCTGCCTTTAATGGAATTGACTTTTATAAACCTCATGGTAAATTTAATTTTCAGCTCTGACAAATCCCCTCATATAAATAATGTAAATTGAAAACATTTCAGTCTTGTGTTGGTTTCAGTGACTTTATTTGGATTTTATCTTTCTTGTCAACAACATTGTTTGAAGCAAATAACTAATTGTGAAGAAAAAGCGTTGTTTAGTAAATAATTAAGTGTTCTTTCATCCTGCATGTGGCGCCAACCCTCTTTCTGCTTTTGAAACATAATGGTAACCAGACTTGTCTTCATACATGGCTGTCTAATCGACCGATTGCATAGTATTTTACACACTCTTTAATTCATGCGCTCATTCATGCACCAATGCAACGATAACGGAGGCTGATCGGAAACGACTGAGCTGATTATCAGGAGTAATGTAGTGTATTCCATTGAACGCATGCTATGATATTTCTGTGCTCGCCCAGTCACACATACAGCTATCAGTTATCCATTAGGCGTTAGGTGTGTTGCCCAAGGACAATTCAGCATGTCCTTGGGCAGCATGGATTGAACCCTCCCACTCTGTCTTTTGGACTCTGAACTGCTGATGCTTTCAGGTGTTGTGTAACTTTACTGTAAAATTACTCAAAATGAGTCATACTTAATTTCAGCATAAATTTGTTGAACTATTTTTTAGACTGTTGGATTTGTATTATCAAACATGCGAATCAAATCTATGACTTCCATACCAGATCGGTCGAGGCCCGGGTTAACAACGACCACCATTGGTGCTGTTCACATACAGGATGCTGGGTGGAAATTGGACTACTGTTGGTCGAAGAAGGAGAGGAGGAAAGTGTGTTTGTAGGAGGAGAGAGAAGAGTAGGATTGAGAGTAGGGACGCTGAATGTTGGAACTATGACAGGAAAAGGTAGAGTTGGTTGACATGATGCAGAGGAGGAAGGTAGACATACCGTGTGTCCAGGAGACCAGGTGGAAAGATAGCAAGGTTAGAAGTTTAGGAGCAGGGTTCAAGTTGTTCTATCATGGGGTAGATAGGAGGACAAATGGAGTAGGAGTTATCTTGAAGTAGGAGTTTGTTAGGAATGTCCTGGAGGTAAAAAGAGTGTCAGACAGAGTAGATAGAGTGATGAGTCTGAAGCTAGAAATCAAAGGTGTGATGTTCAATGTTGTTAGTGGCTATGTTCCACAGCTGGGATGTGAGCTGTAGAAGAAAGAAAAATTCTGGTTGGACTTTGATGAAGAGATGCAGAGCATACCTAGATGTGAGAGAGTTGTCATTGGTGCAGACTTCAATGGACATGATGGTGCAGGAAACAGAGGTGATGAGGAAGTGATGGGCAGGTTTTGTACCCGGGAGAGGAATGCAGAAGGACAGATGGTGGTTGACTTTGCAAAAAGGTTGGAAACAGCTATAGTGAATACTTTCTTCCAAAAGAGGCAGGAACATAGGGTGACCTATAAGAGTGGAAGTAGGAGCACAAAGGCAGGCTACATCTTGTGTAATCTGAAGGAGATCAGTGACTGCAAAGTAGTGGTAGGCGAGAGTGTAACCAAACAGCATAGGATGGTGGTGTGTAGGATGACTCTGGTGGTCAGAGATGAAGAGGGCAAAGGCAGAACAGAGGATGAAATGGTGGAATCTGAAAAAGGAAGAGTGTTCCATGACTTTAGGGAAAAGTTAAGACAGGCTCTGGGTGTTCAGAAGGTACTTCCAGATGACTTGACAGCTACAGCTAATGTGATCAAGGAAACAGGTAGGAGATTTGGTGTGTCATCTTCAAGGAAAGTAGTAAAGAAACTTGGTGGTGGAATGAGGAGGTACAGGAGTGTATACAGAGAAAGAGGTTAGCTAAGAAGAAGTGGGACACTGAGAGGGCTGAGGAGAGTAGACAGGAGTAGACAGTGAGAAGATGCCTGAGAATGGAGGAGAAATTTGCTGGTGCACATTTTTAAGAACAAGGGAGATGTGCAGAGTTGTGGCAACTACAGAAGAATAAAGCTGGTTAGCCACACAATGAAGTTATGGGAAAGAGTAGTTGAAGCTAGACTTAGGGCATTTGTGAGCAGCAGTATGGTTTTATGGCAAAAAAGTACTACAGATGCAGTGTTTGCTTTGAGGATGGTGGTAGAGAAGTACAGGGAAGGCCAGAGGGAGCTGCATTTTGTTTTTGTTGATCTGGAGAAGGTTTATCACAGGGTGATTGTGATCTGCAGTGAGAGCATGGAACAGGTGGAGGAGAAGCTAGAGGTTTGTCCTGTAAAGGAGAGGGATGAAGGTTAGCAGCAGTAAGACAGAGTGCATATGTTTGAATTAGAGGGTGGAGGATTTTAAGTACTTGGGATAAACAGTCCAGATCAATGGATGTGTATAGGCAGGATGGAACGGGTGGAGAAAAGTGTCAGGTGTGATGTGTGATAGAAGAGTTTCAGCTAAAATGAAAGGAAAGGTGTACAAAACTGTGCTGAGACCAGCGATGTTGTTTGGCCTGGAGACAATGTCACTGAGGAAAAGACAGGAGGCAGCTGGAGCTAGCAGAGATGAAGATGCTGAGGTTCTCTTTGGGAGTGACCAGGATGGATAGGATCAGGAATGACTATATCTGAGGGACAGCACATGTTAGAGGTTTTGGAGATAAAGTCAGAGAGGCCAGACTGAAATGGTTTGGACATGTCCAGAGGAGAGATAGTGAATATATTGGTAGAAGGATGCTGAGTTTAGAACTGCCAGGCAGGAGGCCTAGAGGAAGACCAAAGTGAAGGTTTATAGATGTCGTGAAGGAGGACATGACGGTAGTTGGTGTGAGAGAAGAGGATGCAAGGTTAGATGGAGGCAACTGATTCGCTGTGGCGACGCCTGAAGTGAAAAGCCAAAAGGAGAAGATTCGATTTGTATGTTCTGTTGTTGAAGATTAACTGTGCCAAAATTACAGTTTGATCTTATTTTTGGCTTGTTGACCTGATTGGGTCAGATCTTCAGTTAGATGTGGCCTGGAGGCTGTTTAGGTCATCCCAGAGTGCTCTACAAGTGCTCTGTTCACAAGGGATCCAACCTTCACAAATGAGCTCAAAGTTTACATCAAGCATTATATCAGATAACGCCGGACAATCTCCAGGAAAAGCCCCCCTGCAGCTGTTTTGGTAGTGATGAACTGTTTTGTAAAATTTCAGACATATTAAGGAGTGTGAGGTCTCTTCATCAAACTGTGGACTTTGTTCTTGAACTAATCTGGAAACCCACAGCAGCTATTGTGTGGATTTATGGCATGGTTAAGCAGCTGAACATCTGCTCCTGTTTAGGAAAAATGTTTGGAATTCAAAAGTAGGAACAAGAGATTATAGCAGTTAATAAATGACTGAAACATATTGATTTTGCCTTTGTCCACAAACCATGAAGTGCAGCAGATGGAGTGCATTGAATACACAATTATTCAATTGTTATTTAGAAATTAAATGTGTATGACAAGTATTCTCGTAAACCAGAATCACACTGAACTCGCTTTTTTAGTGCGCGCTTCAGGGTTGCAAAATGCTGATTTGTAGTTAAGCTGCCAGTGTTGGAAGCTGCATCGATTTTAAGCCAAGGGTAAAACTGGGTAAGACTGTAAAACTTAAATCACTCTGTCAGGTGTGGACAAGCTAAAAACATGGAGGGACCATGGAGCAGGAGCTGGTGAGAGCCGTCTGGGGGTGGGAGGAGATGAGGATCAGGTTTTAAGTACAAATTAAGGAACATAAAAGCTGAACCAGGGTGTTACAACTGTTACGACAACCATCTGTGAAGATGCGGATTCACTGCTTCAATGTAACAAAGAATATGGTTTAAATTCAAATCACCAAGCCTCTTGTTCCTTAAATCAGTCAGTGCACAACAGGCAAGACCTCCTCCTGAACCCCATCAGCTGGATATGAATCTGTAAGTGTGCTGGTCTGTAATGTCATGCTGCTAAAATGGATGTGATGCTGTCTCATTGACACTGTTGTTTGACATGGACGTGTTTTGAAAATTGAATGGGCCTTTGCATCTACTGTTTGTGCTTCATGACGAGGGATTTGGTGAACGCAGAATTGACAGCAGTGGAGGACGAAACAATAAACGCCACTTTGGTGACCTCGAGCTGCCACAGCAGCAAATAAACAAAGGCCCCGTCTACACGATGACGGATTTTTTTGAAAATGCAACTTTTTAAAAACAAATCAAAAACGATTCGCGTCCACACGACAACGTTTTCAAAAAAATCTCTGTCCACACGTAAACGCACCAGTGCGTTTTCGAAGACAGCTATAAGCATGCCAAACCATGTGGTGGCAGTATTGAGTCAAATTTTATCCAATAGGAATCCTCAGTGTTTTATTGTCACAACACACGGGCCCATAAATATGACGTCACAGAGGTTTTCGTCGCAGGCAAGACGTCAGCGTTTTTAAAAAGTTGCGGATACCCCGTCCACATGACAACGGAGACCCAGCATTTTTAAAAAAATCCACTTAGGCCAGCGTTTTCAAAAAGTTGCGTTTTCGTTCCGGATGTCTGTGTTGTTGTGTGGACGGAAGGCGTAAACGCAACAA
Source organism: Antennarius maculatus (assembly GCA_013358685.1). Taxonomy (NCBI): domain Eukaryota; kingdom Metazoa; phylum Chordata; class Actinopteri; order Lophiiformes; family Antennariidae; genus Antennarius; species Antennarius maculatus. Next base: position 4,905,962 of record CM023622.1, on the reverse strand, counting down.
AAAAGTTGCGTTTTCAAAAAATCCGTCATCGTGTAGACGGGGCCTAAATCTGTGGAGGTGTTTATTGGTGCAACTTCGACCAATCAGATGACTCCTGACTGAGTCATGTAGTGTTTATGAAGACATGACCTTCCAACTGATACTGAATTTTACAGTCATGTGGGTGACATGCTTTTATTGGGTATCATTGATTGTGAAATGTTCTACATTGTGTGCAATATGATCAAATTTGTTGGTTTAGGTGAAGAAATACACCAATACAACATTACAGCACAGAATGAAACAATATTTACAAGAGAAAAATTATGACTTGAGGGTGAACCAAAGTCAAACATAAAACTAGTGTTTCATTTGTAGGGTTTTTGCTAAATATTTTAACAGAGGTGTCAGACTCATTTTGGGCTGGGGGTCGCATGCGGCTTAATCTGATTTCTAGGGGACCAGATCAATAAAATCATAGCAAAATTCAATAGAAGTCACAATAACTCCTTTTTTCTCTTCATATTGTTGTAAAAAAAAGTAAATTATAAAAATCTGGAGCTGGACTGGACCCCCTGGTGGGCTGGTTCTGGCCCGTGGGCTATACGTTTGACACCCCTGGTTTATAATAAATTAATGAGTTGCACTCAAAACATTAGCCTACCAGTAAGCTAGCAGTGTCACAATCTAATACACACCAAAAATGAGAGCCCACAGTGACTTTTCTATATTCACAGAAAAGAACATTGAGCAGCGTTCATATCTTACATTCAGAACGACCCAGAAAGGAACATATCCACACTACCAGAACACCCAGGAGTAGGGTTGAGCCCCCGAATCAGCCACAGTAATGTCATCTTACAATATAGAGAAATATCACTCTGCAATCAACCTCAGATCTATTCATTTTCAACGCAAATCATATGGATACAGCTGTCAAAAGGTTAAAAGATACAGACAAAATGAACGAAACAGAACAGGAAATGGTTTGGAGGGAAGTGTAGGTGCTATTCAAACAAACGTGTTCAGCCTCAATGAAAAAGTAACAAGTGGTGCAAAGAGGTGGAAAAACAATCTGATCTCACGATTTGTGCAAAATGAATTCTGATCACGTCCACATACATCATTACCTAGTCCTTTACCACTTTGTGTTTTTTAGGTACAATTATAGATGAAACTTTTAGCTCTTCACTGCCCTCTTGAGGGTGAATCTATTGTAATGCATAAAGATCTATGGCAGCACAGTATATGTGTCACGGTTCGGCGTGGCTGTGCTGGTGTGTGGCAGGGAGAGAGGCCAAACTTGTGGGTGGACCCACAGCTCCACACTTGTTGGTCCTCTCCACACCTGCTGCTCATCACCATGCCCTTTGCTGGTTCTTTCACCTGATCTTGATTGGTTCAATCATCATGAGGCCTTTAAGCAAGGTTCGATCACAGATCTTTGCTGGTTTGTTTCTGAAGTTTGGTTTTTCCTGGAGTCTGTACCAGAACACCTACTACATGTAGTAGTTTTTCTGAAGTCTTGCCTTTAGTTGTGGTTTGTTCCGGCTTTGTTCTGCCTGAGTTTTTGTTTTGATTGAACTATGGATAAAAGATGTGCCTTTGGTGTCCTGCATTTGGGTCCATACCCCGATCGGCGTGACAATATGGACACTGACATATAAACTATTTGAGACGATAGTGTCTATTTTCGTGTGTGTGTGTGTCCAAGACAAACTCCTGTGCTAACCATGAAGGATGCCTTTGGTAGTTTGAACAAAATAGGAGGTGATTTGGGTCATTTACCAAAATTACAGTCTCCAGTCAAACTGTTCTGTCTCTCACACTTTTCTCTCTCTCTTTCTCTCTCTTTCTCTTTCTCGCTCTCTGTGTGTGTGCGTGTGTGCATCACACACTCACAATCTTCACACACAATCAAGTTCTCCAACCCTGTTAGTGAGCTTGAACAAAGCCACCCTCTACCCTCTTTTCTGTGGTGGTGAACAGCGCACACACACACGGACACACACACACACACACACAAACACACACACACACACACACACACACACACAGATACACAAACATCCAATACACACTTGTGAATATTACACACCCTTGAGGAATGCACATAGTCACATTATAAAGCAGTGGTTTCCAGCATTTGAGTCTTATGACCCCTCAACGTTCCCGTAGAACAGACGTTCGTGTCTGTATCTTCCTTAATGGTTTATTTCTGAGTGACGCTAATCACAACCTTCAGATTTAATTGCATCATCATAAGTAACATTTTTACAGGACAGCCATTGAAGTCACTACCTCTGTGGGCTCCTGTCTGTGACACACAGATGGCTTGTAAGTAATCGAGTTTGTGTTTTTCCCACACAAATCAGGAGCTGACAATTCCTAGCTTTCCAACTCCCTACCTTGGCAGTGGTGTCAGCCAGCTCGGCTCCAGCACACGATTGCATATAAAGGAGAAAGTGAGCAATTAGGTGGCACAAGTCACCTGAGCTAATTAGGCTTCTTCTCGCCAGCTCCATGGAAATGTCGCACTCTGCTGCTGAGCTCCAACCAAGCCCCACTGCCAGAGTTGGATGCAGTCAAAGCTTTTTTCAGGTTTTGTGATGAGAATTATACAAAATATTGATAATTGTATAATTTTCACATGACTCAAGGCAATTTTTTTGCCCAGTGATGAGCTGGCATCTCATCTGGGGTGTACCCCACCTCTCCCCCCCAGGCAGCTGGAATAGACTCCAGGAGATTCTGGATACTAAAAGTCTGTAGACAAAAAGATTGTGATCATCTCATCTACAAGAAGATGGTTGGACAAGCCAGTTTTAGAAATGTGTATGAATAAAAATGGAGTTTTGAAAGTTAAGTTCCATCCTGACACTTCCTCTAATGGGAGGCTCTTTAATCCGCATTTTATGTGTAAACATGTATTACCTTAGAGAAATATGGAAATTTTCATCAGAGAACGTGGCACAGGGTTAGGATTTTTAGAGCAGCAGATGCATTTGGGACATCGACAAACGACCGACAGCATGACGACAGAAAACAGCTACGAGATGGTGGAGGTGTTTACATCACTGGTGTGAAACATTGTCAAAGTTGTGCAAAATCCTTTCCCAGATATCCAGCATTTGATGCCGAGATGGCAACCATATCATCAGTCTCGTCACAGCTGCTTGTGCCTATCCACATATGAATTTTTAAACATCTGCAGAGTTATTTCTGAAGTGTGTATGTGTGTATCTACCTACTTGTGTGTGTTTTCTACCTCACTGTAGAAATGCCCAATACATCTGACCGGCATCATTCTGAAGATAATATGGGATCATCAGACAAGAAGTGATGAAGTTTTGTTGTACTGTGTGAAGGGTGATTTACCAGAATCAGACTGATCCAGATGGATCCAGTTGCACGGATGAACAAGCAGCTAAAGTATGTCTTTAAGTTGAATTAGAGGAAGGTTCTAGAGAGTTTAGTTACTCATACCTCCAATTTAAAGATGCACTGATGGATTCTGTGGAACGTAACTGTGTTCTCTGCTCATGGACACAAAAAGTGAGCTCAAAGGTTCCTGGTGAAAATGGATCAGAGAACACTGAGGGGGAAAATTAAATGAAGATCAAACTGATTAATTCATTTAAATGAATCCAGTATTAATTTACCTGTGTTAGGACTCTCACACCAGACTGGGGTGGTGGTCCCCCTTTTTAAGAAGGGGGACCGGAGGGTGTGTTCCAACTACAGGGGGATCACACTCCTCAGCCTCCCTGGTAAGGTCTATTCAGGGGTTCTGGAGAGGAGGGTCTGTCGGGAAGTCGAATCTCGGATTCAGGAGGAGCAATGTGGTTTTCGTCCTGGCCGTGGAACAGTGGACCAGCTCTATACCCTCCGCAGGGTCCTTGAGGGGGCATGGGAGTTCGCCCAACCAGTCTACATGTGTTTTGTGGACTTGGAGAAGGCGTTCGACCGTGTTCCTCGGGGGGTTCTGTGGGGGGTGCTTCGGGAATATGGGGTACCGAACCCCTTGATAAGGGCTGTTCGGTCCCTGTACGACCGATGTCAGAGTTTGGTCCGCATTGCCGGCAGTAAGTCGGATTCGTTTCCAGTGAGGGTTGGACTCCACCAAGGCTGCCCTTTGTCACCGATTCTGTTCATAACTTTTATGGACAGAATTTCTAGGCGCAGCCAAGGCGTTGAAGGTGTCCGGTTTGGTGGCCTCAGTATTGCGTCTCTGCTTTTTGCAGATGACGTGGTGCTGTTGGCTTCATCAAGCCGTGATCTCTAACTCCCACTGGAACGGTTCGCAGCCGAGTGTGAAGCGGTTGGGATGAAAATCAGCACCTCCAAATCTGAGACCATGGTCCTCAGTCGGAAAAGGGTGGAGTGCCCTCTCCGGGTTGGGGATGAGATCCTGCCCCAAGTGGAGGAGTTCAAGTATCTCGGGGTCTCGTTCACGAGTGAGGGTACGATGGAACGGGAGATCGACAGGCGGATCGGTGCAGCATCTGCAGTGATGCGGACTCTGTATCGGTCCGTCGTGGTGAAGAAGGAGCTGAGCCGAAAGGCAAAGCTCTCGATTTACCGGTCGATCTACGTTCCTGCCCTCACCTATGGTCACGAGCTGTGGGTCGTGACCGAAAGAACGAGATCCAGGATACAAGCGGCCGAAATGAGTTTCCTCCGCAGGGTGTCCGGGCTCTCCCTTAGAGATAGGGTGAGAAGTTCGGTCACCCAGGAGGGACTCAGAGTCGAGCCGCTGCTCCTCCGCATCGAGAGGAGCCAGATGAGGTGGCTCGGGCATCTGGTCAGGATACCTCCTGGACGCCTCCCTGGTGAGGTGTTCCGGGCACGTCCTACCAGGAGGAGGCCCCGGGGACGACCCAGGACACGCTGGAGAGACTATGTCTCCCGGCTGGCCTGGGAATGTCTTGGGATTCTCCCGGAGGAGCTGGACGAAGTGGCTAGGGAGAGGGAAGTCTGGGCTTCCCTGCTCAAGCTGCTGCCCCCGCGACCCGACCCCGGATAAGCAGTAGAGAATGGATGGATGGATGGATGGATGGAGGACTCTCACACATGTGTAAACACTTCCCTCGAAGGATGAATAAAAGATTCTTCTTATTTTTAACTATGCAGATTGCTCTATTTTATATAAGAATGTTTTGTAGCATGTCAGGGACTTCAAGCTGACACAAAAACTTTTATTGTGCAATTGCACAAGCACGAATAAATTTCCTTTAGTCCCTGACAGTGCCGTGGGCCTTTTACCCTGTTAAAAACACCAGGAATGTCAAAAGTAAAACCATTAATTTAATGCCAACCACAACTGAGTTCTGGACTGTGGGCCACAAACATGAATCTCATCATTGTTCCCTGGTGTTCTTACTTTTACCAACCCACAGCTGAACACTGACCACAGAGCCCAATGTTCCAGAATGTAGAAGGAAGCTGTTGAAGTCTTTGTCAGGCTTTACATTGACACAAACCACGACCTGGCAGCAGAAAACGCTGCTCGTGCCAAGTGGAGGGTGTGATGTTATTTAATCAAGACAGATCTTACTCTGTTATTTTTAGCCTCCTTCTGCATCATTATCTCACAGTTTGTGGAAGATTTCACTCTGAAAGGCGGTAAAGCTCTTATGTTTGATAAAACTGTAATGATCAAGGGCAGTGATTTACTCATACCCTCCCTCCCTCAACCCGCCTTATGTACTTTAATTATTGACTTTCTACACTCCCAAGAAATACCTCGCAGGAGCCAAAACTGGGTGATTCAACAGTGAATCAAATAGTAAAAGAGTTCAGGTCGTCCTATCATTATACTGTAATTCCGCTCCAAAACTGTTTCCTCGTTTCTTGTCATTCTGATCTATTGGGCCTGTTGTCCCTGAACATGTTAATATATATCCTCCTGTGTGGTCGTAGAACTCTGGAGTTAAACTCTGCTGCAAGCAGCAGAGTTTACCGATATTAACGGTCGATATCAAAGCTAAATGAACGAAAACTAGTGATGATACACGTTGTATGTGTTTGCCATAAATCTATGATTGAAACAACAAAACTGATCCAAAGGTGCACTTAAATGTCACTGTGTTGTTATTTTCTTATTGCTGTAGTGTCAAAGTGTGTATGTATCGTTTTTTTTTTGCTGTAGGACATGAGTTGTTTTACAGGAAGGGGGGCAGAGGTCACAAATAGAATCGACTGTAGTTCATTTGGTCCTGAATACACCCCGAGCTTCGTCAACCTGCTCTTCATATCAGCTCGATTCGGCTTCATGACTTGGTAGCCGGTTTGGAAGTTTGCTCATTTGTGCAAACTACCGTGTTTCTAAAGTGTGTGTCCTAAACGTGTGTGCGTTTTGTTCTCAGTTACATGGCATGTGTTCAGATAATTCTGTTTGACATGTTATGCTAATGTCATGTGCCACCCCCGTAAGACATAAGATAATGTTTGTGTAAAAACTTATTTGAAATGTCAGTAGCGGTGTTATTAATCTGTTTATTATCTCTGTTGTTCATCTCTTACTGTAACTGCACATAACCTCGCAATCACTTGAATCCCACACAAACAATCATGCATCTTTTGCTGAAGCACTGTCTTTAAACAGGCGTGAAATAGTCAGGAGCCCCCACCATGGGTGTTTTTCTCTCAAGAAGTGAGCCATCCCTGTTAATTTTGATTCCTGTTAATTCTTAACTGCTAGTCTAAGAAAACGTTTTGGTTTTCAAAAATCCAAAATTGCATGAATGTTAAATTTCTAAAAAACTGTGAGTCTGGAAGTTTCATGAGAAAGCGTTTAACCTTTCCTATATGTCACTCCCTTTCATGCTAGTGGTGGTAGAAGGTTATAATCCAACAAACTTGTCCAAATTGTTTTCATGAGTCTTATTATTCAGAGCAGTGCAGCAAAGCTTTAACACTGTCAGAATTTGGACCGCTCCGGAGCTCACATGAGCCACTGTTCTGAAAATACTTGTGCAATTTGTTCCATTTTTGAACCATTTATCACTTTGTTTTCACTGTAGGCATTTGAAAAAAGGCGGATATCCCATTTTTGGATACACTCCCTTTCAGTTATCTCTTGAACACTTGAGGAGGACTGATAATGAAATGGACAGCTTACATCCGTACATCATCTTGTGTTCTCTGTCTTTTGTCTTTGAGGAGTGGAGTGACGTATTGGGGAGAGGGAGATGAAAGGCGGAGAGAGATGAGAGAAGGAACCAGCAGGAAACGACTGGGTTTGACGAACAGAAGAAGAGATGGAGAGATGTTTGAGGGACAAGAGGGAGAGGGTGGGAATGGCAGAGGGGGGAAATAAAACCTTTTAAACAGGGATGATGTTGGGGAGATGGGATGTGCAATTTAAAAGCTTTAGGAGGAAGTGAGGGAAGAAGGTAGTAGGGAGTAGATTACAGAGGATTAGATGCTTTCTGTAAATTAAACAAATGGGAGAACATTTAATGGATAATGAGGAATGAGGAAATGGTAACATATTAGGATGATAAATGTCAGAGTATGCAAAAGTCAAGATTAAGAATTTGTGTATACAAGGAGAACAGATAATCCGAGAAGAAATTATGACATGAAGATAAGTTAGAAAGCAGAAAATAGGACTAACCTTCATCTGTCTTAATGAAAACCGGTCTGATAAGTCTTATACATCATAATGTAGCATAAAGAATGGACCTGAGTAAGAAGGTAAATAAGGAATGAAGTAATGAATGATGGTAGTTATTAAACATGTACCCTTCTGTCTGAATCTGCACTGTTTAATGGAGTCTTGTAAAGCCCATGCCTCACCCGTCAGAGTTTAGTGGAAACCAACAAAGAAACATAAAACCTGAGCAATTGTCCAATTATAGCCAGGCCATTAAAACAAGGCCAAGCAGCTTTTTTCTACAAGCTGGAGCTGTGTGCTTCGTGTTGTCCTATGAGCCTTACATGGAATTTAAAACATTAAACAGAAACCCAGCGGCAAATGGATTAACCAATGTGTGCTGCTCTGTTGTAATCCACAGACGTTAGCCTGTGTGTGTCTGCAGCTAACAGGCCAACCGGAAACATCAAAACGGGCCCCGAAAAATACTGGACCAGTCTAGAAACTAACATGTTGATATGGAACTGACATTTTTATGTTTTTTATGGTATGAATACATAATTCTTACAATAATTACTCATCCAGGCTGAACTTACCATTGACAGATATAGTCAGGATCAGAACATTAAGTGTGGTGCCGTATGGAAACCTTGAACTTGAAATTTATTGGGAATTTTGAAATATCATCATCACCAAATTACAGCTTCATACTCATGGTTGATCACCCCCCACCTCTCCGAGGAGTTTGTTAAATTATTGTTTCATAATCCAGGAAACTGCCAGACAAGTGAGAGGTTAGAGGAAGAATTAGATTACCAGGTATAATCAGGTGTATGCAATGAATTAGAAGACAGAGAGAAATGACTTTCCAATGAACAGGTGCCCCTCCATCCTGACGATATCTTAGAATTACCGCCTATGGATTACACCTATGGACTATTGATTGTGGAGTCGTTCTGGCAGCAGGTCCTCCTATGGAGTCTGTCTGGAGCTGCTTTGCTCAAACACATTTATATTTCATCTGCTGGTTTCTAAATGTAAATATCCTTCATACTTTTCATTTTGAGGAAGGAGGAGGTTAAACGAAAAAGAAAAAAAAGGTGTGTGTGTGTATTATATTAACACATATGCTCCCTGTAAAGTATATGTGGCATTAGTTCGGCCTGAAGAGGGTACAAGCAACACAAATTTTGGAATGTGTCTTCTGTGTCGTGCTTCCTTACAAACATGAATGCACATAAATACAGACCCGATGGATGGACACACACACACACACACACACACACACACACACACACACACACACACACACACACACACACACACACACACACACACACACAGACAGACACACACACAAACACCCTAACTTCCTCATGAGACCTTTTCTGTGCTGTATGCATGCGATGCGACGAACTGCTGCCAGATGTGGCTGCAAATGAACAGCTGTTACTCAACATCTACTGCAGCCTAACTTCAACGACCCCCTCAACGTTGTTTTGGCGACCACGTAGCATATTTTCTATAGTCGGGAAGTTTCCCCATGAGGAACTCTGGTTCATGTTCCCCCCTCTGATGTGAGAACTTCCCTAGGGAACTGGTTTGATTGGCAAGGACTGGAGTTTTCTGTTGAACTGTGTGAAGTTGTTGGGAAGTAATTAAGGGTGTGTTGTGATGGGAAACATGTAATGATGGGAGCATGAATGTAGAGGGAGACGCAGCAGCATCATGATGGCAAATTAGAAAGACATGAAATAATGGACATTTTTGTGGGCGGGCAGCATGGACGGTTTATTTTCTGGAACAGCTTTTAACAAATATTATGATACTCTAGAACAATAGAGTCAGTAAATGGACAGGGTGTGTGATGATGTGACATGCACCTGTGCAACAGATCAGCAAAACGCAAAGGATCAAAGGAAGGATTGTGAGCATGTGTTTGCACAAATGAAGATGGCATGCTGGGAAACAGAAATACAAACACACGGTTATTGTCACAGCCTCTGCAGTGCACCTGCAGAGCTAATGTGGGTGCGAGCCCTCAACAAGTGTAGAAAAGGCAGATTGGATTTTTTGTTATGGGAGGGAAACACATTCCTGCACAAGGTGTGTGTGTGTGTGTGTGTGTGTGTGTGTGTGTGTGTGTGTGTGTGTGTGTGTGTGTGTGTGTGTGTGTGTGTGTGTGTGTGTGTGTGTGTGTGTGTGTGTGTGTGTGTGTGTGTGTGTGTGACAGGCAAGATTTAGGCATATGGAGGTGGGAGGCAGAGGAGATCCTGGGGAGAGAGAGTACAGAACTGTTCTGACCCTGTAAAGCAAGAATCCAGCATTCACAGGAGTCACACAGCTCACTGTTGAATGTTCTGAAACAGTAGAGCTTTCAGCTGAAACATCTCAGGGCTGCAGCTCGGGATCATTTCATCACTGAGCTGCTTACTCTGTAAAAGAACTTAAAACCCAGAGCTCTCTGTACAACGCCTCTTTACAGTACACAGCCATGTGGGAAAAAAGTACACATATATTCTTTATTTTTTGTTGTATTATTGACATGTGAATGATCTGATCAATCTCTACATTCAGGCTTTAGCTCCCAGTTTACTGTAGATTATATCCAAAGATCTAATTAATACGACGGTATAAAGTTCTGCGTTAAACATCAACAGCGTCACATACAGAGTCTTTTTGACAACACACGTGGAAATGAATTGGACACTGGAGGGACCAGTTGCACCTGCTGTGGAAGCTCCAGGGCAAAGAGGCAGACAGCTCTAGATTAGATCATGACTTTGTGGGGCACTAAGCCACAGCAGACAGCCAGCAGGGATTAAAAGATGATTTCCCAGGACTTCTCCTAAAGGTGAAGTATAATGTGAAACCAGATTCCAATCCTTTCATGCGAATCTGTGAATGTTGAAATACAGCTTACAACGTCAGAGAAGATGCGCCTGCAGCAGTCTGCAGGACATCAGTAGCCGTCTTTAGAGATATGTAAATGTTTAACAGGAGATAGACGCTGCTGTCTTGAATAGTGACCCACACACAAGCTACCCACTTCTCTCAAATATAGAAGCGTGGTAAAAATGTTTAGTCTTTTTTAATGTCCATCAGTTACACAAAAAAGATGCTGGTGTGTAAAAAACACAGGTACACTGGTGTCACTGCAAACGTCCAGCTCTTTTAGTGAAGTTAAACTCTTACCTGAAATTCAAAAACATGTTAACCATCACAGTGGCTGCCCTCAAGGTTTCTACACTGTTAAAGCAAGTGGAAATAATAAATTATAATAAATGCATCAGCCCATTTACTCCAAAATTCAATGCTCAAGCCTCCCACCAGGTTTCATGAAAGCCCATTATGACGTTTGATGATTGGGTAATAAAGGTAATAAAACTCTTTTGTCCTAAGCATACTGTAACTTCAACACAAAACGTGTTGAGCAGAGCAACAAAGGAACAGAGGTGCTCCCGCGCCAGCCTGGAAACCATTGAAATGATCCTTCACAGTTGTGACGTTAATGGGTTAGCTGATGGGTTCTTGCCTCTGTTGACATACTTTTATAAGTTCACATAATGAGTCCAACTGTGGTGCGCAGGAATTTATTGCACCTTTTCTTCCAGTTTTCCACACTGTATTTTTGTGTTAGTTTCTGGACAGACCCTACTGGTATTATTACACAACGGCTCTAGTAGAAAGAAAAGCAATGTTTTATTATTATTATCTGTAAATGGTTACATTGTTTAAGATGGCCTTATTAGTTTTTATCATATATTATGTGCTGAGCAGCGGACACCAGCGGAAGTAGCTCAGTTCGCAAGGATGGCTGTGGAACCAGAGGGTGGATGGTTCAAGTCCAATATGGACCAAACTACGGAGTGTGAACTGTAGCTGGAGAGGTGCCAGTTCACTTCCTTAGCACTGCAGAGGTGCCATTGAGCAACATATTGAAGCCCACAAGCTGCCCCTTTGGTGCTGCCACATGGCTTCCAATCACTTTACCATCTGTCTACGAGTGTGTGTGTGTGTGTGTGTGTGTGTGTGTGTGTGTGTTTATGCACACATCTAGTGCAGATTAATGAAGTTCATTAAATCTTTAAGTGTTCAGTGAGGAGGAGGAGAAGGAGGAGGAAGAGAACCCTTTTTGAATGAAAAATGCAGCTTTGTGATAATGTTAATGGATGATGTATTTGAAGTCGTATGGATTCTGGGTTGATCCATTCATCCATGATCCATTCTTCTGACTTATGACCTATGTCTGCAGTGGTCCAAATCAGGATTGGAAAACGTCTGATTCCACGTGGCTCCTGGCATTCACCCTGCCACAGAAAAAGTCACGGAAGAGCAATAACAACCTCATCACAGTTTTCCTGCCGTAGCACTGAACTAAATACACATAACAATAACACCTAACACTTCCTAACGAGAAAATAACCAACTCAACATAAATCAGAAGAAAAAAACAACAACACGGAACGCAGAACCCAGAATCATCACATCTTAAATTCATCCCCTCAAACCACTTTCTCACTAATGCGCAGCCTCATAAACTGATCATCTGCGCTCTGGGAACTTGTGATTGACATTTTATCTTTTGTCTGATGTGCAGAGGAGCATACGGACTTACAGAATTAATGAACTGATGAGCTCAGTTAATGGGCAATCTGATCATAAACACTTAATCTTCAATCAATAACCACTCTTGCGTTCATTGCTGAACGTGTGTTGTGTATGCAAACCCATTATTTGCTGTCTTTCAATGAGCAGTGAGGCTTGAACTGTTTTGACACTTTCACATTATGAGTTGACATTTTTCACAATTAGATTCTGTTGTTGTTTTTCCTGAATGATATCAAGTCTCCTTAGACATTAGACAAATATTTATAAGATGCACCAGGGTCCTTATTGTTGTCTTGTGGACCTGTTCTCAAGTCGTTTCATTGGGATACGCCCTGAAGCGTCAACAGAGATGTATTCTGGGGATTTGGTGAACTGACACACACCTGCATGATTTCATTTATGTATATAATGCATTGTGAAGCTGCAGAAGGTCGAATTAGATTTATTGGATTGTTATTGAATAATTTCTGAGGTTTTATCTTTGCTGGAAGCGCATCTGCAGCCCTATTGTCTGGTTTCCAGGGAGAATCCTTGGTTTTTATGAAGTAACCGACTGTATTTCACCTTTATGACAGTAAAGGTGACTGCACTGAGATCATCATCCAGTCATGTGCTGTTATTTTTATGGAGGCAAAGGTTGCAGAGGAAAGGAAGTGTGTGTGTGTGCATATGTTGCTGGGTGTGTGTATGTGTTTCAGAAACAGGAACTGAGACACGGGTGTGTGTTTGTGATTTCTTAGCCCAAGGACCTTCTGTTCTGTAATTAGTTTTTCCTGTGGTATGTTTTCCATCCTCCCCTCCCTCCTCTCACTCTATCCTTCCATCTACGCAACAGATTGCAATGGTGATTCTGGAAATCCAGAAAATCAGGCCACATAGACACACACATGCACGCACACTCACACACACTCACACACAAAGCCATATGAATGTAATCAAGTCTGCAGTAGCACATGCCAGGACTGCACAAAAGCAGGAAAGAAGATTTAGGTGTCTTTATAATCCGTGTATTCATATGTGAATATGTGTGTGTGTGTGTTGGTGTGTTTTCGTTTGTGATCACTCAGTAGGGCACAGTGGCGGCAAGCTATCTAATTTTCAGGACTTATAGTGGCAAAGCCAGCCTGATTTCACCAGCCGGCAAATCTGTGAGTGAGTAAGTGCACGGTGAAGGACAGCTTGTCTGCTCAGGTTGGCTGTTATTTCACTCTGATTTCACTCCGGGTGGGTTTGTGTGTCTGCATTTCATCCCATTTGTCTGCTCATCTTCTGTCTGTATGCATCTCTTGCGTGAATGTGTGCGTCCCCAGAGTTTTTTCCACATTACACATCGCTGCCTCACAACAGGCGTGGGACTCCCAGCTGTAAGCACACACTCGGGCTCAGGTTTTTGTCTCAGGTTATTTTTTGTAACAGTGTGGGGAATGAGAGACAGTCGGTGATAGCAGTCATTAATCAACAGCACCGTGCTCTTGTCTGGTCTGTTGTGACTGCCTTGTCATTATGCATCCTTGTGTCTCCGAAGCACCTCATGATGAACCTTTTTCCTTAAAGAATCTTTATGAGTGATGTTTCCGTCGTTATTCACCATTTCATTCTCCAAGGTGCTTCACAAAAACCGTCTCCCCTGCTCTCCTCCAAATTATCTACTCCTGCCTCTCGCTCAGCCTCTCTCCTCAAATTAACATTCAGCATTAGTGCCTCCTGATTTGTCAAGAGGATTGATTACATTAAATTTCATTCTTTTCAATCAGCGTTTTTACAGAAACAATGATTCGGATGAGCTTGCGCCTTGGAGCGCCACGCAAAAGGCAAAGTTTTCACTTGGAATAAATTCCTGGGGGCAGATCAGTGATCTGATGTCGAAGATTAAAAGCGGGAACTTATTTCTGGCAATTGATAAAAGCGATAAATGTAAAAGGAAGAGATGCTAAACACTTTCAAATGGGACAGTTGTTGCGAAACAACTGATTGTCATCGCCAAGATACAATGCTTATATTCTTCTCGACTGCTGTTTCACTTCCAAGGATGACATCCACATGTTAATAAATGAAATTCATCACCATCTTGATGGACTGTTGAGCATCCAATCATTCTATGAATCTCTTTAAATGAGGCGCATGGATGAGGATAACAAACAGCGGTAGAAGTAGAATCAAGAGTGAGAAGGAGTTAAGTTTGACCCTCACCCCTTTGTCCTTCCTCTTTCTCTTTCCTCATGCTTTCATTCTCGCTGCTGAAGGAGAATACAGATGATGTGGGTTAATGTGTTGCCCTCTGCTCACCACTACGTCATGCAGGCATATTGTGAATATTTAATATCCAACAAAGCTCTCCATGCAGTGGTTTCCCTTTAATCTCTTCCTTGTAATGTTGCCTTTCCTTTACATCGTTGATTGTTCTTTTGTGACCAGACCTTGAAGAATCTGTCTCTCCATCTTTCTCTCATTTATGGCTCCCACATTTTTCTTCCAGACAGGGTCCTCAGTCAGAGGTCCACGATGTAACTGCACCGAGACGCCCGCCTGCTGAAACACTGTCGCTGCGCTGACAGCTGTACGCTGATTTATACGGCTGAGGCCATGTTATTCACTCTCAACATGATTTACGGAGCCCTTGGGCCCTTGGGATTGAATGCTCATGACAGAGAAACTTAGGATTTATTATCGATGTACTTTTGGTGCAGTAATTGGTTTGTTTACATCACTAAATGCCTTTAACATTAACGCTGGAAGCAATTTTACAATGTGACGGTGGAAAGAAATATTCCGTCAGTGAGAGTTGTAGTCATCAGGTGTGTATTTTATTTTCAGCTTGAAAAATGAAATCGTTCGGGCTTCAATTTTGTAATGCATGCTGGTGAAGATGGACGACGATAATTCAAAGCCAAGCTGGGCACGTTGCAGTTAAACATTGTGCATCCTGATCACATGGTGATGTTACCCAGATTTCAGTTGATGCATTTAGGGAACGATTTACTGCACAAAGGGTGGTAGAATGTGTATTTAGGGACAGGGCACACAGTCGTGGTGATTTGTGACATCTTTAGCCCCCTGCTAGAGACATCCTTGAAGACATAATTATGAGTGGGTGGACGCCAGTGGGAGATCAGGTTCTTATTACTTTACTGATGTTGATAACTGGTGTTGAAGATGGGGCCATTCTTGTCTTGGTCTTACCTTAAATAAGGGTCTCTGTGTGAGTCAAGGACCTTTATTGTTACATGATATGCAATTACTGTGAAATATCCACCGTCCTTACCGACTGTTAATAAAAGCACACGTTTATCAATATTACACAATAAATATGGGGTATTTTTTTATCAGATATTTGGAAATAAATGTGTCTGTAGGGTCTCATGTGGAAGTTGGCTGTATTTCACTTCATCACACACAGCAGGTCTTTGTTGCTCTTCAGAATATGTGTTCAGTGCTCAGAAGCTTCTCATCTGTGTTCTCAATAAACATGAATAAACACCGTTGCTCTGATATGGATATTATTCAGCCTCTGCCTGAATCAACAATGACACATGGAGCTGAAATGAGATGAGAAAGAGTGCACTGACAACACAACGGGCCTTCACTGCATCTGCCCCTCCCCTCAGATTCCTGACAGATCTCGTCTTTCATCCTTCATTCTTACAGCAGCAAACCTCATGTTCTTGTAAAACTTGTAAGACAACGACCAGCCTCTCAGATATCCTGTTTTCCAGTTAAACAACTTGCCTGGAGACGTACACAGTTATTCTTCATCATCATCATCATCATCATCATCATCATCATCATCATCATCATCGTCATCATCGAGGAGTTGCTATCAGTTATGTGTTTCATCAGAAAGCATTGTTGGTGTGTGAAACAAGAAACTTGACCTCACCTTCCTGGTTGTTTTTTTTTGCTTTTTGTGGTATGACCCTTTCCTTGAGAAACTTGCAGTGTATTCTGGGAATCAATGATCCAATAAGTGACAGTTGCCAAAGTAGCATTTGGGGTTTCCAAATAACAAAAGACCAATCTTATTTTGTTTTCATTGCAATTTGTCATTCGTGTCTGCATTTTGTCACATCAGCGGTTCAATTCTGACCTCCGGGCGCCACGACCAGATGCTGAACTGCACGTCTTTACAAAGTAGTTGTGACAGAAGCTTTGCTATACTGGTAGTCGACTGAATTGTTAATTTTACTACCAACCATGGGATTTTTATTAACAAACAAAAATGTAAGCTGGTAATTTTGTTGGCTGCAGTCAATTTGCAAATAGCAAAATGCATTTTTGTATTTCATGCTCTGTTAAAAACAGTCTTTTAAAAAGTCAAATGTAGAAGTTATTTAAAGAAGAATGAATTCCAGGATTAGAATTAGAGCAGTTTAAAAGTTAAGTCATGAGTCATTCCATGTGCTGGGATGTACAGAGCCAAGGGGGGCAGTGGACCATTAAAGCTCAAACCCATTATACTGGTGATGCTGTGAATTTCAGCAATACTGCTTTGCAAGGGGAATTGTCTTTAAGGTTTCTCCCAAAGTCATCAGACATATTCTGAATGCACACTGTAAGCCTTTAGCTGTGCTATTTTACTTTTTAAGGACTTGGTAAATGATTCAGAGGATAAAACTGACACTCTGAACTTATTTCTCCTGTGTGTTCACTTCCAAGCCCAAATTTTCATTATCCTTCACTGATCTCTTGTAACTGCTTTGCCTGTTGATATGTAAATGATGATATCATGCTCATCCTGCAGATTGACCTTGGTGTATGATGTCACTGACACTGAAAGCATGTGTTGCACTGATATGTATGGAAATCACAAGTGTGTGTGTGTGCGTGCGTGCGTGCGTCGTGCGTGTGTGTGTGTGTGTGTGGTGTGTGTGTGTGTGTGTGTGTGTGTGTGTGTGTATGTTGTGGTCTGCAGTCAAAGCACAAACCTGGCCGGGGTAGCAGCTGACCTTTTAATGGCATTTGAACAATCCGAACACACACACACACACACACACACACACACACACACACACACACACACACAACACATACACACACACACACACACACACACACCACACACACCCACACACACACACACACACACACACACACACACGCAGCGACACTAGCACATGCCTGCCCTGCATAAAAAATGCACCATCACACACACATTCACTCATCCATATGCAAATCTCATAAGTCCTCCATAACTCTGGACCAAACAGATGGTTAAGGTTAACTTCCTGTGTGACCCGTGGTGTGGTGAACCTCTGGCTGCTGCGGCAGCTGTTTACACACATCACATTATGCTCCTCATTACAGCCCATTGAAGGAGGGTCAGGAGTGTGAGTGTGTAGGTGTGTCGGCGGAGAGTTAACTGGGCTAAATCGGGTGGAGGAGTTATGTGCTGTCCTCTCTGCAGGCTAGACTCAACACCCCACTCTGTTTCAGAGTCAGTTGTGTGTCAGCCTAAAGTGATTCACCTACAGTGTTAGTATTTTTGAACGCAGACACACACACACACACACGCACTCATGCACGCACACATGCACACACACACCACACACATACACACAGTACACCAGCAGGTACAGTACATAGCATGCATAAATTGTATGCTTCCGCCTACTGCACAATCTTGACCTTGTTTTTTTCTAAAGACAGGAAGCTCACAATTTGTATTCTGTACTGTTGTTTCTCTTTGTTTTTTCGATGTAGCAAAAAGTCAGAAGCAGTGCTGGAAAGGATCTTCTGTGCTTTAAGTCACTTTGGATCTGGCCCTTTTCATTTTGTGCCGCCCTCTGTGGTCCTCATATCCACTGCACAGTCTCTTTTTCTGCCGACTCGTCTTATCACATGCATCACATTAATGGCTCCACAATCAGACAGCTCTGTTTTGTTTCACGCCAGAATCCTTAGAACATTTTGATAATATAGTGTGGTGTAGTTTATGAGCAATTTTTTCAAAATTCAGGAAATTCAGCTGATATAAAATCTAACAAGTGACTCTCATTTTCATAAATTTTAAACTTTCATAATCTTTTATAAAAACCATTTTACCTCCAATGGTGTTCTGTACCTATTAAATCAATGTCACTGGATCTATTCCAGCTGAACATCAAACCTCCCATCAAATTGAAGGAAATCCATTCAGTATTTTTTGCATATCCAGTTGAGAGATGCACAAAAACAACAAATTGTGATTATATTCATGTGCAGCTCATATCTGCCCTTTAATGGACCTGCCTTGTAGGGAGGAGTAATTACTTTTTATAGCCTTACTTTTTTTTTTTTTTGTCAAACTGCATGTTAGCTGAATTTACCAGCGGAATCAAACGTGTGTGAGGAATCTTTCAGCTACACTTGGCCATATTTTAGTGAAAAATCCGCCCATGTTATCAGACCATTTTCAAAATGATACAGCAGTATTCTTGTTCCTTGAATTAAATTGTGGTTTAAGTGGCGTTTGGTTGGGGAAAAAACATCTGTACCTGCTAAAGATTACACAGAAAACCCAGAAATATCAATATTTGACTCTCAGGTGGATTTTCCTCTCCTTCACAGCATCCAAACTGAATAAACAAAGAGGAGCACACCTCACAGTATTCACAGAAGTTCTAAGTGACACTTGTGTTCACAACTTTAGTCAGAGATCAAGTTCAGCCAGGGAAGAAAGGTTCACATTATCAGCTTCTTGTGACAACAGATACATTGTTTTATCTTTCAGACTGTCTAACATTCATGGGCTGTATTATGAGGTACTCAACCAGTAAACAGAAAAACAATCATGGACAATATCTCACAAAAATGATGATGTATTTTTGGATGCATCAAGTCAACAAGTCAACAAGTATAGTTCAAGAAATAAAGCTCTATTAAAAGAACAATAGCATGAAGAATGAGGAATAAGCCACAAGCAGGAAGAAACATTATTAATAATATTAGTAGAAAAATATCAAACCAGAAATATAGCTTTTTGCAATATCCCTTCATTCCAAAATTAAAATTTTGTCATTAAAAAATGAAATGCTCTGTCCTACAAATCCTATTTGTAGGACAGAGCATTGTTTACTCCAAGCCCCCAGCTGACTTCACATCATATCTTCGACCTTATGTTGTTGGTTGGTTGGATTTTTTCAGCAGTATTGTGTAAAAACTGCTGGATAGATTTCTCATTATCAGTCACGAACCAAGAAAAAAACTTGTTTTAGTGTGCATCCAAAATATTTTTTTAATTAAAAATTGATAATGCCACCATTTTAAAGTAAAAAAAAAATCATCAATTGTGCTCATAAAACCCATTTATTGCATTGATGACTGACTGTCTGTACTGGGATGCAACACAAGACAGTTAATCAGATCTCGGATTATCTGACCAGTGCCACTGACTACTTTCTGAATGTCCAGGTCTTGTTCCAAAAACCATACCTTGTCTTGTCCTACCATCCTCCATTTAATCAAACATTGATTTGCTGTTGCTGTATCTTCAGCTGCTGACTCAGGCGCTAAAAACAACACCCCTTTCATCCCACTTTAAGATCCTCAACAATCCTATCACAAACAGACTGTAAAAGGAGCTATAATCAAATCATCTCCTCCCCTTCCCAAGGGCCCACCTCTCAACAAAATTTAATTATTGAGATTCTGCTAACTAACAAACAAATAGTGGAAGTGGTGTAATCTGCTTTGTCATGACCAGAATTCAAGTAAAGCATTTAGCAAACTTTTGGAGTCTGTTGTGCAGCAGCTTGAAGTCAAGATGTGAAAGCAAAGATTTGCCGGTCCTAACGTCCACCAGCATCCACAGCTGGCACAGCAGTGATTCTCTAACCCTATATAGAAAATATTGAAATATATTCAAGGTTCCATACGTCTGGCTGCGGAATGGAAATCCGGTGCTCCCTCATCTGTGATGCTGAATGCTGAAACTCCATCTCTGTGACTATCTGTACATCCATTGCTCCTCCACCTCTGTCATACAAATGACTGACCTCAAACACATCCAAACTGACAGTGGTAAGAATAAAATAACATAAAATATTACTACTTTCCAGTGTTAATGTCATTTATTTCAGCTGAATGTGTTCCAGGCAGTGGCGGAGAAGGTAATTGAAGCGGGAAGCCAGACCCTTTCAACCCTTCCCACAGTGTCTCTAATGCAGATACAGCTCCATGATTGTGTCTGGTCACAACTTCAGCTAATTTCACTGTGAGTCTCACAGGATCAGTGTGAGACTACACTCATAACAATCTAGCATGCAACACCTTTTTTATACGTGTTAAAGGTAGAGAAGAAGAACGATGTGCTCAAGAAAACATACTTGATAACTCCCCTTTGCTCCTGCCATCTGCTTTTTTTATCTTTTTTTCCTGCCACTTCTACTGTCGTTCTGTCCTTCTTTGTTTCTGGTCTCATCTCTGCTTCTGTTGATGACCCTCTTTGTCTTACATTAACATACGTCCTGGACAGGTAGCCTAAATCCATGTGTAAATGCATGCAAGGAACGCTGAACTTCTGTCATGTGAAGGTGCACAGATGTTGGATCACAGAAGAACCATTTGTAGGGATGTGAGCACAACAACATTTGCATGTTGATCCATCTGCAGCATCCACATGTCAGCACTGTGTTGACCAAGCAGTGACGCCATGATCAAACATTCTCTGTTAGGATGTCGGAGAGCTTCTTAAGATGCATGCAGAAGCTGTGATTGGAGGATTACATTGGCATCTAATGCAGTTCAAAATATGAGTCCTGTGTTGATTTGACATGTGAAAGGTTTTTTGCTCTCATCTCTCTGGATTATTACAGAACATGTATGATTCACGCTGACCGCTGTCTCTGTCAGTCTGAACTGAGGAGGACGTATTTTAGTTAGTTATAATTAGATATTGTTAGTGTGGTATTGGGGTTAATAAGTAGACATTACGCACAGCACTGCAAATATGAAGCATGAAACTGAAAGTATGGCACCTATTTACAGTTACATAGTTAAACATGTGACATAAACTCAACTTCTCTGCTTAAAGTTGGAAACACCACCCACAGTCTCCCACAACCACTCACTAAATCAACACAGATCTTTAGTGTTTAAATGGAAATCCCTCACAAGATAAAGACAGCCCACAGTCATTTAAGATGACTTTTTTATGGGTTTTTAGCCCATCTTATATCTTTTCTTTGTCCATTTTGTCACTCTCCACACTACATGTTCAAACCCAGGGGTGCCTTTCCATGCAGAACCTTCTCCTCATCGTCCCACACTGAACAGTACCGCCTCACTGGTCTCATGTCTTCTCCTCAGTCTAGTGCCCCCCATCCCTGTTGCTATATATGTCCTTGTCTAGTTTGTCAGAAGTAACATTTTAACTTCATCTGGGAATACGGTTAACTTTGTGACTGACGGATGGGAACATCTTTTGTTAAAATCTTGATATTAAACCTCTGACCATAAGAGTCACGTCTCTTAGTTTTTCCTGTTGTCCTTCTCTTGCTCTCTCTTGCTCTCTCTCTGTCTGTTTTTTTTTAGTTTGATAAATGTTAAAAGGTTAGATGTTTCTTTGATCAGAAAACGCACAGTACTATTGTAAATCTTCTGTACGTGAATCTCTTTTGGATTTTGTGTCAATGTGATTATTTTGTAATTTGAGTCTTATGAATAAAAGTGGTGTTAAAAATCAAATCTCTCTCTCTGTGATATTAGTTAACGTGGCTATCTTGTAATACCGACTTCATGAATACATGTGATTTTAAAAATCAAACTTTCTCTCTCTCTCTCCCTCTCTCTCTCTCTCTCTCTCCAGTCATGATGAATGACAACCTGGCTGTTTGAGCAGTGAAACACACACAATACATTAGTACTTATCTATATACATAATATCTGGACTACCATAACACTCAAACTACATGGTACACAAACAAGCCATTCACAAAAGTAATGTCCCGCCAGAGGGGACTGAGGGAAATTTAGTTTCTGGATGCATTTCTAATGCATTGTGTGGTCAGGCCCTGTGCCCTGGTTTCTATCCTGAAGTGGTGTACTGCTTGTAGTCTAGAGGACACATACTACTCTCTAAATCTCAGAGATAATGTAAAAACATAGGATTAGCGGAAACTAGGCTTTCATGCCTATCTAGATTGTTTCGAAATCCATGCAGGGATTTGGCGATCTATGCCCATCCCACAATTATGGATTCTGTTGTGTAAGGCTTCTTCGGGGAATGTTGGGCCTTACAGTTAAGATGATACACATCATTGTGCAATGGTAGATGGAAAATTGTTGGTGCTTGTTCATCTCGTTTTGCTTGAAAACACTGCTGAATATTTTTGGTTGTATTTCTGCAGAGTCTCCGTGGGTCTGACTGATTTTTGTGGTTCCTCTATAATCATCATTCGTTCATGCTGGGAATGTTGGTGTCAGGATATGTGTGTCCTCTGGTAGGTTGGGGAAACCACTGTAGCAGAATAATCAGTTATTATTTGGTCCTTTTGATGAAAACGGTAACCGACATAGATCCTTGCCAACTATTAAGAAACCTTTTAATGTTCCTTCCAGACTCTCCTACAGTTCTTTCCTCATTCTGTTTTCAGCACCTTATAAAATGTGATTTTACTTGACAACAGTCCAATTTCACCTGTAATGTGAAAGCTGGTTGTCATGGTTAAATGCCTGGAAGAATTCAGGGAGGAACTTAGCAGTCTCACCAATCTGCTGTTTGTTTTTTTTGTTTTCTTTTTGTTCTGTTTGTGCGTGGAGGAGATGCTTGCTTCGTTTGAATTTTTTATTCACCATGGGAGGTTCTGTGAATGCTGAATTGTAATTGTGATGGTGTGGCTCCTAGTTGAGGCAGTGACAAGTGGAAATGGGAAAAGGTAGGTTTCTCTGTTTTCAACCAGCCTCTCTTCCTGCTTTGTTGCGGGGAGGTGTGACAGCTGTCTTTTGTTTGACAGTATAGAACAATCTTAAAAGGCACAGCTGAGCAGTCTGTTATTTTACCTTGTTGGGCGAATGCTTTGCTTTTCTCCTTCAGGAAATGAGTTATTGAACAACTCTAGCCCCAAAGTTTTGGAAAATATTGGCTTTTTTTCTTCATATGAAGGATGGCTTTAGTAGGTCTGCATTTATAGCCCCTAGGCAGGCATAAATGGGACAAATACAATCACCAGTGGTTGTTTGTGTGCCTGTTTGTTTGCAAGAGATGTCAAAAAATATTTGCCTGATTAGGATAACATTTTGTGTGGGGTTGAATGTTCAACCAAGGAGTTGATTGAATTCCCATCATTGTGAACCCTTTCTAAACATTTTATCAACATAACAAAAAATGATGTGATAATGAAAGTACAAAAGACAGATGCAAAACAGGTACCAGTATTTGTTGATATTTACCAGGATGACACACAACATTTCATGAAATGTGGTGGGATAGCTAAGAATCGGCAATTTGGAGAGAATTGCAGAGTAAGAAGTATAATTTGTTTTCAACGTTTTATCTCAGTTAAATCAAATCAGATTTTGTTTTGTATAACTCAGATTCTCAAATGACAGTTGCCTCAGGGATCTTAACAATCTTTACCGAGTAACACCCTCTACACCAGACCTTCGTATGTCACACCAGGCGGGGAATGGACCCAAATGCAGGACACCGTAGGCACAGCTTTTGTCCATGGTTTTAATCATAAACTTAAACTTAACTACACGGGCAAGAATGTAAACAAAAATGCAGGTCGAACAAGGCAGGAACAACACAGAACTACCACACAAGACTTCGGGACACAACTAGAAGAAGAAGAAGTACACTTTATTAATCCCACGAGGGGAAATTACAATGTCACTCAGGTAGTATATACAGGCCCCCCTGAACACTGCACACAAGGGGGCCTGTAAGCATGCAGTTAATACACACAACAAACTACACACATTGGGAGGCAGGGTGACGGGCAGCAGCTTCCGAATGCGTCCCAAATTGAGCAGCTTGTAGGGGGGACGGCGCCTTGCTCAAGGGCGCCTCGGCAGTGCCTGGGAGGTGAGCTGATACCTCCCACTGTCAGCTCACACTCCTGGTGGCATCATAGTGGGAGCGGGATTTGATCCACCGATGGCTGGGGTGATCTGTCTGCAGAACATCTGCTCTACCGCTGAGCCACTGCCGCCCCAGGAACTGCCGCTACAGAAACAGAACATCAGCACCAACCTTAAGGAAACGAACCAGCAAAAGGCTCTGGCAAAATCTGGCTTAAAAAGCCTCATGATCATAAGCCTAATCGAATCCAGGTGAGAAGACCCAACGGGTCTTCAGCGGGTTGGAGAGGACCAACAGGTGTGGAGAGGACCAACAGGTGTGGAGCCGAGGCTCCACCCACAAGTTTGGCCTCTCCCCCTGCCACACACAAGCACAGACAGACCGAACCGTGACATCGGACCAGGTGAAGCAACACTCCATAAAAACCCAAACAGGGAAAAAAGGAAGTCACTGGGAGAACTATAAAAGAGGGATCCCTCTCCCTAGAATTGTAAGCATGCAATAAATACAAGAGACTTTACAAGATGGGGCTTTTATGAAAGTCTCAGTCAGTCCCCCATGAACCTCTCTGGCTTCCCATCAAAGTGGATGAAGAGTGGGTCACATACTGGGGTGGCAGTGGCTCACCGGTAGAGCAATCGTCTTGAAGACGGATCGCCCAGCCATTGGTGGCTTGAGTCACGTTACTGCCAGGACATCCATCAGAGTGTGAACTGACTGTGGGAGGCGTTGGCTCACCTCCCAGCCACTGCCAAGGCGCCCTTGAGCAAGGCGCCGTTGCTCATTGGAGCGTGATTTCTTCACGTGACCCGTCACTCCGCCTCCCCCGTACCTCCATATGTACCTCCATTGTATTACTAATTGCATGCCTACAGGCCCCTAGTGTGCTGTGTCTGTTTCAGGGGCCCATAACCTGTAACCAAGTGCTGTAATTAACACATACGGTATATGTACTTGAGTGAGAAGTGTGAAGTGTAAAGAGAATTTCCCCAAGAGGGATCAATAAAGTGTGGATTATTATTATTATTATTATTATTATTATTATTATTATTATTATTATTACACACGCAGAAACAAATAATCATTATTTTGCAATGGATCCAGATAAAAATACATGAATCATATTTTCTTCAACTATGTGAGGTTGATCTTTTTCAGCATTATCATCAGCAGCACACCAACCACTTGAAACCTGTTGGTGAATCTAGTAGTGAAGGACTCATTGGATATTGTTGTATCTGGATAAAGCGCTGAATCCGGATAAAGCGCTTATTTACTCTGAAGAAATTTGCCTGGCTTGTTGAAATTTAGATTAGGTTTCAATTTAATTATAGGTAACGACTGGTTTGAGCACTACTGACTGACCTTGTATTTTTTTCTAAAATTGAACATTATGTTAAAGGTTGTATGACAAAAAAACATTACAGTTTATTACACCTTCTTTGCAAAGATACTAATTATTGTTTAACACTAGAATCTGTATCTTTTGATTCCGCTTTCAGGATTGAATGTATGAAAAATACATTCTATCTAAGCAGGTTTGGTTTAAATGTTCTTATCTTTCTTCCTTATCTGCTTGCATACATCAATGTATGTTTACAGTGTATTTTGGTCAGTAAATCTTTTTAACTGCATAACAATTGTGTTTTTACTGCTGGTACATATCATTTAGGATTATTTTGTGGTTGGTAGAGCAGAAGCAGATCGTGTTGATAACATTGAGATTTACCACTTCTCTTTGAAAAGAGAGTCTGAAATATTATAATTTCTGTATTGTACTGAAAAATAAACACATTTTAAAAGTCTGAACATCCACTTGCACCTACAGGAGGTGAGATTACATTATCAGGAGAAAGTGCTACTTCAGCTGAACTCACGTGTTTTTTCTTCCCCAGCTGAGTTAAACCAAATGTCTCTGAGCTGTTTCTGTGCTGTTATGTCTATGGGATGGATAGCAAACCAAAGCAGCCCATCAGCACATGTCTTTATTTATTTATTTATTTTTTCGTTACATATTTTAATGGACAAAAAGAGAAATGTGGTAGCTGAAGGAGTTGAATATTTGGTCTGTTAAATGAGTTTATTTGACAGCTTTGTCCTCAAGCTACGGTCTGCGCCTTTTAAAGTGTCATGAGTGCAGCTGTGTTTTTTTTCTTAACGATCTGAAGCCAAAAATAAAAGAAAGTCCAGGAATGCATAATTCCAGCACAGTTTGAAGAAAACGTTAAATCCAGTCCTTAAACAGTGATGACTCAAAACTATTAAGTCATTAATTTCAAGTAATGTTCACAAAGTCTGGTATACGGCAGCTCAGTCCGAGTCAAAGGTCCTAGGGGAGGATGTAAATGCAGAATCTACAGTAGTATTGCAGCAATGTTAATATGGACTCCAGTAAACAGCCAGGAAACATGAGCTTCCAGGAGCTTGTTTATTTGTTGGGTTTGTTTGGAATAATGAAGTCCTGCTAATTTAAATAAAATCTGTTTAGAGAGCGAAGCTTCAAAAACCAAAGAAAAAGGTTCAATTGAGTATGTAATTGTTGATTGATTTTATGGAAATCTCGTTTTGATTTGTGTGTGTTTGCTGACATCACGTTCACACTTTCCGTTCGAGTAGCATGGCTGCATGTAACTGTAGAAACTGAAAAAGCGCACAGGCAAATAAATGTGTGCTTAATTTAAGAGAGTCGGATTTGTCGATACCTCTGCATGTTGTCAGGAATTTCATTTCATGACATTTAAATGTGTGGACTAAATTTATTTGTGTGGTCAGGGATACAACAGCTTCTTCTAATTTTAGAGCGATTTGAAGGATAACGTTGCCAATTGTGCATAGACTGTAAATGCTCTCAAGGTAATATGGAAACAATGAAGTGAGACAGAAATTTTCGCCTCCGCCACCTGCCTTGCGTAGTTTTCTGTGTCATTCTGCTCGCAGTGGGAAATGTACCAGCAGCTATAAAAATGCACGGAGACACAGGGATCTGTGTGCACTCACGAGAACCAGTGTACATTTAGGATTGTTCCAGGATTCACACATGATGGCAGACTGATCATATAAGACAACAATGTATAATAAAAGTTCTGCCAGTCATTTATGGACAGGTTGTAGTTCCAGGCATGCGGCGCCCTGGAGTTCTGTTGATGGAACAACCTCTTCTCTGGTCAGCTTCTTTCCGGTCTATGCTGCAGAGTGACAGATGGCAGAGTATGGAGGAGAAGTGACAAGCTGTAATTCACTGCATCTACACAGGGGAGTGGGCTTCAGCAGGCTGTAATTGTTTGAAAATGAATACAGTGTGAAGCAACAGCTCTGCCGCTCCCGGTGACAGTCAGACAGGCTGGTAAATAAAGCAGAAATACAGTACAGAGCTGCTGCTGCAGCTTCCAATTCACTCCATCTCTGTCTCAATTCCATTTAAATTCCAATTTAGGCTTTCAGGATTTATTTACAGTTTGCTTCTGTTCCCCTGCTCGCCATGATATCATGAACTAATTGTTTTTTTGTTTAACTCTCTCCTACTTTCATTCCTAGTTTCCCTCCTCCAGAATCATCCATCTCCATCACTCTCCCCTCCCTCACATATGTTCCTTGTCTTTCTCACCGTCCTTCCTCTCTTTCTTGTCTCCACCCTCACTGCCAGCCATCCTTCAGGTCAGCAGCAGAGTCTAGATGTTGCATATCAATAATTTAATAAGGAAGGAGCACTCCCCTCTTAACCAGAGCTTTGAATTATTAACCTGTGTGTCCGTGTGAACTGAGGGCGTGCACACCTCATCAGATGTGATTGTGCCTCAGCCTGTGCCTACATTTTGTCCACTGTGTTCACGTGTGACTCGTGATAAAATAATTGCCTGTCAAAAGATGATGGAGCATGCAAGCCAAGCACAAATCGGTACTTTCTGCAGCCTGTGTTTGGATTGTTTTGAGGATGCTAGTGTATATGTGGAGGTGGAGATCCAGGGAATACAAGGCATGCATGTTTTATAAGGGCCTGTCTGCAGTGCCTTGTAAATGAGGTGGAGTCTTCATTTGTCTTGTTGTGACTGTGCAGATGTGTGTGTATGCGTGTCAGCACAGGTGTGCGGTCATCTATGTGCGTGTGCACGAGGTGAGTGCGATGCAGCTCTATTTATTTCTACCAGAGTGGAAGTGAGTAAAGGTGTAGCATTTCTTTTTAATGATGATGATGATGTGTGTGTGTGTGTGTGTGTGTGTGTGTGTGTGTGTGTGTGTGTGTGTGTGTGTGTGTGTGTGTAAACATGCAACTTGGTTTTGAGGTTAGTGTGAATATACATAAGGGGCTGATACATGGTGTGTGTTTGTGTGCATGAGTTCCTTTGCTTTATTTAGTCCAGCGGCTACTTACATCTCAATGAAAGCTGCAGCATCTATCACAGGACCAGCAGACCCATTCTTAGGGACCAGAAGGAAGCCTTAGCAGGGTAGGCAGAGTAGCTCAGCTAGATGGATGGCTGCCAAAATGGATGCAAGGCGTTTATTTATACATGCATCAGATGTGTGCTGTGAGTCTGAACGTTCACTTACCCTATATGTGAGGATTGTACTTCAATGCGAATCATTCCGGTATGCAAAAATATGTTGATGTAGTAGTCGTATGTCTAAATGGTTGGATTAGAAGCACTTTGAAATTGTAATTAAACCTATAATTAGACCTCCCAATGCTGCTGTCAAAACTCAAGTAATCAGGAAATAGGCTGAAGAACAACAAAAGACTTGAAAGGGAAAATACAAATATAACACATTTGTTTACATACACACATTTGTTTACATGGAAAACAAGCAGCCACAGAAAAAGTAATAGTTTAGATTTAAATTAAATCAAACAATTAAATTGAATCTGCTAAACTGAATCTGCCTGAAAATCTGATTCATTCTACCAGGAAAATCCAATATTATTTTCTTAAGGCATCACAAGGGTGATCAGATATTGAGCAGGAGGGGGTTCCGTTCTGCGTCTTCTCAGTGGAGCAGCTGAAGTCGTCTGACACCTCAAAGCTGAGATCCTATTCCTTTAGTGGGGCGGCAGTGGCTCAGTGGTAGAGCGGACGTCTTCCAACCAGACATCGCCCAGATATCGCCCAGACATCGGCGGCTCGATTCCCACCCCCGCCGGACATCCAACATCCTCAGACTGACTGACTGTGGGAGGTGTCAGCTCACCTCCCAGCCCCTGCCGAGGCGCCCTTGAGTAAGGCGCTGTCCCCATACAAGTTGCACAATTGGGGCGCTACCAGAAGTGGCTGCCCTTCACTCTGCCTCCCCATGTACTGTCGTGCTGTGTGTTTACTAACTGCATGATCGCAGGCCCCTTGTGTGTTTCAGGGGCCTGCACAAATAAATTATCATGTATAAAGAGTGAAAAGAATAATTTCCCCATTAAGGGGATTGATAAAGTTGATCTTCTTCTTCCTCTTGGAATGTGGTGATTGATTATGTGTCATCACCTCTCCCAGACACCTAATTTCCTCAGCAACCTGCTCCCATCCTTCGGGACCCGGGACTTTTGTCTTTTAATTGTGTTCACCTGTAAGATTTTCACAAAGGTGACACAGCGTGTCAGCGCTGAAGTTTGGAAGTAAAAAGCTGGTTAGTTCTATACTTTTGAAAAACTAAGACGCGTGTCCTCCACTCAGAATGCTGAAGCCCTACCTTTGAACTGTTTTCTGTTGGTTGACAGAATTTTTTTTTAGCTTTTCAATAGGATTAACCTTTATAGATAATGACAAAAGCTGTAAAAAGGTAAATGTCATCACGTTTATGGAGTCTCCAGATTTTTAGCTCCTTATGTGAGGTCTCTGGATGCTGCTGTGGAGGCTAATTAGCACAATGTTGCAGCTCTTCAGTCGAAGGCAATCGAGGCAGATAGACATAAAATATTCTGAAAATATTTAGAAGGATCAAAGATGTTAATTCTATATTTTGCGAGGAGCTTCAGAGGAATCCTGGGATTTACCTTCCTTGTTAAATGTGGAAAAAAAGTGCCAAAGCGTGTGCATCTATCTGTTCATTATTTAATTTGTTATCTACACAGCTTTGGTATTGCTTTAATCAACTGGTGATGTCTAAAAATTGGGGTCGTTACAGATTCTCCGAAGTGGAACTGCATTTCCTTGCCCACCTGGTTACCAGACAAAAAATAACCACAACAACAACAGGCATTAAAATGCTCTCGAACAAGATGGTAGAACCTCGAACAAGTTTTCACATTCACATTGCTTTTAGAGGGTACTTGGGCATGCATGTGTAAATGTGAGAAACGCTTGCTAGTTAATGTTCTACTCCTGCTTAGTGCTTATTTCCATCCTGACAAACACAGAGCTTTACAATTTTTCTTTCAACCATTCACTTTCAACCATGGAGATCTATTTAAATTGCTGGTCTGTGTTGGAAGAAATTAGGGGATTATTACTTGGAAAAACCCAACTTTCATTTGAAACAGGCTTGATTGGAGAGATGTTCTAATTTTCCCTTTTAAAGTATTGAAAGTTTTAATATTTCCTGATTTGCTCTGTTTTTCTTTAAAAAGGGTTGCATAATTAGCAGCAATATGTTGCTTTATTGAACTACTAGTTTTCAGCACATTCAGTTGGATTTAGCCACCTGCCTAGCGCCAGACATCAGATGGACAGAAGTTACAATAAAATAGGATTTAACAGCATAAGAGCTGGGTTTTTAGGTGTTTTTCACACATTTTTTCAGGAAAACTGCACATTATGTTGTTTTGTTTGTTTTTTTTTGCTTACTTGTCTGTTTGTGAGGGACTGTGTTTAGTGTTACAACAGCTCCACTGAGGTCCACTAGATACTAGTGAGCTTTTTTTTCCCACTTACTTGGACCACTCATTTGTGTCTCACCCATAACATGTCAATCGTGCACAAATGCATATTATGCATAACTTGCATGCAATCATGCGGGTATGTACAGTATGTTTGTGTGTGGAATAAGCTCATACTCACCTGTACTCACACATCCTTTGACCATACAGCAGTATTTAACACTCTTATTGTCTTTCAGTCCTTTGCAAGATGTTGTCCTGTCTCTCTCCCTCTCTCTGTTTCCCTTTGTAATGCTCTCATGCACTGACTAGTGGCTTTTGTCACAACACAGAACTTGTTGGGACAAACCGACATGCAGTTCATTTGTCAGATAAAAACACTTTTTCAACTTCTTTTAATTTATACAGTTTCTGTTTGTAATTTACACACAACTAAACATGTACACAGCACTAGTTCAAGGCCCTAAATGTGGACAAATCATGGAAAGGAAGGGGAGTTGAAAATAAAAGATGAGGGTAGAAAGAAAACAGAAGGAGATGTGAAAAACCAACAAGGAGTGACAGTAAGAAAATGAATGACATGATAAAAATAAACTTGATGGGAGATAAAAAAAAACCTGCCAAAATAAGAGTGTCAAACAGGAAAAAGAGTGTGATACTGGGAGATGTATTCAGGGACCAGGGATAAATGAAGTTAAAGATGATAAAAATGAGTGACGGAATGAAGGACTGTGGTAGTAAAGACTTTTGAAAAATAATAATTAACATAATTGGTTAAAAGGATATGGAAAAAGCCATATATACAGTAATATACGCACACACACACACACGACACACACACACACACACACACACACACACACACACACACACACACACACACGTAAAAACACATTTCCAGACTATTGAGTGCACCTGCTTATAAAACGCACCAATCAAATTTTGAAAGAAAACAAAAACTTTAACATATATGAACCACAACTGTTTATAAGCTGCAGGCATCCAGGTGCTATCGTTTCTTTTCCAAACAGTGCCTATAACACACTAGTAAACATTACTGCTGTGTCCATTGTCTTTCCATCGATTCATTGATGCCAAGCTTATGTGCAGCAGCTCTGTTTTCCACTTCTACAACCAGATCAATTACCTTTAACTTAAACACTGCATCATGTGGCTTTCTTTGTGTTTTTTCCATCATGAAGGGTGTGCATGATGTGCAAAATGTCTGTTCAAAACACAATCAAAACTAGGGTAGTGTCTTCTTTGGTGCATTATCTATTCTGTCAGTCTCGCTCTTGCATCATTTTGACATGATGTGAAATAAGATATCAAATTATGACACCGTCATTCCAGTCCACTACAGACTCATCACATCCCTTGGGACTTTTTCTCACATGGCAACACAACTTCTACTTGATATTCCTGCCTTTCAGAAACCCTCCGGTGTCACCGCATTACAGTCCACGTGCTAAGAAAAGACTTAAGTGTCTTGATGATAGCCTGACAAACGTGCTGCTTCTTTACGATGCTGCCTGCTTGGCAGGTGAAATGAAAAGGTTGAATTAGTGTTTGCATTAACAGTGATGTTAAAAATAAAGTGACAGCTTTGGAAAAATATTTCCCACCAACCTGAATAATACTTTTTTGTCTATTTGAGACAATGCTATTGTTGAATGGGTTTTATTTCGCCATCATGTCTATAACTGGTGAAGAATAGTGTAGCTCTCTCTGAAGTTTGGTATGGTTCACTTTCAAGTCCATTTGTGTCAGAATAGATATGTACAACTAGGAGAGACTTAAAAAAGTTGCTGCTGAGCCTTTTAACGTAGCTGCCTCATAAAGTAAGCGAGAGATTTTTGACAGAAACTACGCTGATTTTGATTTAACTAGCTTTATTGACATAAAAAAAAAATACCCTTGATGCTCTCTGATGTCATCAGGGTGATCAAGATGGAGAAGAACCACAGAACCACAAAAACAAGTGAGTGTAAAACCTGAAAATAAAAAAAAGGAAATGGACTGAGTGAATGTTAAAAACACTTAACACTTCGAGCCTCAATTAATCACCACTCTGACCATCTCTCATTTCCATACAAATCCACTAATTAACTAACTGATTGATTAATCATAAATTAATGCTATTAAAGAGGAATTTCTCCTGTTAAATTTCTATTTCACAGGGTCTTGTGTGGAAGTCTCATGTAATTTATGATGGGGAGGGAAGCAGCCGGTCTGTTGCAGTGGTTATGTGACCTTTTTTCCCTGGGGGTACCAAAAATGCTTTTATTTAAGATAGGCTGATTGAAGTTTATTCATGATCATTTCCTGTGCTTATCAATCAAAATTAAGTGATACATATTTTACAGTGCTCAAAATGAAGTTGTATATGAGACAATCAGTGCTGTGGTCTATATGTTAGTGCATAAAAATAAATATCTGTGTCGTATTGGAAATCTAAATGTGTGTCTATTGTAATGTGAGGACTAGATTCATACATTCTTTGTTAAAGTGATTCATTCAGACACGTTCAGGATCCACACTGGGAGTTTTATGTAAGAAAGAGCATATTGACACTGGACTATACTGTCGGGTAAAAGAAGTGACATGTAAAAACGTACATTGTCAAGAAAAAAATACTGCAGCAGACGTGTTATCAGCTGTGAGAGGGCTAACAAAGATGACAAAGGTCTTGCTTTGTGACAGCCTGTGGTGATTTGTCGTTAGAGGAGGAAAAAAGAGTGTAGGAAACATGCTGAAAAAGAGGCTGTGCAATGAGGTGGTCTTCAAAGGAAAATGAGGGATGCAACAGGCTGCT
The DNA here is from genome assembly GCA_013358685.1 of Antennarius maculatus. Lineage (NCBI taxonomy): Eukaryota > Metazoa > Chordata > Actinopteri > Lophiiformes > Antennariidae > Antennarius > Antennarius maculatus. The sequence goes on along the minus strand of CM023622.1, from coordinate 4,872,160 downwards.
GAGAGTGAGGACGGCTGACTCCTGACCAGCAGCGCATGAAAGCAGAGAAAGGTGGCATGGAAGGGGAGAGAGGAAGAGGAACGTTCAAAATGATGGAGATGAAAGAGGGGATGAAAAGGAGTTGTAGAGGAACGTTGAATTTGTAGGAATAGTTGACCTTGACAAAATGTTATGAAGAGAGGAAGAGAATGGAAGAGAAGGGTGGTAGAGTCAGAAGAGTTGGATAAGCCTGAGGGAAGGTGAGGAAGAATAATATTCTCATGGAAAGGAGGCACACAGGGAGACGTGTTTTACTGCTTTATTTGTATTGTTGGTCTGGGAATTATTAGAGCTGTTGTATGAATTACATTAAATAAATGAGTCAGTAAAAATAATACTCTGTGTGTGTGTATATATATATATATGTATATACTGTATATATACACATATATACACACACACACATATATATACTGTATATATATATATTTGAATAAACTCACTTGAAGACCTCACGGTGTCACGCTTCCGGTGTCTACCCAAAGTTCGGGCTAGCTGCGCGAACTTCCGGGTTAGAATCATTTCCCCTCGGGATTATTAAAGTATTCATTTATTTATTCATTTATTCATAAAATCTCCACTTTTTTATTAACATTTTTTCCCAAAATCTGAAAAAAAAAACCCCAATCAGATTATCAGATTGCGGTAAATGATGATAATGTCTTATCTTCATCCATTTTTTGGTGGATGAATACAATTCTGTCCAAAACTGAGGAACAAGTAAACAATTTTGCTGTGTCTCTCTCATTGCCCTTACAAGTACTACTCTTTCTGTAAAAGTTGTTATTGTTGTTATTTTTCTTTGGACTCTTCTTTCAGAGGAAAGCCTAAATAGGGCAGCAGCTTCACTGCCTACTCCATCAGTTTATCTTGTCTGCCCTGAAGGGTGATAAGGCTGTCGAACTGGATGCAGAATGTGACAACGTATTGTTTGAGTAAAAAGGCCAGCATATAGATAATAAGAGGCATAATGCTTCTTCTTAGTGAAGGTGGAGAGAAGACATGTCCATTTTACAGGTACACAGATTCTGTGATGTACGTACAGTTTCATTGTTTTGCAAATGGAAATGCTCAACATTTAGTTTTTAAATCCAAATCCTCATGTAAATGTAAAAAAATGCTCGACTCATTACAGCCTTCACTGTGTCCTGCATTCCTGCTGTTTCCTTCAACTCTGACTGCTTCGCTCGGCGGGCCACTGCCCCCGCTTTCTGCCAGCCAATCACAACATGATCCTGTATTCTATTGTCATGGTTTTACTTACTCCTGCCTCTATCTAGTCTTAGCGAAGCAATAAGAGAGTCTGATCTGGAGGAGGTGAGACAGAGATGTGGAATCAAAGGTCAATTGTGTGGGGAAAAAGAAGACAAGAAGGGAGACAGATGGGGAAACAGAGCAGGGGGTTAGTGGGTGACTGAGGGGGCAGATAGAGTGTGGGAGAGTCAGTCCCAGGGCAGGAGGGAGGAGAGGCTGACGCCACAAGTTGAGGAGATCAGTCTGCTTTGTGTCTGTCAGTCCAGCAGCTGGGGAACTGACAACAGCTGGCATCCCGCACTGTGTGTGTGTGTAAGTGTGTCAACACAGGCCACCCTAATAGATGGATAAATGCATGTGGGGGTGTCAGAAGTTTGGAAAGGAGGAGAGAGAGGAGCCTGTGAGACGAGAGAGGGAGAGCGAGAAACAAAGAGAGAGATATGATGAAATGAAGAAAGAAAGATGTTTAATAATCTGGAGGAGGCCACAGAGACATGCAGGATACATAACAAATGATCTGAGGGAGGCCAGAGAGAGAGAGACATGTCAGATGAACTGGAGGAGGTGAGAGAGAGACATGTTGGATGAGTTGGAGGTGAGAGGGAGAGGTGGGGAGAATGAGTCTGAGGGCCATCGCAGGAACACCCAGGGATCTGACACACACACCACGCACACACGCACACACACATCTGCAGTGACTACCAAGCAGACCTGACTGTTAAGATGTGATCTCGATACCTGCAGTGATAATACACTTGGGGAGGTCACATACACACATGTACACACACACACACACACACCTATACACACACACACACACACACACACACACACACACACACACACACACACATACACACACACACAGACACACACACACACACACACACACACACACACACACACACACACACACACACACACACACCATCTGCAGATGCCCGCTCGTAGTAGTTTTCAGTTTTAATATGGTAGAGCTGTCATCAGTGCGGAGAGAGAGAGCCAGAGAAGAGGTTCCTGGATATAAATTCAGTTGCAGCAGGGAGCGAGAGACAAATAGGAATCCAGGGTATGAATTGAATTGTAGCAGAGAGCGAGGAAAGATTGTGCCCTATGTAATTTCAGACTATAATGTGCTGGTACACATTGTTCTGCCCTCCCTCTCTACCTCCCTCCAGGTCTGCATCCACTTCTTCTCAACTCTCTTCTTTTCACGACACAAAGAGCACCAACTCCTCCTGCATTACCGTCTGCACGTCACTGTCTCGTCTGCATTACCAACCTGAAGCTGCTCCACTTCTCCTGGTGTCTGCCTGCATCTGTTCCCCCATTTGTTGTCTCTCTCTTTCTCTCTTGTGTTGAGGTAATATCTGTCCAATTCTTCTTGCATCTGTCTCATTCAGCTCAGGTCTCCCTGCTGCTGTAATAGACTTCCTTTCATAGTTCTCTTTGGTTTTGCATGGCAGATCTTTCTCCTGCAAATGGCTCTGTCTGGGCATCCGTGTGAACCTCCTTAACGTATTCTAAGAGGTCATGCTGCTCCGTCATCAGCTTGGGGAATATTGTGTTAGAAGGCTTCCACTTACGAGAAATTGCCTTTCTGCTTATTTAAAATGCTTCAGACGATGCTTCTTTTTGTGTTATTTGGCCAAAAATGTAATCTTTCCATTTTTCCATGAAGGTGATTGTAGCTCACCAAGCTTGTTGGAAAGCGAGTCCGTACCTGCTTACAACTCGAGCAGCTTTGACGTCACATGGAATCAGTTACCTCAGTGTCATAAAAGTAACTCAACTCACTCATCAGCTTACATTCACTTGGATATTCTAGAACAGTGGTTCTTAACCTTGTTGAAGGTGCCGAACCCTGCCGGTTTCATATGCTCACTCACCGAAACCTTCTTTAGTAAAAAAAATAAAATAAAGTCAAATTTAAGACATAAGTATATGTTTTACTGGTGTATTTATTGAATTGTGCATTAATGTCACCTTTTTCAAAGAACAAAACCAAGACAGTGCATGAACTCACATGAAATGACCTACCTGCAAATCAGTGTGACTTCAGACCAGACCAGACCAGTTCAGATATGCGTGGCTTCACCTTGGTAAATGCTACTCTGATGTCATTTTCACAGCAAAGTCTGTTTCTGTTGTTTTCCATGCAGCTTAAGGAAGTGTTCCTTTATTTTTGCCAGTGCAAGACTAGAGTTGCTCAACTTGACATTGCAAATCATGCAGAACGCTGACTCTCATCACGTTCCGTTAAACAGGACATGTAAATTGATGTTGCACATATTAGTTCGACCACTTTCTTATTTTACTCAACATAGTTACTATGAATTAAAATATTAAGAAAGTAATCCGATGACGTACCATCATGACAGGCATAAATCGACTACTGAGTGCGCAAAATCCCATGTAGCACAGAAGAAGAAGTATACTTTATTGATCCCCCAGGGAGAAATTACAAAGTCACTCGGTTAGTTTGACAAGTATACAGGGCCCCTGAACATACAAGCACACAAGGGCGCCTGTAAGCATGCAGTTAGTACAATCACATCACTACACACATCAAGGAGGCAGAGTGATGGACAGTGGCTTCGGAACACGCTCCAATTTGAGTGGCTTGTAGGGGGGACGGCGCCTTGCTCAAGGGCGCTTTGGCAGTGGCTGGGAGGTGAGCTGGCACCTCCCGCTTTTAGTCCCACGTCAGCTCACGCTCCTGGTGGCAGCGTGGCGGGAGCGGGACTCGGTCCGCCGATGGTTGGGGCGATCCGTCTACGAGGCATCTGCTCTACCGCTGAGCCACTGCCGCCCCACTGCTGCACAGGTGGACTAATCGATGTAGCGTGATCATCTGCAGCCAGTGAAGGCTAAGGGGGGGGGTGTCATCACGAATTGACACGATGTGTCAAACGTACATAGTGATTTGTGTCTGTTCGGCAAAAACACCCGACACATCGTGTCGGGTGTTTTGTCTTGACCCCCGTCCCCGCCAAACCCCTGAGACCGACTCATCGAACCCCTAGGGTTCAATTGAACCCAGGTTAAGAATCACTGTTCTAGAACTTCTTGTGATGAAACTGTAAGGAAAAGGTCAAAACTTGCATGAAAAGTTGGAAAGCCTTTCAGACAGAGAACTGACCACATATGGTTTATTTAGAGGGATTCATTAGATCCACACACACATTACTCCGGAATCATCTCCTGTTGTTTTTACTAACCTGATGTCCTTCGGTGTTGGCAGATGTTTCTTTGTTCTCTTTGTTTTTCTGACATTTTCTCTTCTGATTGACACTCTAGTACTGTCAATCAGACACTGTGCAGAGCACAGCTGGGAGGCTTTGTCAATAACTTTTCTTTACTAGGATCTAGTCTTAATTTATCAAAATTCTTAGGTCTCACCAGCTCTTTGTGGTGGAAAGATTTACAGCCTCAGAAAATGGTTTACAGTGACTTGAACAAGAACGATGAATTGACTTTAGCATCAATCCAGTTATCATAGACTGTTGAAAGCAGTGACTTCAGTCACAGGGTTCTGAACGAACCTTTTTACTGCCCATGATTAGGCTGTCTTCTGAGTCCTCCTGTCATCAAACGCCTCACACTGCCTGAGTGTGGGAACAATGAAACATCATATATTCTCATGACCATATTTCAATGTTATCTCACCATGAGAAGAGCATCGATAACATGATAAGTTGCCACATGGTGAGGAGACGCCATAGGAGGAGGAGAATCTACAGGGATGAAAGCGCTGTATTATCGGATTCACCCGCTTTTAGTCATTATTCTGTCTTCTGGCAATACAAGATTCCTGCCTCTGAGTGCTTATCTTTCAAAATATGTTCAACAAACGATCAGTTTTGCCTTGCCTTTGACAATATTAGATTAAGTATTGAACAGGCCTTGAGGCAGACGTTACATTTTTGAAAGGAATAAGTAATAATTGAGTGGAAACATAATTTTGAACATGTACCTGTTATAAGGTTTTCTCTCTTCCAGAATGTCACATTTTAATGCTAAACATTAATGAAGTCTAAATATGATGCATGAGTAGAGTGTATTTATAGTGTATACAAGTTAAAAAGATGACAATCATAAGTGATTGATATGTAATATATGAAATTGCAGCGAAACACAAAGAAAAGGAATGGAAACTTAAGTTATAAAACGATGATTAAACACATTCAAAGTAAGAACAGCAGTTCACAGAAGTTTAACAAGCTTATTGCTTACTTCAGGAACTGGTTTGCCTAAAATTGAAAAGTTCTTTACACCCCAGGATATTTAGGTGAGTTTTGTTCTCCATAAAACATGTCTTGAGATTCACAGCAAAACATTGTTCCTCACAACATTCTCCCAAATGAGAATGTTGTGAGGAGATTGTTGCATCCAGAAACCATGAGATCACAAATTAATGCAATTTACTGATACTGCATGCTTTTTGAAGATGAAAATGTCTCTCCAACTACTAAGCGAAGGGTGTTCGCAACCATTTATGGACATACATGCAATGTTTGTAGAGCTTTTAGTAGTTAATAATAAGCTTTTGCAATACATTATGAATGACTTACATTATGAGACAAATGCCTGGATAAACTGCTATACATTTGATCTCTATGGAAAATATTAATATGTTTTTAATTAGGAATATGAATACTGATAGATGAAAGAAATCCCTGAACGCATTACACAGACATACTATCATATTAATGTGTTTGGACAGATGCCACAGAAATGTATTGATGTAATAAGTGGTAGGTTGTGTCTGCCCTTTTTTTCTTCCTGATAAGGTTGGATGGGCATCCAATGATCTCTGTCCACTGTTGAGAAACCTCTCATTTAATTACTGTTAATAGGATTCATCTCCTGATCATCCCTTATTAGTTTTTTTCAGCTTCATAATCCTGTTCTGGCAGAAAATATCAGTAATTAGTAGTCAGTGGTTGGCTGGTCACATTACTCCTGTCTTAGCATTTTAGCAGGGAGTGCTTGTTAAAATGGACCCATGTCACTTTGAAATGAAATGAGCCAAATACACTCCCAGTGTTGGAAACCACCCGTCAGTGTTACTCCATCACCAGCCAACCCAGAAGTGATGTATCACATGTTGATATTCAGAAATCTAATTGACTACAGACAGATCTGTGAAATCTAACCAAATATGGACCAAGTTTTTATTGCAAATGTGTTTCACTTGTAGAATATTAAACATTTTCAGCTTCTCAGCTTCTTCATTTCCACCATTAATTGATAATTATTTTTGTCCTTGCTGTTTATCGTTATGCATATTTACAGCTACAGTTTGCAAACACGTGTTTTTAGGCTCTTTTCAAGCTTAGCAATCAATTTTAAATCTTGTACATGTTAGTTGGAGGCATGAGCTCTGGGAAGATTGACAGGTGGACCCTCGTGATATGAAGAGGGTATTTAATTATGCCCCATTAAATATGCAAGACTGAGATGTGCAGTGCATATAAGCCAATACGAGGGTGGCAGGTGTCTTGCACACAAACGCACACACACAGACACATACCAATTAGCCGGTTCCCTTTGTGTAATGGACCCTTTTAGTGCACCAGGTGACAGTTAAAAAGCAAAACATCAAGCAGGAAAGGAGGCGTGTGTTTGTAAGTAATCACTAATGGGCTTATAACAGGGCTGCTAAATAAAGCTGATTGGGGTGGGGTTTGACATCATAGCAGAAAGACTGGCACTTTATGTCTTTGGATGGTGTCTTCACAGCAAGAGCTGGACCAACAGCAGAAAAGAGGCCAGAAGAACATGAGTGCAAACACAGGTCTTATTGATTGCTGGTGTGAGGACCGTCATGCCAGGAGCAGCCTGGCAACAACAAACAATATAAAATGGGCAGTCACGATCAATTAGTCAACTAATTTGTTACGAAATAAGGCACTATTTTAATCATGTAATAATTCATGTTTTGAGCAGATACAGCTTCTTGCCTCTAGCTAAGCCCGGTTGTCAAATGAAGCGGTGCCATCGTATGCTTCTACAGACCAATATTATGTTTGATTTATGTTTCACACATCATTAGCAATTTATCTATTATGAGCAAAGGTGAAGAGGGCAATAAATTTAGAATACCAGGCGAGTGAGACCTAATTCTAAATTATAGCAACATTTTACCACCAGTTTTAGGATAGCAAAACCATTTCCTTACCCTGACAACTCACTGTTTTTATTTATTTATATATTTATTTATAAATGAATACATTTATTTACTTACCTACTTACTTACTTACTTACTTGCTTATTTAATTATTTATTTATTTTTGTTAAAGCGTCATTGTTAATATAATTATCCTGGTATTGTATAGCTTCTCAGTGCCATGTCTGTTATAATGAAGTATCATTGGTTTCCAGACTATTAATCATCCAGCACAAGAAATGTAGGAGCTATTTTATCATATTTATAGATGTATTTAGACTTAATTGCTTTATTAAACTTAGTGATAATTGGCAGTGGGTTTGTCCATCACTACCTAATTAAAAAACTACACTGTTGTGTCCTTACTTGCAAAGACAAATATATGTAAAGATTCCAGAAGCTCTTAGAAATAGAGGATGCCTGTAAAAGGTCAGGTCCATCCTGTACTGCAAACACAGAGCTTAATGAGGGCAGGTGTGATTGATAAGATGTAGTCGGGCAAGTTCTTTCCGGGGATGCTAAAGATGAGCACTGTTTGAAAAAAAATTCAATAAGGACACAACAGAAATTAAGGTTATTGGATTACTCTTCCTTCCAGGGGCTTTTTTTTTCAGTCACTGCTGCACTTTGCAGTGCATTCAGCTTCATGGCAAAATTAATATTACCACTGCTGTAATTATAACCTTTCACCTATGTCATTCTTTGTTGAATTGTCAGGATTGCTCCAAAAGCGCTCAACAGATTTCCATGAATCTTGTGCTTCGCCCCTTTAATCTGAATCTGCACCAGGTTTTTTATTTCCATTCTTTCAATTATCAGGGAATTCTTCATGGATCTTGAAAAAAATCTGTGATTTTTAAGAGTTTGTTTTCTGAGGTTTTGTGGAATTGACATTGGATCCAGGCAAAGTGTTATATTCACCACATTTAAATTGTCAGCTGCTTTAAGTTATGGCTGCAGAGCTTTTGTGTTTGACTTAAGGTAAGACTTGAGTGAATTAGAAGGGACTTCTGGGCCTTTACGGAGTGTCATTCTAGTTGTTGCTGTCAAATCACATCAAGTTTAAGTGTTGCAACACAGGGGTTTTTGGGCCACTCTGCATATCATGCACCATGGAAATCTATTATTTTCTGTCCAACAGTATCACATTTCCCAATTCAAAGCAAAGTTTTATTCACATTGTGCCAAGTTCTTCAATTGTAGGATTGGCCTTTCTACCATTTTTTGATGGGTGTCTTCTTTATTCAGAGCTACATTTCTTCCATATTGATCGTCTTCACTTCTCTTTTTCTGAATAATTACTGTAGATGAATTCATTGCTGGCCTTTTATCTGTGTACCAGAATGTATTGTGCAGGGAAGTAGATGAGATAGGAAAAACAAATTCCTAAGAGTAACTCAAAAACGAGCCACAATCTACATACTGAAGGAACAGTGAAACAAACACCATTCATGCAGGCAAGGTCTTTGTAAAGATCGACCAGAGGTGCATCTTTTAATGAAGCAAGGTGTAAAGACATCATCACTCTATGGCTTCTCACATCTCCAACATTCTGGAGAGTCATCAGGTTTCATGACGCAAGAACTGTAGGAAGTTGCCAGTGTTTTCGTCCATCAGATTTTATCAGACTTTCTGAGAAGGTAAAGCTCACCCAAAGCAGACCCGTTGCACATTAATGTCATTACAAATAAATGCAAATGGTTACACAATCGTCGATTTAGAACAAAGCAACTAGTATCTTATCTTCAGCTTCACTGACAGTCATTGCTGTAAGTCTGTTCTGCTGTGTGTGAAGTTTCATTTACTTACCACAGTAGAGAGACCTCACACCAGTTCAAAACCTTCCATTGGACTTAAACAGACAAAACTACGCACATAAATATAAGGACACCTGAAAACAGAAGTAAGAAGGGTCACCTGAACTTAAATGGATTTAGACACTAAAACTGTCCATCTAATCCAGATGTGACTTGTGGATAGACTGTAATACTTCGAACAGCCGTGAATTATTATTCATACCTTGAGCATTTATGAATGGTTCTCATAAGATTGGTAGACGTAAGATTTAAAACAAGCAGGGAATTATCTTTTTTCAAAAGCACCATATGGTTTTGTCCTTGACACAGAAATGGAACAGTAGAGGGTAGAAGTAAAATGGACGCCCCACATCGTTTACACCAACACTATCATATATTCACATGCCAATAACAGCAGCAGCAAATCTGACACTCAGGGTTTCATTTGGGCCGTTTTAGCTTTCAGATGATGGGAAGGTAGGAAGCTGCCTATGGCGTCCCTGCTCTTCAATTTCCACAGTGTGACTGAACTGCATATCTACCACCTATTCATTATGATAACGATAGGTTTTGTGCAGGGAATCATAACTTTGATGATGATTGTGAATGGGAGATTCCGCTTCATGTATCATCTAAAGGACGATAAAAACTAGATTAAAGGTGACTACATACAGTAAAAGTCATTGAGTGTCAAATACCAATTACTGGTGAGTCAACCTCTCTCTCTACCTCACACCCACGAATTGCAACATTCTCACTGTGGATGTGCGGAAGTGCAAAATTTTCCCCAATAAAGCCAATGAGTGAACTCTTCACCTCTGCAAAATGCCAACTTGTCAGATTCAGATAATGGAATAATTCTGGTGAGATGGTCCACTGCATTTTGTGGAAATAATGCAGAAGGATTTGGAAGAGAGTTTTATAAACACACAGGCCACATCAGGATTATGCAACACCACAAAACACCCTGCAAAAAGTGGAGTTAATAGGTTGATTGCTGTTAACAAGAAACACTTTAAAGCTACCCACAGAGTAAATATGACAATTATCTGAGCTGTCAGCTACCCACTCATATTACTCCAAAATTACAAGTAACTCCAAGTGTCATTTATAACACTGTCTCTCACACCACAAACCTTTCATTGGAAAATGAATTACTTTTACTTATTGCTTCCTGGATATTAATACCTTTCTTTTGACATGACTGACTCATCAAGGGAGAAAGGTTAGTCCTTTCTGTACCTTGTCTCACTTCAGGAAGAAAACAGTCTAAGGGAGCCAATTAATCCGAAAGCCGATATTTTATCTTGACTTACCGTCAATTATAGAAGAATGATGTGAGTTATATTGATTTTCCACCCACATTTGTATTTAATGGATGTCAAAATCTGACTTTTGTGTTCATGAATCCCTTTCATACACCCAGGTAGGGTTTTTTTTTCATACTGTTGCATTCATAAAATTATTTTTCAAATGCCAGAGAAACATGGCAGAGCTTATCACACCCCAGTAGGTGCAATCACACGGAGTTCCAAGTGAACAAAACCACTGTTGGGTATTGGGGGAAGGTCACAAGGATGCTTTCCAGCTGCAAAGAAAATCTTTCATTTTCTGTTTTAACTTTCCCTTGCCAGTATCACACCCATCAGGCTGTCTGTTATATCTGAGCACGCAAAGATCACAAGGTTCAAGTTTTAACTTTTTGTACTTTTCTGCTCTAAATGGAAAGAATCCACATTGTTGTCAGGCTTCGTGATCGTTATTATCATGTAGACGTGTTACTTAGGTCATATTTTCATGCAAATAGATGATCCAGTCCCCAAAGCCTTCAGATAAGAGAGAACAAACTATCCAATATCTGTAATAATTAGAAATATTTGCTCCATTTGATCCTGACAATCATTTTAATAACCATTTGGTATTCAGAGTGTGAATGTCCTGAATTCAGAATATCAATGGCAGCTCTGGTCTTTTAATCACAGCATATTACTGTTATTTTGGTTGCATCTGTTGAATAAAATCACGCTCATTTTCTCATCACATTTGTCACTGAGAATCTCTTTATATATTAGAGCAGTGACGAGTCAGGAATCATAGCTATCATTCTTCTAAAGCCATTAGCTTAGATTTTCAGCAAGAGAATATTGACATTGATGGATTGAGCTTCATCTATCCATCCATTTTTTTGTAGATGAGACGATCACAATCATCTTGTTTTCGGCCCCCGCTTACCCACCTTCCGGGTCAGTGGTCGCCTGGAGCCTTAGCCCTGTTGGCCACGGGCAAGAGGTGGGGTCAAGGATGAGTTTACAGTTCCCTGTTTTTGTTTTCCGATGCGTTTTTTGTTGTTTTTGTGACCAGTATGGTTGTTGATGTCTCCTGACACATGTTTCGGCCAATTTCCGAAGTTCCCATTGTGAGTTTGTTTTTGTTTTTTAAACTTTTTTTTTGCCCTTTGGTTCCTGTCCCTACTGTTGTGGGCTCCTTTTCAGTTGATTGCCATAAACCCTTTAGATATTTGTGCACGGGGTGGTTTGAACCTGTCTGGACTCTTGCTAGGTTTTCTAGATTAGAATTTATTCTTGTATCTTCAGCTAGTGTCTGCATGAAGGTCCTACACTGTCTCAGCAGTGTATACTCTTGCTTTCCAACATATACATTCATCATTAGTTCATTTTGCTCAGAAAAATGAACAAATGTTCCATTTTGATATTTCAGGACAGTGGTAAAGACATGGAATCCTAATGTCTAGAATCTGCATTGGTAACAAATATGGTATTAATAGGAACTTGCCAATGTGTGTGTGTGTATGTGTGTGTATGTGTGCGTATGAATGTGTGTGCGTATAATACCAGAGCCCGCTCCATGATGAATGATCTCTTTCCTTTCCCTCCTCCACATTGTTCATTAGGGTCTCTTTACTGTGAAGCCAATGCAAAATGCCATGATTATGAGCCTGTCAAATGTCAGTAACCACTAATTCAGCTCCCCAGTGTGCAGCCTTCCTCTGCTTTCTCCTTCCTCTTCTACATCACATAGGAAATATTTGTAATTGTAAATGACCGTGCTACAATTAGATAGATATATACTTTATTGAGCTTGTTATTAAACTTCAGCAATCATGATTCAGTTGTATTAACAGAAGCAGTAATAAAACAGAATTTCTTGCCTCCATAGAGTACTCAAATCAATATTTTCATAAGAACAGATGACTTGACTGCTTTTGTGAAGGCCATCATTACCTGCCTTTTTTCCTGCCCTGTAAGCAGTTTTAGCATATTTAAGTTTATTGATTTGTTGTACAGCCTGAACCTGAAGTTGTTTTGTTTCACTCTGATCAGCTTCATGTTTGACCACAGACGACTTATTTTCAACCCAGAGGCCAACTCAAGGTTATCAGAATTCAACATTAGCAACCAGTTGGTGAACATTGTCGGGGAAAAAGGAGGCATATTTCTTTTGAGAGGTGGTTGAGATAAAAAAAAAACGATCTAGTATGGAGTTAATATTCATCAGGTGGTCTGAGACATGACTCTAGATGAATACAAATGTCTGGATGTGTAGTTTCTCATTAAAAGGTGCACCATATCTAGTTAGACAGAGTTTCAGTGTTCAGCAACCAGAAACACAGCAACAACCTTGATCAAGGCCACTGGCGTTCCTTGACTCGAGATACTGGGAGTGAATGTGCACTTCACGTACAAAGTGTAATAAAAACTAAAACAAGAAGTGGTGCTGAATTATGCCTAAATTCATCCTGCTGCTGAAAAACTTTGTGTAACACCCATCTCATACAGAAGTGTAGGTTGATCTCAGTTACTGCTGTGCCTTCTCATCTCTCCTAGTTCGTGCAAAAAGTCTTTATGGAAGTTCCTAACATCACATTAAGGTAGTTACACATCATTCTCATCATTATCATATCACTACATGAATCCTCCAATCCGCTTGCATCCCTTGTTAGCAGTACAGCTCCAGTGACGGCTTAATTTATGCTCCATCAGTTAATGCTCTCGGCAGCTGGCTCTGGAGAAAAGATGGAACGTCTCACCTCAAACTGTTTTTATGGCTCCAGCGACAAAAGCTGGAAGATGTAGAAACGATTAAGTGAAGTGATCAGACAGTTAACCCGAGACCCTGCGGGTTCTGCTGAGACAGATGCTTTTCACTCCTGGAAGAAAACAGACAATGGCCAATTTGTGCATGTATGTTGATTAACCAGTGAAGAACAACATTTAGAAGTACGTTCACTCTAGTTTTGTCAAGTGATCATTTTTACAGTTACTAATTTATGTCATCTATAGAAAAAAATGGTCGTTTCAGCCCTGTAGTCAGTTCATTATGAGCTCTATGGGCCTCCAACCAACTACAACAATCAAAATTTGCCTTTCCAGAACTAATAAAGTGATGCTGCATAGTACTTTAAGTACATTGTCCTGATAATACATATGTTTTAACAAAGTGCTAGTACTTACTGTCCCCCAACATGGGATTTACAGGTGAAGTAGTCATCAGTGTGTTCGTCTGTAATCACATTTCTGGAATATCTTGTAGACAGTACTTTACTGCTTCACCAAACGTCACACAAACATTAATCATGTTAAATAGTTGTGCCTTTTTATGAATATTTTTCCAAACTGTCTGTAAAAAGATTATTTTAATGTCACCCTGAAGGTTGGTCATCTTTTTCTCTCTTGTGTCATATGCCATCATCAGAGGAATCTTAAACATAGGACATAAATACAAAGGATATAGATCCTCCATCCTGCATTGAAGTAAGATGAAGAAGCTTGGTTCTTTAGTCACAGTGAAACACGTTTTTAGCATTCAAAGAAATGGGCCATCAACACTTGTTTTCATGAAGAATGTTTACTTCTTTTTGGAGGCAATTGTGGATAATGCCCAGGCGTTTATTATGCTGTACAGACCCATGAGACATCCTATATCAAAATATTAAAGTCCTTCTCTGAATTCATTAGCGCACTCCACATGACATGCTGTAAACAACATCTCCAGTGACTTTTCAACAATAAGTTTAGAACTTGACTGAAAAAATCTTTGTAAGACACTTACAAAGCAAATATTTTTTGTAATGCTTTGAATATAATTGTTATATCTGAAAATAATGGATAACTTGATACGAATCTTTTAAAGGTGCTTATTTAAACATTTGACATTAGATACTGACATAAAAAAGACAAAAACAAAAAAAGCAGCTGTTGTTTGGTGCCCTTTATGAGGAGGAGGAGAGTTGGATTCTAATTTGGATGAGTGTTTAGCCTCAGCATATTCCTCACTCCTATGCCACGTGCCTTTCTACATGGTTCCGCATAAACAGTCAAATGCCACAAGCCTTTAAATGTCAATTAACTGTGATTCATTCTCATGGTGCATTGGGGATGAGGCAGAGGAGATGGAGTGGGTGGTGGTGGTGGTGGAGGTGGGGATGAGTATTTAACCACCTCTTTCTTTGGCTTTGTATTTGCATGTAGCTGATGCTCCAGTCCAGTGACTAAGGCTGAGTGCAACAGTCAAATTAGCTGTAGATTGTGTCATCATTAATGTTGTGAGCAAATTAATGCTGGTCTGTAAAAAGAGGTGAGGGAAGGGAAGGGGGGGCGGTACCCTAGTGGTGCTTTGACACCAATTTCCCCTGCATTGACGTGCATTGAACACAGAATGAAGACCACATTTAATAGTGACATGTAAAAAAAAAAAAAAAAACAAGATTAGTGTCCAACATTAAAAAAAATGAAACTCTTGGCCTAAAAATGGAGGAAATGCAAAAACAAATGGAGAATTCTTATTGTGTCATTATTGAACAGTGGTTGTAATTCTGGACTTTTCATTGGGTAAAGTGTGATGTTTTAGTCTCTTTCACTTGAACACTTGAATTACTCCGGATAGAGCAGCCAGTAACAACGACTGTTTGTGTAGACGTATCCTTGACTGCTATCAGTAACCAAAAGGTTGAAGGGATGGACGGCTTTAGTGAAAGCCTGCTGTGTGTTTGTGATCCAGCATCAAAATATTTAGTATTATTGGCTTTTTAATGGGTTCAGTTTGAGAGAAATTAATCTGTATTTTTGTGCTTGAGTGAATGACAGAAGTACTATAAGTGGACACGAGGAGAAATAAGTGCGAAAGAAAGAGATGAACTCTTTGTTCATAAAAAATATCATCCAGAAGTGTGCATCTATGCATTTTGAATGTTTGTGTGTGTGTGTGTGTGTGTGTGTGTGTGTGTGTGTGTGTGTGTGTGTGTGTGTGTGTTTGTGTGTTTGTGCGTGTGCGTGTGTGCATGTGTGTGCGCATCTGCGTGTGTGTCTCTGTTTAACAGTGGGAATGGATAACTGGTTTGACAGCCCACTGTCTCCCTCAGGGTTGAGACTTTGGTTGAATGAGTCAGTCTCATATGCACTCGCATCACAGCGAGATGCTCTGATTTATGCGCACACCCACTCTAACGTATAGTAATTACACACACACACACACACACACACACACACACACACACACACACACACACACACACACACACACACACACACACACACACACACACACACACACACACATTGCCTTTACACACAAAATTCCTTGCATGCATCCACGGACACGTGGATGCATGCATGCTATAAATCCAAACAACCGAACATCCCTGCAGCACACATACTTTACACTCTTTGTTAGTGTGACAGTGTTTTACAGCTGATTTGCAGGATAAACCCCAGCCTGCCCATTCACCTCCATGCTGTGGCATGTAACATATTGTTCTAATCAATTCCTCACACACTAAGAGGCTTTTTCACTGGAACCACCCGGGGCTAGCTAGCAGTAAGTGGAGTGCTTATCCCCTATTCTTGTGCATAGAAAGAGAGGCCTGCTCCCCGTAAGAATTTTATCTTTCCAGACACAGACTGGCAGAGATGGGGGGGAGTTAGAAGAGGAAAGACCTCGGAAGGTTTTGATCCCAGGTCAGCAGGGGGTTCATGTCAGGGATCTGGATCTCTGCATGATGCCAGGCAGACAGCAGTGAAAGGAGGGGGAATTATAAGAAAAATCAAAGATATGTCAACGTTACTGAAGGGGGCAACAACAGATTTGATGTTCAAAATGCCACAGGAAGTCTCACAGGATTGCACAGCAAAGGGAACCTCCCCAAACATTGCAGAGATTTTGGACTCTGAACAAATTAGGTTCCTCCATTATACGTATTTTTACTGTTGACCATGCATGGCGTTTGTGTCGTTTTGATACCATTCCCCCATCATAGAGGTTCTGGTCCATCCTCTTCAGCACACACTGAACTTCCATTAGTGAGAGCATCGGAAGTTGTTTTTCCAATTCCTCTTCAGTCCTCTTTATCTTTTACCATCCACGATGAGAATGGAGAATTGACTTATGGAGCTCTTTTCTAGTCTGGCTGACTACCTAAAGCACTTTACAATTTTACCCACCTTCCACACAAACATTCAGAGAGTCATGGTAACAGGAACCATCATTCTCATCACCACTAGGATCAATTTTCGGTTCAGTGTCCTGCCCAAGAATGGTTGGGGATGCTGGTCACTGAACCTCCAACCATCTGATAAGTAGATGACCGCTCTCCTACTGAGTCACAGCCACATTTGAGTGCTTTTAATGTCAAGACATGTTCAAGTTAAAGTTCAGCTAATGGACCTTTTTGGTACAATTTTTTTTCTTACATTAATGCACATAAAAATTACTCACAGACAAGGACGATTCATGTGATCCCCTGAAATACTTTAAGTCAAACACATTTCCACAGAAATAGACGGGTTTGTGCCCTATAACCCCATCACATCAATATATGATGGCTAATACTGCTTGGCTTTGAGTTTTTTTCCTTCTCTCTCTACAAAAAGAGGAAGTTTGGTTTCAGAAGGGCTCTGCAACAACTAATTTGGGTGATCACCCAATGTTGAACAGTTGTCTTTCTATTGGTCCAGTTTAAACTCAGTATTCTGGAACAGCCTGCAGGGCAGCAGGTACTACAGAGTGTTGAGACAGAGCTCTGCCGCAACCATCCTCCTTTCATCTCTGCTTAAGTTGAAGTGTTAGAAGCTGCTCTGCCTTTTCTGTGAACCTGAGCTAGTTTGGCTGACCAGCTTGTTTTTTTACATAAACATCTGCAGGTACCTTCCACTGAATTAAAACCAGGTTAGAGAAACGAGACACAAGCTGCTCCTGAAGACTCTCTTACTTTCTCAGCGTCCCTTATCAACTCAACTCGTATGAAATAATCTACAACGGTTTTGGAGGTCGATCTTTCTACTGAAAAAATTGGAAGAAAGGGAAAAACATGATCACCATTTCATTTGAATAAAGCCAGAGTCCTAATGAAATACAACACCATTAGCACAGCTCCTCTTTGTCTCTCAATCTTCTCTCCATTAATCCCTTGTTTGTTTATCTTTCTCTTTCAGTCCCGGCACAAACATGTTTGTATTGAGAATATTAGCTTTGTGACTAACATGTAATCTCCTCTACTTTCTGGGCTCCTCTAGGTATCATGGCTCAGAAAGTGCGAGTGGAGGAGGAGCTGGAGGCATATCCCACAGAGTCTATTGATCTCCGTTGCCAATTCATCGATGGAGGAGGCCGAACAAAACTCACACAGGTAGGATGATGAAACACAACAATACCATTTGTAGATGCACTTGGTACTTAATGGAGGACCTCACTGGAAGAGGTTGATACAAATGTTGGTGATACAAATTTAGTGTACAGTTTTGGGAAACAGCTCTACTGCATCAAAACTAGTCCCAGTCTGATCTACTCTAGTTCTGTTTTAGAGAAAAACGTTTTGGCTTTAGAAGTCACTGCATTGTTATGACAAAATATCATCAAGTGCACATAAAATCATATATTTTACTTAATGCCCACTTGTGTCTTAGGTCTTCCTTCATAAAAGAAGACTTTACTGCACACTCTTAAAAAATGTTTTAACTTTAAAATAATTAAAACATCCACCCGGTTGATGTTTATACATATAGATAAGTCGTTTTTACATATAGACTGTGGTCGCCAGTGTCCTGTCGTACGCTGTGGTGTGTTGGGGAGGGAGCGTGACTAAGGCGGATCTCTCCAGGCTGATCAGGTGGGCTAGCTCAGTGGTTGGGATGAAGCTGGACCCTCTGGCAATGGTGGCAGAGAAGAGAACCTTGGACAAACTGCTGGACATCATGGACGATGTCAGCCACCCTCTACACTCTGTAGCAAACAACCAGAGAAGCCTGAGAAGTCTAACCAGCCAGAGGCTGCGCCTCCCAACATGCAGGACCAACAGACTTAAGAACTCCTTCATCCCCCGAGCCATTAAACTGTTCAACTCCTCTCTGGGGGAGATGGAGAACGAGAGGGTCCACACGAAAGCTGAGGGATGACACACATAATACACCAAAAACAATGCAAACACTATCGACACTTGACACTACCCATGCCTATCTAGGCCTGTTGATTTATGCCTTTTTATTCCAATGCCTTTTTATGCCTTTCTATTTGTATATTCTTGGTGGGTTATTTATTACTCTTTCTATTTGCTGTTGGTACTACGTTCTATGTGCTGGTGCTTTCTGTGTGCTTTTTCTGTGTTTTTGTGAACTCACTGCGTAGTGTGACGGAGAAGTTAATTTCCTGACGGAACCTGCGTAAGGGATCAATAAAGTTCTACTCTACTGTCTACTCTAGTCTCATATCCTGCCTTCTACATGCTCATATTCAGCCATTAATTGTTGTCTACGCAGCAGTTTTCTGTCAGCCGTCTCCTCAAGCACTTGAAACGCTTTCACATTTAGCCATTCACACTGATGGTGGAGGCCGCCAAGCTAGGGACTGACCTGATCATCAGGAGATCCGGCGCTTCCTTACTTAAGTGCTCTGTGTGTTCAGTCACCCACGTTCCCACGCCCATAAAACAACCATCAACAGCAGGGGTTCAGCATTTTATTCAAGGACACTCAGACATGCAGGCATGGCTGAAGGAGTTGAACCACCTTGATCCTAATGATTAGTGGATGACCCACACCGCTTCCCAAGCCACAGATATTCCAAGTGGTCAATGCAGTGCTCTTCCTAAATTATTGACGCTGCTGATCAAAAATGATTTACAGTGACTCATAATGCTAGTTGACATGTAAATGAGGAAGTTTTGATTTGTTGATTTTGATTAAGGTTCTTAATGAGGTTATTGAGTGTGAAAATTGGGGAAGGAGACCCACACCACTTTCAGTCCCTGTTTTCTGCAGACCCCAAATCTGTGTGGAGCATTACATCTTTGAGCCTTCTTGCTTTACAATGGTTTTAAAAGGCTGTTTGTCCAAAACATACATGTTCTTTCTCATCGCTTTGCCCGTAACTGTGGGAAGCGGCTGTCAAACGTGGACAGTTAGGTTGTTGGATTCATCCAACGATGGAACTGATTGGAGGATATTGACCCTTTTATCCATCGAAGTTTAGGTGAAGACGGAAGGAATTACATTTAGACAACAGGATCAATGTCAGCATTACTCTTATGCATTAACTTCAGTATCTGCCACTGATAAACATAACCATGGGAATGTGAGACAGAAACATGACCGAGCTGTAATCTTCACATGTTGCTCCTTCCATTTAAATTAATCTTACCTGATGGAAGAGGTCAAGCACAAACAGCTCAGCAACTGGTTTCTCATCATTTGAAAGTCGATTTATTTAATCAAAGCCGTGATGACAACCTAGTTGACACCACCTGAGCCGCTTTGATACACTATCAAACACGAGGAAGCCTTAAGCAAAATGCCATGAGCTATCTCCTTCTTCAGCTGATCCTAGTGTGATCTGTCCTGATCTGAGTTGTGGATGGAATCAATAGGCAATTTGTCCGGAGACAATGAAGTTGGAGTTGGGCTAAATTTCCATCTGTCATCTATAAAGCCATCTGCCGTGATGTCAGGGTTTGTTTTTTGTCTGCAACCTTTAACTCCATGTCTGCTCTATGTCATAAATTAAATATGTTTATTAAATGTGTGTAAACAAGTTGTATTCCTTTCCCTCCTGATGTACAACAACAAAATCTTAAGCTTTCACTTTTAAAAGTAAATGGAGAAAAAAATCAATGAGATAAACCATCACAAGAGTCAAATGTGGTAAATCTAAATGTAATACATTTTAAAATCTTCCACATATGAGAAAAGCTAAGAAGCACAACAATGAGATGACTCTCACAAGCAGATATTAAGTTGTTTCCAAGCTGAAGAGGCCTCTTATAAGCTACCTGACTGCTGACATCTGTGAGTTCAGTGAAAATAAAACACTGCATGGTTCAGTTCTTGTTCACAGAGCCGTTGCAAATTATTGTAAAGTGACTGCATTAATATTTTGTCTTGTTTTCATTTTATTTTTAATTAAACATCAGCTCATTAACTATGAGCAGAAAGGGACACAGCACGTGCTGGTGAAAACAATATGAGGTTAATGTTGTTGGACAGCCGGTTTGACTTGTTTAGTGTCACGGTCAACGGTCAGACCTCCAGCAGTGGCTGTAACACAGCTCATGGCAGTAAATGAGCTGATAATACTTAATGCCAGTTTGTCACAGTAGGCTACTCTTTCATGACACAGGTTTACTAACAATTTTAAATATAATGTCTTAAACATTTCGGGAATATAATTATGTCTATATTATCAAAATGTAACAAAAATCTGCATAGACTACAGAGACTAATATCTTTATTTTGACGGGGGGTGACTAAGGATGAAAATGTTCACCTGTTTTGGTACATGTAGTTCATGAAGTAATAATCTGGTTTCTTGGTTCTGTCTTTTTAAATGTCAATGGAGCTCAACCACCAGTCCTTCTCTTTCTCTCCTTGTAATCAGATATAATAATCCAGGCAGGTCATCCAAACCACAGGTTATTTCCTGCCTCAAATACAATTAAAACATCCGTGCTCTACATGAATGGATGTGCTGGTCTGCAAAATCAGCAGCTAAAAATATACCACATTGTATAATTTGTGTCATTATTAAAATTTTAAGAGTGCACTTAAAGGAAAGACTAAGCTGTTTAGAGTAAATGATGACATGTCAGGACGTCAGGAAAGTATCTTCATCTTCTTCTTACAACAGAGGAGGATGGGGCAGTACGTTCACATGTAGTGGCCAACTCTACGAAGCTCCCTACAATGAGTGACAGTAAGACAAACTCTGTTACTTTAAACATCAATAACATTAATTTTAATCCAACCAGAAACTGTTCAAAATGCAACAGATACATTGACACTATTAGATGTTTGCTTCTTACACCTCAAACCAGAAATGGGTGACTTTATCACTGACTTTATCAGTCAGTTGGTATGTAAATGTATCTGTGATTCATATAGATACCAACTGACTAAAGTAGTACAATAAAAAATGTAATACAAACAGGTTGTGACAGTGTTCGCTTTGACAGAATAAATGGACTCAGTTACATTAGTTTCAAAGATATTTGGAAACCTATTAAACAAGGGTTAAAGACAACATCGCTTACTGTTGCCTTCGACACAATGTAGCAGTTAATTTCTGTACTGCCAATGTTTTGACCAACATTTAGTTTGCCACCAGAAATGGAAAATGCAGAAAACATTTCGGACCAGTGGCCTCTGATTTTTTCCTCTGTCCTTACCAGGTGTCTTGGATATGGGAACCCATTGATGGTCAGAGGGACAACATTGCTGTTTTTCCACCCAATTTATGGACAAAGTTTCCCAAATTTGTCCTTCAAGGACCGAGTTGTCTTCCTCCACAACTCACTGGGAGAACCCGTCCATCAGGATTTCTAATCTTAAAATGGCTGATGCTGGCCGTTACACCTGCGATATACGCCACCTACCCTTCTGGAAACGAACAAGGGACAACTACACTCGTCATGCTTGGTGAGTTGAGAGGTTGTTTTTCTATACATCACATCAACCTTATTGTTCTGTGAGAAACAACTAGCTGCTCTATGTGTAAGACATAGCAGTGAGGTTTCTGTGCTTGTGAAGTGGGTCGAGAAGGCTCAGCACACCAGAAAGGGCAACAGCATTTCCTCTTTTTTTAGTAAAGAAATGCTCCAAAGTTCTGGTACATCAGCTTTGACAAGTGCCTCCCTAGCCATTGCTTATCACTACTTCCTATAAATGAAGCTCCCATTGGACCCAGTGTCTAAGAAGAGGCAATTTAAGTATTTGACAAGTATTCTCAGGATATATCTGGGTTATAAGCTGACTTTAAAACGTGGAAGATGGGGAAGAAGATCCAAATTCAGATGTAGAGCTGCATAGAAGCTCTTTAGAGAAAGTCTTAAGAGGCATACTGCTTTCATTTAAATATGTTATGTGATTTGATCAGATAGACTCCCAGACTTCCTTCCCAGACCTCTTCCTCAGGGAGATCCAGTGTGTGTTTATTTAGACCTTAATGTTCGTATACTTTTATAAAGTGAATAGAATTATTATCAGTATGATAGAATAAATCCCCAAGCCCAGCTTTCCTGCAGTTGTTTAAATCATAAATATTAGAAACATGTCTCCCACCAAATGATAATAGTTGTGAATCAATCTTTTTCACATTGAATCCGTTAAAGACAATGATATGAGCAGCTCCATTAGCTATTCCCAACCCAAAATAGATCTTCTAAACGTTAAAATAATGCACTGAAATAATTTGTCATACATACATTTGTAAATACTTCAGTTTTTGTTGGTGAAATTAAATATTTTTGATGATTTTATTCCTTGACATAAAAGATTCTGATGTTTTGCTGATGGCCTATTTTTACAGTAAGTGCTTCAAGTTCAACCTCTTTTGTTATTTTTGTGTTAGGTTTAACACATTTAATTTTAGGTTTGGGCCACAATATCCGAAAGTATGAAATGTAGGGTGGAAGGTGACTGTAAACTGGTTTATGCGTCAGAAACAAGGAAACTGTAGTATATAAATGTGATATCCCAAAAAGCGGGACATGCTCTTTTACCACGAATAAACCAATTTGATGATTTTTTTAATTTCTTCTGGCACACACTAAATTTGAAAACTATACAAATGTTGCATGTTAAATGATTGTCCCATCAGTTTAATTGATAATTCTAAATGAATGCATATTGTGATTTGAGTACCGAGACCTGATGAAGTAAGTTTTAATATGAGTTTTAAAAAAACACTAAGAATGTTCCAAAATGTACAAGAACACCTGTTGGACCATCCACATGTTAACTGGTAAAGAATGATGTTGCCTACGAAATTCACATCCTCAAACGGCTTTCACAAGCAAGGTTGGGGTGAGGTTCGGTGCCTACATCGTTACTTTTGACCTAAGGGACATTTGTTAAATCTATCACTTGTTACCATTCATCATCATGGTTCTTACAGTCCTGGAACTCAGACACTCTTTATAAGTTCCAGCATCCATGTGGAAGTTTGCAGCCATATGGACACAAAAACATGTGTTTTGTGGACTACTAAAAACCCTCGTTTAATGACGCAATAAGTAATATAATATGTAATTAGCCTGAAGCAATTGCGATACGCACCTGCTGGCTTTTATTCTCTGCTAAATTGAATTCCCACATGTCAACAGACTGAACCACTACAAACATTTAGCAACTATAGCCCACCATTGAAAATCTGGAGAATTGCTCAAAGTTACCTCACTTTTCTTGATTTCTGAAACTGAGTGGATGTGTAGTCGCTGTTTAGCAGCTGATGCATCCACTTTGTGCTGAGAGACAGCTGGTGTTATTCATCCGCCCACATGTTCTCCCATTTGGACTCCCCTTACAAAGGAGTCAGATGCCTGGTGTCTTTCTCTCACTGTCAAGAGCACTGAGGATGATTCATTTGAATAATAATAGTTCTCTTATTGTGCTCATAGTGTATAGTCCATATAATTAGTGCTTTTACAGTAAACAGTTCGTATATTCCAAGCTGGTTTCATGGCTCATGAGATGATCATAGATGATGCCCATTGAACTGGTAGCTGCATTTGTTTGATTCCCTTTCACTTTAATGCAGTCTTGCTGCTGCTAGTTCAATTTTTATTACATTACATTTGTCTAGGTAAAATGTGGGTAATATTGGAGTCTTTATTATAATTTTAGAAAACAAATGATAGCAGTTTCTTAAACATTTGGTCTCAGTACACTCAAAGGAATGAATGAAAGAGAGCTGGATCTCTGAAAGATTCAAAGCAAGTTTACAGTGTTCCATGAGTTTTGTCCTTTTCACTTTTTCCTTTATTTACTGTGTGGAAGTAGGGGAAGCTGTGTAGAGTTCCATGCTCTGCAGCACCAGTTACTGCTTCAAAAGTCAGTTTGTAGGGAAAAAAAAAGTGTTTTACAATTTCCTTTGTGGTTTCTGACTGGGCTTCATAATGTTTTTTTTCCAGTAGTTTTGATGAGTAAACCTCCACACAATACAAAATCCACACTGGATGCTTCTCACACAGAGAGTGGGAGATGCAGAACTTGGCTGTCTTGCAGAGAAAACACAGAGATGCTACTGGCGCCCTGCAGATGGATGTGGGCTAAGCCACTTACTAACTGCCGCTACTGGAACAAAGCAGACTGAGAAATACCTGCTGGAAAGCTCACTGATTCTCCTTTTGTCTGGAGATATAACATTGCCAAGTTGTCTGGGATAGATTCTGAGGGAGTAAGTCCCTCAATGTCACAGGGAGACATTCATATATTACCTAAAATATTTTGAATCCATATGAGCCAATCACATTAGACCACAATGAATCCGTAACTACTGGTAGCCAGTTATATTATGTCTTATTGGATATAGACCCACCAGCACCCCAATGGTAGCAGAACTTATTTTTGGTATGAATGTATTATGCTGACAGCCAATTGTATTATAAACCTATTGGATGCAGCAGCACTGCTAGCCAATCTTATTGCTACTTATTGGAGTGTGAATAAACCAGCCACTCACTTGGCAGTGAACGATATCGTATCATCTCTAATGGAGACCACACAGAATTAATGGGAGGGTGTTCTATTATATCTAATTAGACAAAAATTAGCCAGCAGAGCAGAAATACAATTGCAGGTGAGACAGAGTCAAGTAGATCGCTATCCTCCTTCAGGTGTTTTTAAGGCCTCAGAGTGAAGAGGATTCCTTGCTCTTTTAAAATTTGTTTTATTTTTTTGTTTCTGGTAAAGTAATTGAAGCCCTCAGTTTTGTTGTGTTGTCTTGTAGGGTAGTGTGTCCTGTGTGTTTAGGGCTGGAGGGGTAATGGTCATCTGACCCTCCAAATTGCCTTTTCACATATAGACTCAAAATGGTGTTGTGGAAGACAGCAGCAAGAAAACCCTGGAATGCTTTGCGAACAAAGGCAGTATAGATTAAAAAAAATGGCTACCATTCTGGTAAATCCGTATGTTTGCAAAGAACCATGCAAAAAATTGTAAAAATCAGAGGAATATCTGATTAATGTAGATAATGTAATGTAATGTAATGTAAATGTACATGAACTTGGGACTGTTGTATTCTAAATTTTAAGAAATTCCCTCTTGAAAAGTGTGTTTGCCCACACTATTCCTCATGCAGTTTCAGGCAAAACTGTTTTTCATTGTGTAATTTCACAATACTGTACTTGAATGTTGAAAGAGAATCCTGGTCAAACCAGCATGTCTATGATCTGATATTGAGCAGAAAAGAAATCTGTTGCTAGACTGTTGTGGGAGGGAGTAACGAGACTGCTGTATTAATTTATAAACGACTGTGATAATTAATCTTAACTATGATAACTATGATGTGATTGAGTGGGGTCCATTTCTTAGGTAAAATTTTCACTGCACCTCAGAACTGCATTATGAGCAAGTCAAAATGCGAGGGGCACTTGAAAACAATGGGTGGAGTTTAAGAGAAACTGGGCCACAAACAGAACCGTTTGGCACTGAAATGTAGAGCATACTATATCTTTGTTTTCAAATTTCCAAAACTTAATTATTGAACCTATTACAGTATTGTTGTATTAAACAGACTCTTGGTAAAACAATACCAGCCCTAACCAGAATATTGCATATAATAGAAAATATACTATTCCTTCTAACCTTATCTAGTGTATATAACATAAAGTAACCCCAGTGCACGGCATAAAACATAAGTAAACAAGAACCAATGCAGTCACAGACTGCCCAACACTCCCGCCACACCCCTGATTCAAAATTTACCTTACCTACTTGCATAAGTCCAAATATCAAAGCTCTAGTGCTCTGAAACCTACTTTCAGAAATCAAAGCAGTAGCTTTGATCTAAGGTCTTACTCACCTGGCCTTCTCCCTTGTCTTCTATTCTTATCCAGTACCTGAATGTACAACAAATTTGAACCTTGACATAGTGTTTTCAAGGTCAAGTTCATCATCTCATTTTCGTCCTCTTTGCCGCCCGAGTAATGTGCTTTTTTTTCATCTTTCTATCTGCAACGATTGCGAAGATATTTAGTGGGACTGACTAACAGACGGAACGGACGAACCCACAAACGCTGACAATCACTGCTTTGAAGCGGGATGTAATGTATTTTTTTTTTATATATATATATAAATTGATTATAATCCCTGTACACTCTGGTTATTTTTGAAATTTTTTTTAGTCATGCATATATACTATGTGTGTGTACAGGCCCTGAACACACAACACACACACACAAGGGGCCTGTACGCATGCAGGTGAGGTAAGAGTGTGCGGGCAGCTCTTTCGTGGTGCGCCCCAAATGAGCAACTTGTAAGGGAGTCGCCGCCTTTCTCAAGGGCGCCTCGGCAGTGCTCCGGATGTGAGCTGACACCTCCCACTGTCACTAACCTCCAGGTGTTGTTTTGGGCGGGAGCAGGAATCAAACCACCGATCTTGAAAACATTGGACGACCCTCTCTACCGCGCTCTCTACCACTGAGCCACTGCCGCCCCCACTAATAACACTACATGGTGCACTTTACTGAATCTAATAGTGCAGTCAGTGCTCATGTTGTGCCTGTGCACCGGCTGCACTATTGACGAGTCATAATGATTAAACATTTCTATTCATGGATGTAACATTTAATAATAATGGATGAGATTTTTATTGTACTTTCATGGACAAGTGCTCATAGTGGTTCCATTGTTCATTCACTCCTCATTCATACCTGTGATGGTAAACTACACATGTGTAGCCACAGCTGTCCCAGGACAGACTAACAGAAACGTGGCGGCCAATCCGTGCCAACGGAAGCATTCACACACATTCACACACCAAATGCCCTTTAAGGATGTAACCTGAAGTCCAGAAGCTAACACTCATTTTAAATGTGCACATCCACATTATTGCATGAAGTATGAAGTTCTTAAAAATATTTTTTGGAGAGTGCACAAGTTAAAACAATGGAAGACATACAAGGAAAAAAGTGAGCGTATACAGTACTGATAACATCAGAACCATAGTGACATGGTAAATATGACATACTGATTATTTATCATGGTTTGTTTCACTAAAGCAATTTATGAGCTCTTTCGTACTCTCTTTATGGTTAGTGGGTTATGTCTCACAAATGACTGCCATTTGCAACTTCTGTCAGTCCTTCGGGGCTCATGCTCTTGTGACTCATTTCATTAATGTGCAGTTTGCTTTAATGTGTTAAAGACTCCCAAATCAATGCAAGAGGCAATGGTCTTTATATTTTCACATTTACATGTTTTGTAGTCAGTGAAATGATGAGCCCTACTGAGCTATTTAGACCAATTAGGTAGCTCATCAATGTAAGCCACATTAAAGCAAGCAATTTTATCCATTTGCAGTGCAATGATGTCATAATCTCAACAAAGGAGAAGGTGTGGACCAACTTGTCCAAAATTGTGGCTAATTTTGTGACAGAAATTTTGTAAACTGTTGGTTTAAAAAGCATTTTTCTTTATCTAGACTTGTGAGTGGATGTCAGTGCAGAGGATGTTTGGAGCTTTCGAGGAGGC
Source organism: Antennarius maculatus (assembly GCA_013358685.1). Lineage (NCBI taxonomy): Eukaryota > Metazoa > Chordata > Actinopteri > Lophiiformes > Antennariidae > Antennarius > Antennarius maculatus. The sequence goes on along the minus strand of CM023622.1, from coordinate 4,843,928 downwards.
TATCAAAAGAGTTAGCCTCTTTTATGGATGGTATTAAGATGGCAAGTACTGAAAGGAGATATGGCGTGGGTTTTTGAATAATTGTCCCAATCAATTATGCCAGCGGGGTCTGCTGGAAATGCTTGAAGATTTCTATGTCACTAACTTTGATGAGGTCAAAGTTAGGTAGGTAGGTTGGTTTATCCCAAACTGGGAAATTTAAATGTTACAGTAGCATTTAAATTAGTTCTGTCAGGCGATTAAAAAAATTAATCTAATTAATTACACAATTTGTAATTAATTAATCTAATTAATCGCATTTTAATCTCATACCTGGTAAAGGCCCCCAAATAAAGAATTTGAATTTTAGGACTTACAAAATTGTAGTTGCATGACTAATCAATAGAATGCACCAAGAAGAGAAGATTTGAAAGCCACATTTTTATTGGTTAAGTGTGCTTTATAATGAAATTCAAAAGAAAAAAGGCAAGCACATGAGCAAAACCTATTAAGCCAGGTGCATTTCTCAAAAATGCAATACAATACAGTTAAATAAAATAAATAAAATTCAGAAATAAAATAAGGCTGAGTCTCAAATAGGCACATAGCAGACTGTCAATCGAAATGAATACTAAAGCTGACTCAATACAAGCAATTCAAAATGAATAGTATAATATGCCTTTAAATAAGGTAACATCAGTAGCAAGATGCCAACGGCTTTTCCTTTAAAAGAGTAAGCTAACGTTTAACTCTGTACTAGACATGTTTTGCATTTTAAATGATACGTTAGGCTGGAGCTGCTTCAGTGATATGAAAGTTCTCTTTCACAAAAGGTACAAATAACAATAATAATAATATAATAATAATAATAATAATAATAATAATATAATAATAATAATAATGGATTAGATTTATATAGCGCTTCTGGACACTCAAAGACGCTTTACATCGGATCCATTATTCATTCACTCATCATTCATACTTGCTGAGGTTAAGCTACGTGTGTAGCCACAGCTGCCCTGCGGCAGACTGATGAGGCGTCTACAGCGCAGATTGGCAGCGCAGAATCACAGCGTTTTTGTTGATAGTTCCATCTTTGTTCTTTTTATAAATAAACTTTCCTCCGCCCAAAGGTCTGAAGTGGGCTTTGCCCTCGCTCTCCTGGTGTCCTGTGCCCTGCTTTTGATTAGTGGCACAGGTACGAAGTGACGTGCCACTGCAGCCTATGGGTCCCTCAATGGGCCAAATTTAAAATGCTTGCACATTGACTTGCCACTTGCCACATTGATTGCGTTAATTTTTATAGTGTTGCTGCTCCCCCAGCAGACCACGGCAAAAAAGAGTGCGCTGGCCACAACAGACTGACAGAAAATCTCCAACATCTTGCTGCATACATTAAAGGATCTCAGCTTCCTCAGGAAATAGAGTCTATTCATCCCCTTTTTTGTAAACAGCAATCAACGTTGGATTTACAGTCTAGTCTGTCGTTGATCTTCACACCCAGGTAGTCCTCTACCTCATCTACCCACCTCTCTCAGGATGTGGATTAGTTGTGGCATGCTCCTCTTCTTCCTGAAGTCGATCACCATCTCTCTGGTTTTGCTAACATTCACCTCAGGTGATTGGATCCTCCGGACCGTGGATCCTCCGGACCGTCTTGGTGTTGACAGACTGCCTCCTGACAAGTGGGACATACTTGGGGTTTAGCAGGACCAGGTTGTGATCTGATCTGCCCATGGGATAAAGGGCTGTCATAGTGGATGCATCTCTATGACAGCCAGCAGCTTGCATACAGCTGGTCCAATGACAAATTGTATTAAAAAAAATACCTTTGAAAGCACCTGCCTCCGGTACGCACATTAGATTAGATTCAACTTTATTGTCATTACACATGTACAAGTACAATGTAACGAAATGCAGTTTCGCATCTAACCAGAAGTGCAATTAGTTTAGAGTACAATTACAGAATATACAGAATATACAGGTAAACAGATTTTTGAGTGTGATATACAGTATATATGTACATGTGTGGTGCTATGGACAAACTATACAAGAATATACATAATATGATATACCTGTTGGAATATACAGACTACAATGCAGTGGTTATCAAGTGTGGAAAATATCAGTATACAGACTAAAGTTCAGTGAGTATAAGTGGACATAATATATGGATATATAGATAAAATGAGTGATATGAACATGCTATACAGAAGTACTATGGTTATATTTTACAGATGAGAAATAAATACACTATACATAATATACAGATGGATAACAGTTGTTGTGGTATGAATATACTATACATGTTTAAGTAGTATGGACATATTTTACTGGTGGGATAGAGATGTGTGGAGATGTGGTGGAGGGGGTCAGCGGGGGGCAGAGTTTAGTAGGGAAACATCTCTGGGGAAAAAGCTGTTCCTCAGCCTGCTGGCTCCTGAAGCGCCTGCCGGAGGGCAGAAGGACAAACAGTCTGTGGGCAGAGTGGGAGGAGTCTTTGAGGATGCTGCGAGCTCGACGTAAACAGCGTTTCCTCTGGACGTCCTCAATGGCTGGTAGGGGAGTTCCTATGATGCGTTGGGCGGTTTTCCCCACCCGCTGAAGCATCTTGCGGCCTACGACAGAGCAATTCCCATACCAGACAGTGACACAGCTGGTCAGGATGCTCTCAATCGCACAGCGGTAGAAGTTCACCAGTATGGCTGGAGACAGGTGGTGTCTCTTCAATGTCCTCAGGAAGAAAATGCGCTGGTGAGCCTTCTTGACCAGCTTGGAGTTGTTAGTGGACCAGGAGAGGTCCTCAGAGATGTGGGTCCCCAGTAATTTAAAGCTGGAGACTCGTTCCACCGCCATCCCGTTGATGTGAATGGGGTTGTGCGTGCTTCCTCTCACCCTCCTGTAGTCAATGATCAGCTCCTTCATCTTGCTGGTGTTAAGGAGCAGATTATTGTCGCCACACCAGGCGGCCAGGTGTTGCACCTCCTCCCTGTAGGCTGTCTCATCGTTGTTACTGATGAGGCCAATCACTGTTGTGTCATCTGCAAATTTGATGATGGAGTTGGATCCATGTACAGGTCTGCAGTCGTGGGTGAAGAGGGAGTAGAGGAATGGGCTCAGCACACAGCCCTGTGGCACTCCTGTGTTGAGTGTGATGGTGGTTGAGCAGTTGTGACCTGATCTAACATGATGGGGTCTGTTAGTCAGAAAGTCTAACCCACTCACAATTTGCACAAAACTACTTTGAAAACTACCCAAAAATAATTCAGGCACTTGTGACCCTGGAGAGAAACTCCGATATTTTGTCAAGCAATCAATGAAATTCATTCATAATCAATCCGAGGAATCAACGAAGATAGAGGTGGATTTCTTTACGGTTCTCCTAACTAACATCTCCATCAAAAAAAAATCTACATTTGTCGAATCCCCCCCATAACGGCACCTTGGAGTAATGGTTAGCACTGCTGCTTCACAGCAAGAAGGTCAGGGGTTCAAACCCCATCATTTCCAACGTGGCCTTTCTGTGAAGAGTTTGCATGTTCTCTCCGTGTCTGAATGGGTTTTCTCCGGGTTCTCCGGTTTCCCCCCATTATCAGGAAAAAACATGCATTTAAGGAATATTAGGTCATGTTGGCCCGTAGTGGCGGCACACCCAGGGTGCAGCGGCTCTAGACCGACTTTCCATCTGGCCTTTCAATTTCATTGTACCATCCCTGTGTATAATGACAAATAAAGCTCTTTGTCTTGTCTTTGTAACCCTTTAAGCCCTATATTCGGAGAGGACAGTGTTGTCACCCAGCAGATACCTTTTGAAAGACTGATCACCTACAATATCATGTTGTGATTTTGGTAGTTGGTACACCTCATTGTGCTTTAATTTTGAACCTGATGAAGGATGTGTCAGAAATTGGAAGCTTCGAGATGTCCCTCCCCTGACAGCTGCTGTTGTTAGAAAACAATATATATAGGTTCAGTTAGGTAAATTTTTTGTTTTTATTCCTTTGATGGCTTCTGCAACCCACCTGACTGTGTCATCATCGTCTGCCATTTACAAAAAAAATTAAAAATGCCTTATTCCAGTGTGAAAAGTAACCATGAATCTAATATTCATTCTGCTGAAGCAACCTGGTTTAGATCAGAGATATTATTTTACCTTTGTGCAAAATGGGTCAACACATTTTTAGTGTACAATTGCTTATTGTTAGATTGCCTGAAGCACTGGTGTTGATTCGTTCTTCTGTGTAGTTTCAAATCGGCTGTCCAAAAATGAAAACTGTTCAGTACAGAGCCTAAAATATAAAAAAAATACAACCAGTATCATCAATATTGTACAAAACCTCCTTCCTTCTCTTGTGATCCACACTTGCCATGATGTTAGGCCTTTTCCAATAAGGTCTTGGAAAAGATGTTTTTTTTTTTGTTTTTAGGTGGATTTCAAAGAAAGGTACAACAAAAATAAGAAGACATAAAAGAAATATAGAAAGTGGCAAATGAAAATGGTTTCAGTTCTCTCCCCTCTTCTCAAGTGACCTGAGGGAAATTGTAAAATGCCATTTTAAACAATAACAGGATAAATATTTACAAATGTATTAATTAATGAACAATTAAAAAAGAGAGACTTTACATACCTTCAAAATTAACATTAGAGCTGCACTGTTCTATCCTCAAATGTAGCCGGTTAATCTCTATCTTCAAGAACTTGACAAATACAACAAATATTTTATTAATTTATTTATTAATACATGCATAGATATAAAAAAAAAAGGTCTATGAGTATTGGTTTATACAATATTATCCCTACATTAAAAAAGTTGAACCAACTTAATTTATTACTGTAAAATGTACACTGTTATTCGAACATTTTTATTACTACAGTCAACCCTCGGTTTTCGAACATAATCCGTTCCAGAAGGCTGTTCGAAAAGCGAGTTGTTCAAAATCTGAAACTATTTTTCCCATTATAATGAATGTAAATAATTTTAATCCGTTCCAAGTTCTAAAAAACAACTTTTTCTAATTTTTTTTTTTTACTATTTTACACCATAAGCTGCACTGTATACTGTTTACCATAAATTAAAAGGGATAGAAATAGACACTGTTTTATTTTAATAAAAGATATCCTATCGAACGTTGAACACGAATGCGCTACGGAGGAAGCATCCTGGGCATTCGAGTTCGCTCGCCTCCCGAGTGAGTCGCGTTCAGGTACGCTCGGCTTCTTTCGGTTTGGTCGAGAGCCAAATTTTGGTCAAGTTCAGAGACGTAAAATTCTCGGATTTTCTGGTCGAAAACTGATTTGGTCAAGAACAGAAGCGTTCGAAAACCGAGGGTTGACTGTATATTATTATTGTTATTATTATTATTATTATTATTATTATTATTATTATTATTATTATTATTATTATTATTATCATCATCATATTGTTTTATTATTATTATTATGTATTTACACTGTTATTCAAACATTTTCATTATAATTTAATAAAAAATGGGAAATGGACACATAGATCATTATCTTAACATATTCTAGTTCTAGTAACTCATCCCTATAGATATCAATACAGATAACACATGGATAGCACATGGTGTTGATCTGATGGTCATAATACCAAATGTTGAACAAACTTTAAACTATCATGACTGCATAGATTCTACCATAGGAATATATAAATCTGGTTTACAGTTCTTTAAAAAACTTTTCATAATTGCATAATATCTCAAGTAAGATATCATGTTGACATGATGGCATTTCAGTAGCAGACAAAACAGTTCAGATGTTATGGTGCTCCTGGTAATGACAGTTTGCACCACTTCTCTGGTGACATCCCTACAATTATCCTGAGAGGTCAAAATCAGTAATCTAATCTAAATATGGGAATAACGCAAGATATAGTGCTATCCGGCCAACATGCATCTGAAAAGATCCTCCCCCTTATTTGTTATAAAAATGATGACATTCAAGAGAGCTGATATAACTTAAAAAGTTTTTTTTTTTCACTTTTAAATATGCATTTAGAATCCAGGCTAAATGTTTTTGTCACTCTGCCGTTAATGCTTGATTCTGAATAAAGCAAAAAAAAAAAAAAACACTGCAGACATTACTCTAACCTTTTCAATCACACAGGTTTATTTATTCAGTCTCATCATCTGATAGCAAGCCCTCATGAAATTAATATGACTGTCTTAATGTGTTAATAAGTTCCAAATGTGTACAAATTTATGATGAAAAACATTGACTTCTTTTACTGATAATGATTTAAACAAAATACACTCATTCCTGATGAAATAAATGTGGAGGTATGGAAGTGTCTAGGAGAGGTGGCAGTAAAGTTTCTGACTGGGTTGTTCAACAGGATTTTAGATAGTTAGAAGATGCTTGAGGAATTGAGGAGAAGTGTGCTGGTGCCCATTTTTAAGAACAATGGAGATGTGAAGAGTTGTGGCAACTACAGAGGAATGAAGCTGATGAGCCATACAATGAAGTTATGGGAAAGAGTAGTTGAAGCTAGACTAAGGGTAATCAATATTTGTGAGCAGCAGTATGGTTTTTGCCAAAAAAGAGTACTACTGATGCAGTATTTGCTTTGAGGATGTTGATAGAGAAGTACTGAGAAGGCCAGAGGGAGCTGCATTGTGTTTTTGTAGATCTGGAGAAAGCTTATGACAGGGTGCCCAGAGAGGAACTGCGGTATTTTATGAGGAAGTCTGGAGTGGCAGAGAAGTATGTTAGAGCGGTGCAGGACATGTATGAGGACTGCAATACAGTGGTGAGGTGTGTTGTAGGTGTGACAGAGGAGTTCAAGGTGGAGGTGGGACTGCATCAGGGATCAGCTCTGAGCCCCTTCTTGTTTGCTATGGTGATGGACAGGCTGACAGACGAGGTTAGACAGGAATCTCCATGGACTATGATGTTTGCAGATGACATTGTGATCTGCAGTGAGAGTAGGGAAGAGGTGGAGGAGAAGCTAGAGAGATGGAGGTTTGTCCTGGAAAGAAGAGGAAGGAAGGTTAGCCACAATACGACAGAGTACGTGTGTGAATGACAAGGATCCAAGTGGAAGAGTGAGGTTACAGGGAGAAGAGATCAAGAAGGTGGAGGATTTTGTGTACTTAGGGTCAACAGTCCAGCGCAATGGAGAGTGTGGAGAAGAGGTGAAGAAGTGTGTACAGGCAGGATGGAACGGGTGGAGAAGGTGTCAGGTGTGATGTGTGATAGAAGAGTCTCAGCTAAAATGAAAGGAAAGATGTACAAAACTGTGTCACTGAAGAAAAGATAGGAGACAGAGCTGGAGATAGCATAAATGAAGATGCTGAGGTTCTCTTTGCGAGTGTCCAGGATGGATAGGATCAGGAATGAGTACATCAGCATACACAACAACACAAATGGACTGATTGATTATTTACAAATAAGCAGGGTAAGTTCCAACTCATGGAATAATATACAGCAGTGTATGATTATTAACACAATGTTAATGACAGTTAATTTCACTACATTACAACATCATTTTGAAGTGCTGTTTAACCACATTTATTATATGCCAGCTTGATATTTAGTGTTTGTCAAACCTGTTTTAACCATGTATAAGCAAAGCCCTCACAAAACAGGCCATGACGGCAGGGTTAGAATGTTGGCATGGTTTTTCTTGACAAAATATCTAACCAACCAAGCAGCAAAGTGTGTTTAATGGTCAATTAAACCACTACATCCATTTAGTTTGACTCTCCTGTTAGTGCAGCTATAGTGAACAGACTCCAGTGTCTTGATCAGGCTGAACAGTACTATACATGCATCAGAAATATTGATCTGTTCAGTGGACAGATACCAGAGCACATAAGACATACACAGAAGGAAGTATCAAGTTTTTATTGATGACGTTCACCCCACCGTGCCCCAGGACGGTTTGCAGCTGAGTGTGACTCGAGTGGGAGGATCAGCACCTAAATCCGAGGTCATGGTTCTCGACCAGAAAAGAGTGGTGTGCCTTCTTCAGGTCGGTGGAGATTCTTTGCCCCAAGTGGAGGAGATTAAGTATCTTGGGGTCTTGTTCACAAGTGAGGGAAGGATGGAACGTGACAAAACACCCGACACAATGTGTCGGGTGTTTTGTCTGGACCTCCGTCTCCGTCAAATCCCTGAGACTGTTTCACCAAATCCCTAGGGTTCGATCGAACCCAGGTTAAGAATCTCTGTGTTAGAGGTTTTGGAGATAAAGTCAGAGAGGCCAGACTGAGATGGTTTGTACATTCCAGAGGAGAGATAGTAAATATATTGGTAGAAGGGAGCTGAGTTTTGAACTACCAGGCAAGAGGAAGACCAAAGAGCAGGTTTATGGTTGTAGTGAAAGGTACAATGAAGGTAGTTGGTGTGAGAGAAGAGGATGCAAAAGACAGGATTAGATAGCAATTTATTTGCTGTGGTGACCCCTGAAGGGAAAAGCCGAAAGGAAAAGAACAAAATTTAAACAAAATACATTCGCTGATGTGATGCAATTGATTGTAAATCTGTTTGAGGTCACAGAGTTGAAGAGATTTTCAGCATTAACTTACATATGATCAGATAACGCACAATTTAGCAGTACTGTATATAGTATATATCTTGAATCAAGGTCGGCAATTCAATTTACCCTCCTTGCCCCCAGTGAGGCACTTTCTGGTGTGTGAGTGTGTGTGATTGTTCCGGTGGTGGTCGGAGGGGGCCGTAGGCGCAGATTGGCAGCCACACCTCCGTCAGTCTGCCCCAGGGCAGCTGTGGCTACATACGTATCTTTCCATCACCAAGTATGAAAGAGGAGTGAATGAATAATGGATACAATGTAAAAGCAACTTTGAGTGTCTAGAAACGCGCAATATAAATCGAATAATAATCCATTATTATTATTTATACACTCCTTTCATTAGAGACATAAGCTTATTAATGTTACTGAAAAGCACTCTTGTGGTGTTCACTCTCTCGCCCACGTCAACCCTGACTATTTTTGAATGCAGTTCAATTAACCAACTTTGACCTCACTTAAAAAATAAGGACTTACACATGAAAATTCGAGATGCTCAGTAACCTATATTTGTTGCACATTCAGTCATGAATATAAAATAGCCCATCCAGGCACTGTCTGCTGGTCAAGCATGCATTTGCACTGCACCAATATTTAATTAGGGTGAAGCAACACACTTCCCTTCAAACTGCTACTATGGAAATTCAGTGTCAATTAAGACCGTCGCCAACCTCGATTAAAGCAGACCATTAGAAGACCTAAGGTCTAAATTACCACACCAATTAGCTAAAAGTATAGCTTTCGCATTAGATACCCTGAATTAGCTCATAAAAAACATTTATTGTTATGTAAAAATGATTTCTTTTACTGTGTGCTAATACTTATTAGCTTATTTATTAGTTGTACCCACTGAGCTTCAAAGTATATTCTGTGCAGATTCCAATTTCTCCTCCTCTGTTATTTACTTCTTTCTGTTTCTTTGGAAATACAGGGACTCCACTTTCAAACTAAACTGTGTGAGCTGCCCTAAAACTTAGTTTGCTTAACGTTTGTTCAAAATTTAGAAGTTCATATACTGAGACTTCATGAGCTGAAAAAATAACTCTTAGAATCACCTATTAAAATTTAAAACATAATTGAAGAAGTCCATTTATAGGGGTCAAATGTCAGATAGGGTTTGTTAGTGTGCAGTACTACTACTACAGTAAGTAACATATACTACTCCTGAACATTGCTGTGCGTGCACACCTCTGCACCAGCGTCGACTGCTTTTTAACTTGAACAAGTATAAGATTGATTTTCTACTTGGCAGCTTACAGATGACAAACCTCCCTATTTTCTTGAAAGGTTGGGTGTGTGAAGGAAACATTCTCTGAATGAAGAACGGCTAGAGTGACGGCATCTTTTTTGGTCTTGCTGCGTGCTTCATGTTCCAGCGATGAAGACATATTGAAGCCATTTCTTCACTCTATTTATTGCTGTTGTTCCAAAACCATATCTGAGTCACATTAAATATCTTGACGTTCAGAGTTACCGACATTCTCAGATAAAGATCTTAAAAGAAATACAGAGCCAACAGTCACATGCTGAGAAGATATCAGTTAGAAGAGATAAGATGACAGTATTGTTGCAGCGTAACGACAATGTTGGTGAACCATTATTTTGCTGTCTTTGCACAGCAAGACACTTTGAAGGCTATTTTTCATTTATATATTTCCACATTAGAAGAGACACCTCAGTCTTAAATTCACATAATTATGTGTAATTAATTTATTTTGTTCACATTTGTAGCACCCAGTAGTGAGTTGTCAAAACAGCATGCACAACAGTCTTTTCAGCATAGACTCTTCTTGTGTTTCTTGAATATTCATGCATCTTTTAACAGTTTAGCAGGCATAGAGAGCCAAACAGATGTTTTTATTCCAACAGCATCTAGAAATATTCAACCACAGTGTGTCACACTGAGGGAAGATGTTTACAAACCTGGGCAGCTGGTGAGTCATGAATTCTAAAAATTTAACAAGGTCCAGGAGCCTTTATTGATTTTAGGGCTAATGTATGCACCAAAGGAGAAATTAAAAAATACATTTTTTTGCTACCTTCATCAGGCTATGGCACAAAACAAATCTGTGTGTAGAGAAATAGGACAAAATTGCTAGTGACTGCTGCTGTATTTCCTCTCCGTTTCAGTGTTTCCAGACACTGCTTTTTCTGCTTCATGTTAAACAACAGCTGATCTCATGACATATTGTAAATCGTTGAAGTAACATCAAGGATTTTGTTTCTTTTTAATTTGCTTTTGAACAACAAAGTTCAAGCGTTTCAGAACAGCTTTTTCACAGAGTCTGAAGGTCAAGTGGAAGTCTTCAGAATGTCATCAAGTTGATAGTCTGTGAGCTTCCTCTCACCTGAATAATTTGATGCTGGGGAATGGTATGATAGACAGCAGTAACACCCAAATATCAATAACAGAACACCAAAGGTCAATCAAAATTTTAATTTGATTCCTCAAATAAGAGAACTAATTGCTGTTAAAATGCTTTTGACTCTGTAAAGTAATAATGGTGCCCAGAAGAGATTACAGATCAATTCAATTCAACAATGTGAGCACATTAGCAGTAATAAGCATGTAGGGATTAATGATTTTAATTTTTTTTAATTTTTTTTTTTTACATTTATGAAATTATGTTTAGCTTTCAGAAAAAATAGTTTTACCAAATGGCTTGAAGCAATCTAAGTGCAAAGAATGAATCACGTTGCCTTTTATATGTGAGCTAACAATTTTAAATGAACTTTTTAAATTTTAAAGGAGTTATTACACTGCATATTGCTCCTCCATGGACCAATAAGACACTGAGACACTAGCTGTACATTCTGAACCTCTGTCTCCTCAACTGACAACAAACACAATAGATTGAAAAACTGTTTTACCTCTCATGTTGATTACTGATGGAAAATGAAAACCAGGCAAGTTTTCATTTTTCATCAGGTATAAAAGAAGTTGTAGCATGCTAGTTTCACATAACCCTTAACATTTCATGTCAAGTATTGTGAATATAGTGCATACAAGAATTGTGATATTGAAGTAACTAATACTCGTCTAACTACAGTATGGGCCAAAGGTTTGTATACACCTTCTCATTCAATGCCTTTCTTTATTTTCATGACTATTTACATTGTAGATTCTCACTGAAGGCATTAAAACTGTGAATGAACATATGTGGACTTACTGTATGTACTTAACAAAAAAAGGTGAAATAACTGAAAACATGTTTTATATTCTAGTTTCTTCAAAATAGCCACCCTTTGCTCTGATTACTGCTTTGCTCACTCTTGGCATTCTCAATGAGTTTCAAGAGGTCAACTGAAATGGCTTTCACCTTATAGTCATGTCTTTCAGGGTTTATTAGTGGAATTTCTTGCTTTATCAATGGGGTTGAGACCATCAGTTGTGTTGTGCAGAGATCAGGTTAGCACAAGGTCGAAAGCCCTATTGGACAACTGTTAAAATTCATATTATGGCAAGAACCAATCAGCTACCTAAAAAAAACCAAGCAGGCATCATTACTTTAAGAAATGAATGTCAGCCAGTCCGAAAAAATCACAAAAAGTTTTCCCTAAATGGACTCGCAAAAATCATCAAGCACTACAAAACACTGGCACACATGAGGACCATCCTAGGAAAGGAAGACCAAGAGTCACCTCTACTTCTGAAGAGAAGTTCATTCGAGTCGCCAGCCTCAGAAATCACAAGTTAACAGCAGCTCAGATCACAGACCAGATGAATGCCACACAGAGTTCTAGCAGCAGACACATCTCTAGAACAACTGTTATAAGGATACTGTGTGAATCAGACCTTCACGGTCAAGAAAGCTGCTAGGAAACCATTCCTAAGGAGAGGCAAAACGCAAAATAAATTTGTTTGGGCTAAAAAACATAAGGAATGGACATTAGACCAGTGGAAATCTGTGCATTGTTCTGATGAGTCCAAATTGGAGATCTTTTGTTCCAACCACCATGTGATTATGAAATGCAGAAAAGGTGAACGGATGGATTCCAAATTCCTGGTTCCCATTGTGTAGCATTGAGGAGGAGGTGTGATGGTGTAGGGGGGTTTTGCTGTTAGGGATTTCTTCAAAATTGAATGGACGCTGAACCAGCATGGCTACCACAGCATGCTGCAGCGGAATGCTATCCCATCCAGATTGCGTTTAGACGGACCATCATTTATTTTCCAACAGGACACTGATCCGACGTGGATATCGACGTGGTTTGGGATGATCTGGACCACAGAGTGAAAGGCAAAGGGACCAACAATAGTTAAACACTTGTGGGAACTCCTTCAAGATTACAGGAAAACAATTTCAGGTGACTACCTCTTGAAACTCAGTGACAGAATTTCAAGACCGGGCAAAGCATTAATCCGAGCAAAGGGGGCTATGTTGAAGAAAATAGAATACAAAACATATTTTCAGCTATTTCACCTTCTTTTGTTAGGTACATACCTCAAACTTTTGGCCTGTACTGTACATGTAAAGTATCTGCAGCCCTTGTATATTGCTTCAAATCAAGGTTGATGGTTGGTCTTTTAAAAGGCACTGTGTTGTTTGGGTCTGATTTAGGTCAACACAGAATCAAGGTAAAATTGTGTGTTTGAAGCCTGATTGCTTTAGGGTTATCACTTTAGTCCCACTGTAGAATTTGAGCCTATTCACTTTATTGGTTTCAACAAAAACTATGAGACTATGTCAGCAGTCCTGCGTAAACAGTCTTTAAATTCAGCAACTGCTGGCTTCACAGTTGGTTACAAATCTTTCTACTTTGTGGACACTACAACCTATTTATGATTCACACTGGCAACCTTCCAGTCTCAAGTCATGTTCAGTAACTACTGCCAAGGTGGAAAGATAGACTGTCTCAGGTTCAGGTTAGTGCAAGCATTTTCTTGCTAAAGACTCTCTAATAGCTTCAGGGACTGTGTGTCGCAGTAAGTGTCTGTCTGAAGGTGAGCAAGCAAGAAGCTCATAATGAAATTTAGTATTTTCAGTATTATCTAATTACCTTTCAAGTGCAAATCTTAACTCAATATTGTAATCTACAAATGTAGGCTTTTGAAACTCTTTCAATGCTTCAGTGACAAAAAAAATACACAATACTTGTCTAAACACTTATCAATATGAAATTTGAATATTAATGAAGGCATGTGGCGAATATGACCTCTACAGAGGCTTTTTAGGATTTTTACATGTTTGTGTTAATAAATCAAACACACTTCATGCAGTTACCAGTGTTTGGAAACATTAATGCGATTGTCAGTTTTCCTGTCACCCTCTGGTATTCATCTTTTTGATGCTCTGATTAAAAAACAGGGGGCTAGAGTGTTTATTTAGCTGCGTTAATAAGGCATCCTGCTTGTCTTGTAATTAATTGGTACTTGGAATTTCTCAGATTGATGTGAGAAGTAGCAGTGGGCTCAGCTGGATCCAAAGTCCTGAAACACAATACAAAAACACTCCCATTTTGACAAAATCAATTATATCTATCTAATAATTGTATCTATCTATCTATCTATCTATCCATCTATCCATCCATCCATCCATCCATCCATCCATCCATCCATCCATCCATTCATCCATCCATCCATCCATCCATCTATCTACTTCTCTCTCTCTCTCTCTCTCTGTGCGTGTGTGTGTGTGTCTGTGTATGTATGTTTGTGTGACTGTGTGTATATTCCTATTCTCGTTTGTGAAAGAATATGGCATGACCTTGCACATTCCTTAATTAAAACCAATTAAAGACTTTTAATTCCTGTGAGGTTGGCCAGTCTGAGTTGGTTATACTTGGCTTCTCTATTGTAGTAGTGATGTGGTCAGAATGACATTAATCCTATCAGAGGTTAAGGAAGTCAAGGACCTCTTCAGTTGCCATTTGAGGATGACATCCACATCGAGATGTTGAAGGCTCTTACTATTGTTGGGCTGTCTTGGTTGACATGCCTGCTCTATCTGACGTGTCACTTGGAGGTTTATATTTTCAAAAATATAAACCTTCCTTCCGCCTGTATTACAATTACAATTGTATTACACTACTCAACCCTGTATAAACGTTTAGTCCAGGGTGTTGGAATGTAGCCTGTGACCGATTGAGGAATATCTGATTCAGGAGGCACAAGGAGGGTTCTATCAAAGAGTACTGTGAGAATATAATAGAGTCTACCAAGCACATTGCTGAAATCCATCCTCAACCTTTATGACCTTGTGTTCATATGCTTGTCCGAAAATCAAGCGTATTTGTATAAGGTCGTATAGAGTTCTGCTAATGCCTCCCTTTTCCTTCCCATCGTCCTAGGTTAGGCTAGATCTAAAGGCATAGTTCAGTTGAGGAGAATCTTCTGGATGGGGAGCTTAGAATTTTATCGCTGCATTTTGCTGAAGATGGGATGGGATTCTGGAGGGTTTGCAGCCAAGCATGAAGTGGCTGGCATGAGAGTCATCACCTCCATCACCTCTACCTCCAAAGGCCATGGAGTCCTGCTGGAAATCATTGCATTGTTCCTTCCACCTTAAGCTGTTGCCAGTTTATCAGACAATCTCACCGAGAAAACAGTGTCTCACTTGGTTGTTATGATAACAAGTGTCAGATTTCTTCGTGAAGAATAAGAAAAAAGCTAGAGAAAGAAGCTTAAACCCTGTCTTCCTTCTTATCTCCCTGCAGGTTGCTGATCACAGCATGAACTGGGTGTGAAATGCTGTATTATGAGGCAGCATGGTCATGCAATTTATTGAGAAAAAGCACATAAATGTTTATTTTCTGTCACTTAATTGTCAGCAAACATTTGCTCCTCATGCAATAGTTCATCCAGAGAACAAGCACGAGTACAAGCATATGGTGCAACATAGCTCATAAGCTATGATGTGTGTTTAGATTTGACAATTCCTATGGTTGATATCATGTGATATTGATTAAACAACTAATAGTAAAATAGTATAGACAAATTATCACATGATAAAGGTGTGGTGCAGAAACCAAGTAAACACAATCATAGAACAACATTAAATAATAAGCTGATTTTTTAATCAGTAATTCTGTTGTAATACTGTGAGTCTGCTGCTGATAGGCACCAATGATGGCTGAAGTAAGACAGCATCAAAAGTAGGGATGAGCGAGTACACCACTATCTGTATCTGTATCTGTTAAACCAACTAGATTATCTGTATCTTCATCTGTATTCGAAATGGGCGGGGCTTAAACCAAAAGTGGGTGTGGTTTGACCGGAAATGGGTGGGGCTTAAATCACTACATTGTTTTAAGTCTAAAATTGATATGGATTGATCACAAGTTGCTGTATTTTTGCTTATTTTAAAACTATTTACAAAACAGCCTCAAAATTGAAATTCAAATAAATGTTTTTGATCACAAAAGTAAGAGAACTATTTACAGAAGTTTTTTATGGAACTGAGTCAGTACATGAATATTCTTAAGTCTATGAATGAATATTTACCGAGGAGCCTCAGAATTGAGATTCAACGCTTTTGATCACAATAGTAAAGGAACTATATACAGAACGAGTAAACACAAAGTGCATTAATGTAATACATGTAATAAAAAAAGTAATTAACTACAAAGTGTGCAGGAACAAGAATTGTCATACTCAACAAAACAATTCATTTTAATTTTTTTCTAGTACTTTTTTTTCAATTATTTATTTTTAGTACCTAATGCTATTGCCATTTTTTTTCACATAAAGTTAAACAATATTGATTATGGTGTGTGTGTGTGTGTGTGTGTGTGTGTGTGTGTGTGTGTGTGTGTGTATGTGCGCGCACGTGCTGTGTCTCAGTTAAAATATTAAGTATAGACGTTGTTAATTTGAACAGTTTAGAACAGGTAAAAAAAAAGACTTTAACCACCGAGGCGGTGGTTAAATACACACGTACGTGCAACAAAAAAGCAAAAAAAAAAACAAGAAAGTTCACCACATAACCAAACACCAAAATAGAGGCAAGCTGAAGAAAATCTAATTAGGACGTGAGCAACAGTGACGCCACGAACAGAGAGATCAGTAGCTGCGTGCGTGTACCGGAGACAGAGAGTGAGACAGGGAAACTACGCTCTGACTGCAGTCTGTAGAGAGGGGCGGGAAGTATGTGTGACTGGCCAACCACAGAGCGTGACAACAGTCCGGCTGATTTTCCTCCATCCGATCACGAGTATTAACGGGCTTTATTCGTATTCATACTCGTACTCGTCAAAATGCATTATCCGTACCGGATACTCATATGAAATGAGTATCCGGCTCAACCCTAATCAAAAGTCACTGTGACATGGTCCAGATTGTTGAACTAAGTCTGTTTCCTTTAAGATCATCATTGACAAGGATGGACACATTTAATTAATGAACACGTTAAACAGAGAAAGAGGTATGAGACTTAATTTGAAGCCTTATTGTAAGACATTTTACATTGTTGTAATGCAGAAGCTAAACCTATTCAACTCATTTTTAGGTGTTGGCTGATTATTACATCCCGCTTCAAAGCATTGATGTATTGTAATTGTCAGTGTTAGTGTGTGTTAGTATGTCCACCAAATATCTCCGCAGCCGTTGCAGATAGAAAGATGAAAAATCCAAAAGCAAATTACTCGGGCGGCAAAGGGGACGAAAATGAGATGATGAACTTGACCTTGAAAAAACTAGGTCAAGATCAAATTTCAACCTTTGTACACTCAGGAAACAGATAAGATAGAAAGAAACAGGAGAAAGCCAGTGTGAGTAAGACCATAGATCAAAGCTAGTGCTTTGATTAATGACAGTAGGTCAGAGCACTAGCTGTGATGTTTGACCTATGCAAGTATGTCAGGGTAAAATCTTGAATTCAGGGTTGTCGCGGGATGTTGCAGTCTGTGACTGCCTTGTTTATTCTTTGTTTTATGTTTGTTTGCAAATTACTGTATCTCTACGTTGCAATAGAGGCTTACTAATTTGAGGCCTTTAAAGGTCCAATATTGTACTATTATTAATCAATGTCACACAGCTGTCAGACATCCAACTGTGCCTGCACCTTGATCCTCATGTCTCAGGACTATTTCACGAGTTTGTGGGTTGAACAGTTGATGCAGGACTCATTTGTTTTCCTCATGCTAGGAGTCGGTAGGGTTAGGGAGGACCATGATACTGTATATATGGAGAGACCAGAAAAAAATGTGTTTTTTATAATATGAGCTCTTGGAATTTAGTCCCCCAAACACTGTTAAATACATTTAAGAAGACCCTATCATTAAAACATCAATTGCAATGCTTGAATGAATGAACTCACTGACATTTACAGATTGACAGTGTGTTAGAGGCTGGATTTGTCTTTGGAAAAAAATGGCATTTTCATGGAAGATTGCTTGTCTGTAAATCCACTTTGTTTTTTTTGGGATCTAAAGTGACGAAAAAATGAAAACAAATGTTTAGCATTTAGATGCTGTAATGTGAGCGGCTGATAATTGTTGGTACTTTTTATATTTCCAGAATGGACGAACGACCCACCACAATAACCCATTATGATGCTTATCCGAAGACTATTTGTTGATGTCAAAATTGTAGTGTTGTAACAGACACTTTCTTCCATTTAAATGACCAGATTACATCCTTGTCACAAGTATCTGAGTGTTGAGCTATGCCTTTGGTTTAAGAGCATGTCATCACGCATGATCACATAGTAATTGGATTTAAAATTATTTTATAGCACTTTATGTCTAGTGTCAGTCATTTTTGGGATCCTGCTGTGCTTTCTGTCTCTGTTGATGATGAGTGGCCTAAGGTCACACTGCAGTAGGAACACAGTTGGATGCCATGGTGTATTTACACAGCAAACCCAATGAACCTCCTCTATTCTCTCCCAGCCCTCCCTGTTTTCCTCCCTTGCCTGACATTTGATGTTTTGTTTCATCAGCCTTTATTTTTTAGTCTTTCTTTTTCTACTTCCATTTTCTTTGTATAGTTTTTCCTCCCCTCTATTTTCCTTGTGTTCTTTTTGAATTCTTAAAATGTTTCACTTTCCCTGTCCACCTCTCTTCTCTGCTTGACTTTAAAATTTGTTTCTGTGCATCTATCATTCTCTTTTTTACTCTCATTCTGATGTTTTGTTTTTTTTTTACCTCCACCCTTCTAGCTAAGCCAAAGAACTCAGCCAAAGTTTTAACCGTCCGGGCTGGATCCAAGTCAGTGGTTGTGGCGCAATGTGAGGCGGCAGACGGCAAACCAGCAGCCACCATCACTTGGCTGGCGTCAGTCGAAGGCAACCACTCAACCAGCATGACTAATGGGCCGGATGGTACGGTGACAGTCCGCAGTGAGTATCGGCTGGATCCCACGCCGGCAGACAATGGCAGAGAGGTGACCTGCAAGGTCAACCAGAGGACACAGGATCGACCATGGATGTACCCTGTCACTCTCTCTGTGGAATGTAAGAGACATACACTCCTTAATGCTTGTTTTCACAGGCTGATTTGTTCCTCAACATGATAAATTATGTATGTCACTGGGGGGAATGGCACTCAAAAGACCTAATACCTCTGCCAAGGCCCTGCAGTCAATCAGACCTGATTCACAATAGAAATCATAGGCCGGCAATTACAATTTATGATTTCCTGATTTGCAATAGCAAATGTGGAAATGTGCGGATGTGGATTTAGATCACACCAAGTGCATACTCGTAATCTCCTAAATAAGCCTGATTTATATTTGTTATAATGAGTCATGAGGAGTAAAAGAAAATGTTGATTAACTTGGGGTAAAAAGAATGAATGTAGTGCTTTATCTAGATCTGCAACAGTTTCACTAAGCCTGCCATTACTGTATATAATTTCCATTCTCCCACAAGTTTCATGGCAATCCCTCAAGCTGTTTATGCGTAATCTTCCTGGAAATCCGACAAGTAAACTGGCACGTGTGAAAACATAACCTTCTGGGTAGGTGCAGTAATGTGTGACAAATTCAACTAATATATCTTATTTTGATGTAAAAGTACCATTTGCTAGCAGCTTTAGACTGATCAGGGCCTTGCTACAGCCTTTAGACCTTGACATTGTGCACTCTCTTCACCACTCATCTACCAAACGGCCTGCCCACATTTACATTCAAGCCTCGAGACAACAATCGTAACAAGTTGACACTTGAATGCTGCTGTGCAACACTTCATCCACACACTCCTTCTGAAGCACTTGCAACAATAAAAGCATCTTGTCTTCCCATTGTAATGTGAAAAGACGTTTACATGTTATTTGCATAGTTTAAATGTGGTGGGTGTGAGGACACAATAAACCATTTGTTTGTTTTTGTTAAGGTGAATGTTTTGTAATGCCAGCAAGTGGAGGGGAGAGAAACTGGCCACTAATGCGGTGTTTGTTGTTGTGCACTGACATTATCCTTTTTATGTCGGCACTTGATTATGATATCAGCTGGGAAATCCCTAGATACTTTTTGGATCTTTTTAAAGATGTTTCATTAATCCCCAGTGAGAAAATTTGTTTTACACATTGAAATGGCTCATCACAAACCAATTTATAGAACAGCTTGTAAAAGGTCCGTTGCACAGAATATTGACACTTTTTGTTGACTGATTTTCTTTTTTTTTTTTTTTTTTTTTTTAATTACTTCTGCTCCTTTTGAGTACCTAAATCAGGAAAGCATGACTTTGCACACTGATTGCTCTAATCCGTCTGATTTCTTTCTGCTTTATATGGATTAAAATATTAAACAAGTTCAGCATGGCTTTACAGAGATTAGGGATGCAGATAGTATTGTCACTACTATGTGACCTCAGTGACATTCTGCAAATTTTACAGCAGACAAACAGATACACAAGTTGGTGCCAAATGCACTCATCAGTAAATTACCTGTCAAGGCAATTTGCAATGCAATGGAAACTTCCACAAATGCCAATGTTGGCAAACCGCAATAAAACATTGATAATAATATTTGCAATTTTGTTATGACATTTAAATCTTATTTCCTCCTTTTTAAATTCATTAACATATCAATATACACATTTCTGGAAATGACAAAAGATACAAATTAAAAGTCACCACAGCTCGAATTTAATGAAATCCTTTAAGAAATGGTTTTGATATGGATGGTCAAACATGATGATCACGGGAGAAGGAATAAGAAATACATGTAAGAAATCCTCCCACAAGAAGAAAAATTCTCCCCCATGCCAGCTCATGGCTGTCAGACTAACTTCACTGACTTTTAAGATAAACAGAAACAAAAACTTACGAGAGACTTAATCATCTGTGTGTGGTGTGTGTGCTTGTGTGTGTAGGTGTTGCTGCACCTGTTGTTGCACTATGTATAGATGTTAAACAAGTCTGAGGAATCTCAGCTGTCAAGCTGTCAGTGTCTACACTGTGTGGAGACACACTCAAACACTGAAATGTTAGTGCTGAAGCGCTCGTGAGGACACTGTCAACAAAAAAAATACTCAAATATTCATGTAAGTTTATGATCAATTTCGAAAACAAATATGGATGCCCTGATCATTAGCCATATTAATTACATAGAGCTCAAATATATGCCTTCTACTTAATCAGTATTACATTACTATCGGTGAGTTTAGTCAGGGTCTTGAATTGCAATACATCCGCCACCATCACTTCAAAGATGTTTTTCTGAGTCTGTTTTTTTATTCTCTCAGCTTTAAATGCCAAGGCAACACAACAAGTGTACGAAGGAAGAGCTTGATGCTTTGCATATTAAGTAAAGCACCCCCCCCCCCATAAAAATGAAACACAAGGTCACCGCAATGTTTCAAGAAATTTACACTGAAGGACCGTAGAAAAAGCTCAAGTCCGCAGTACAAACAAATATTTGCAGTGCTATGTTTCCAAGAGTTGCATTTTGGTTGCATTAACAAATGGAACATAATGGTCATGCTTTTCAAAGATTACTTTCTGGAGTCCATTTTCTAAAGTTTGCATATTAGGTCCACATTAGGCCAAAAAACACAACAAAGGTTCACCATATTGGGTTAAAACCGTTGTAATCGAAGTCTCCCCAAACAGCAGCCCTTGATCAACGTGAGGCCTTTCTAAAAATAGGTCCTCACAGAGACAGTGACCCACAAAGTGTGACTTCTTTTGCGTATGTGTTACTGTTGTGATATGATGTAGCATGAGTGTGTGAAGGATCCGGTCTTGTGTCTGCTCTGGAGCTCATGTCAGCTTTTATAGGTCAGTGCTCTCGAAGCGAAAGACTCATCACACTTCGCACACACACATCACACTCCATACTGCACCTGCCCTTCTGTCCCGCTGCTTCTTTTTCTCTTTGCCTCGACATGTGGCCTCTCCTCACACTCCTCTCTCCGTCTCCCTTTCTCCTTCTCACTGCCTCGGTCTTTGGAGTCATGATGTAATAAACCTGAACCAGAGTCTTTTCTGTTTTCTGTCTGTTTTAACTTCCTACACACATCACTTTGGTTTTGCCGTACTTCACTTGGAGTGACACAAACTGATTTTCTCATCCTGCTGGTAGAAGCGTGCCTTCCTTCCAGCAAGAGCAAGGTGTTCTTTTCTGTATTTCTGACATTTTTACATCATGTCCCAGAAATCTAAAGAGAGGAAGAGGAAGGAAACAAATGATGTCCAAAGCGGAAGTATTATTATTGTTGCTCGAGGTAAAAAAGAAAAAGGTTTAGATATAAAGTGGTCAACAAGTGAACACATTGCAATCCTCAAATCCTGAGCCTCTTTTACCGATAAGAGCAAACGTAGAGGGTACATTTGAATGTTAAGGACATAATATAGGTTCCCTCTATTGGGCACTTCAGCTATGTTTTATCCCACAGGCGACTCCTCTGTCTCTCCTGGCACTGGGCCTTTCTGTGACCTTGATCGCTGTAGATAGAAGCTGTGCAGCGACACACTTTCTAGTGATAAGCTGCACACAGGAGTAACCGACCTTGCATACAAGCATTTACTGAATGAGGAGAAATGAAACTGTGCACAGGCACATCCCTTTTCAGTATTAACAACATTGTTCATGCAATTTGTCTGCTGTCCAGACACTTTAAACTTCAACTTATATATCTTACATCTTAACTTTTCTTTGTTCTTTTCTTATTTAACTTACATTTTTAACTTTTTGTTTTTCTCTACATTTTCTTAACTTATTTATCTTGCATTTTTAACTTTTTTATCTAGTTTTTCTTATCTTATTTATCTTATTTATCGACCGGGCTTACGTGGACCTTCAGAGACATATTT
Organism: Antennarius maculatus; assembly: GCA_013358685.1. Taxonomy (NCBI): domain Eukaryota; kingdom Metazoa; phylum Chordata; class Actinopteri; order Lophiiformes; family Antennariidae; genus Antennarius; species Antennarius maculatus. The sequence goes on along the minus strand of CM023622.1, from coordinate 4,821,201 downwards.
CGTGCTGTCAACTGTGGAAACGTGTGTCAGTATGACAAATAAAGACTTTGATTCTCTGATTCTCTGATTATGTCACGCCTTGGTGTCATGTTTAACAACACAGATAGCCTTATGGTATTATGAAAAGTAATGATTGATCAAAATTGGTCTCAATAAAGGAGGTTCAGCAAATTTTAAAACAAAGCTACATATCACAGTCATGTGATGGCTAAGCAGCACAGGCCTGTTCTTTTTTTCATGAAATAGTGGTGCACTTTCTTCCTTAAGGTCTTAAATTCTTACACAGTATACATATAGCGTGCAGAAAATTGATCAGTTTGAGCTCCTCTGAGGTTTGAATGAATGTGTAGTTCCACTGTACTTTCAACACAACTGTGTAGCTTTCTGAGGGAAAGTCAAAGGTTTTCTGACTTCATCACGAAAGGAGAGAAAAGTGTTGCTCCTATGGAGCCTGTCAGTCACAAACACAACTAACACAGCTGTTTGTGTTACCAACAGCAAGTGGAAGCTAGAGATTACATCGTGGAGAAAATACATCAATCCGGTGCTTGGATAAGTTCATTTTAGGAATAATAATCAGTTTTCAATGAATTTGCAAACAAAGGTTACAATATCATTTTTGTTTCAGAACCACAAGGGTTGTGAAGAAATATTTAATGTACTACAGCTCAGTTAAACCACTGAGTTTCTGTAGTAATGACAGAAAAGGCTCGTCAAATCACCCAGAAAACCAAGTTCAATGAGTTTTGTACTTAAAAGAAAGAACTAAAATATATTCAATATGAAAGCAAAGGTGAAGCGACTCTGCCAACATGTTAGAATTATCCTATGACTCCTTTCTCTTTATTTTTGTAAGACGATATTTACAGAACCCTCATATGCTCAGGTGGCACAGTGGTGTAATGGTTAGCACGATGCCTCACAGCAAAAAGGTCATGGGTTCAAACCCCAGCATCTCCAACATGGCCTTTCTGTGTAGAGTTTGCATGTTCTCTCCGTGTCTGAATGGGTTTTCTCCAGGTACTCTGGTTTCCACCCAACATCATAAAGAACATGCATGTAAGGACCACTTTGGTCATGTTAGCCAACAGCAGCAAGCACGCTCAGGGTGCAGCAGCCCAACAAACTCTCAATCTGACTTTGCAATTTTGTTGTATGATTGTAAAATTGTATAATGACAATAAAAATATTCTTCTTCTCATGCTTCAAAACACTTTAGCAAGCAGGTCAGCTAGTTAGCCACGAGCTAACCTGTGTGAGGGCTCCACTGCTTCATCAGCTGATGGTGATGCAGCCCCAAGAATTGTGAGACATTGGGAGAATGTCGAGTCAGTGTCTGTCATCAACTCTTCCCCTCTTTCTTTCAGACCCCCCCTCTGTATCCATAGAGGGCTACGATGACAACTGGTACATTGGCCGTTCGGACGCCGTGCTCACATGCCTGGCTAACGCCAACCCACCACCCACCACTGTAACTTGGACCATGTAAGCATTGCCTTCAGATCAACAGATGATCCTGTTACTCTTTCACAGTAGCAGGGATGCTAATTGTTCTGTAAACAGAATGGAAGCGTTCAAAACAACTGTTTTTGATGATGTGTTTTTGTAAGGAATAAAATGTAGCCATAAGAGGGCACAAGCCAGTGTCTTACTGTGCGAGTCCCAAGCTCGGATAAATACAAAGCTTTGTGTCAGGAATTGCATCCGACGTAAAACTTTTGCCAAATCAAACATGCAAATCAAATCTGACTTCCATACTGGATTGGTCGAGGCCTGGGTTAACAACGACCGCCATCGGTGCTGTTCACCTACAGGGTATTGATGGAAATTGGACTCCTGTTGGTCGAAGAAGAAGAAGAATCATCCATTGTTAGTCCCAATAATGGGAAATTCTCTTTACACTCTCCCTCCAAGGTTAAACATGCACACACACACACACACACACACACACACACACACACACACACACACACACACACACACACACACACACACACACATATATATGTGTGTGTATATATATATATATATATGTCAGGCGATTAAAAAAAAATCTAATTAATTACAAATCCTGTAATTAATTAATCTAATTGATCGCATTTTAATCTCATACCTGGTAAAGGCCCCCAAATAAAGAATTTGAATTCTAGGACATTACAAAATTGTAGTGCATTACTGATCAATAGAATACACCAAGAAGAGAAGATTTGAAAGCCACATTTTTATTGGTTAAGTGTGCTTTATAAATGAAATTCAAAAGAAAAAACGCCAAGCACATCAGCAAACCAATTAGGCCAGGTGCATTTCTCAAAAATGCAATACAAATACAGTTAAATGCAAAACATATCAAGGACACAGAGTGAAACCTTAGCTTACCCTTTTAAAGGAAAAGCCTGTTGGCATCTTGCTTTTGATGTTGCCTTATTTAGACGCATGTTATACTATTCATTTTGAATTGTTATATTGAGTCAGCTTTAGTATTCATTTTGATGAGAGTCTGCTTATATGCCTATTTGAGACTCATCCTTATTTTATTTCTGAATTTTATTTATTTTAGTTAACTGTATTTGTATTGCATTTTTGAGAAATGCACCTGGCTTAATTGGTTTGCTAATGTGCTTGGCCTTTTTTCTTTTGAATTTCATTTATAAAGCACACTTAACCAATAAAAATGTGGCTTTCAAATCTTCTCTTCTTGCTGCACTCTATTGATTAGTAATGAACTACAATTTTGTAATGTCCTAGAATTCAAATTCTTTATTTGGGGGCCTTTACCAGGTATGAGATTAAAATGTGATTAATTAGATTAATTAATAACAAATCCTGTAATTTATTAGACAAATTTTTTTCATCACCTGACAGCACTATACACACACATATATATATACATACATATATATATATATATATATATATATATACACACACACACACACACACATACACACATACATATGTGTGTGTGTGTGTGTGTGTGTGTGTGTGTGTGTGTGTGTGTGTGTGTGTGTGTGTGTGTGTGTATGTGTGTGTGTGTCTGTATAACCTTGTTGGAGGTACCGAACCCTGCCGGTTTCATATTCTCACTCACCGAACCCTTCATCATTGAAAAAAAAAACAAATTCAAATTTAAGACACAGGTATACGTTTTACTGTTGTGTTTAATGAATTGTGCATTAATGTCACCTTTTTCAAAAAACAAAACCAAGACAATGCATGAACTCACATGAAATGATCTACCTGCAAATCAGTGTGACTTCTGCTGTTGTTACTGAGAGACCAGTTCAGATATGCATGGGTTCACCTTGTCAAGTGCTACTCTTATGTCATTTTCACAGCAAAGTCTGTTTCTGTTATTATCCACGCAGCTTGAGGAAGTGTTCCTTTTGACATTTCAAATCCTGCAGAACGCTGACTCCCATCACGTTCCGTTATACAGTACATGTAAATTCACGTTGCACATATTCGTCCAACCACTTTCTTTTTTTGTTCAACATAGTTACGATGAATTAAAATATTCATAAAGCAATCAGATGACGTACCATCATGACAGGCATAAATCAACTACTGATTGCACAAAATCCCATGTAGCACAGGTAGGCTAATCGATGTAGTGTGATCACTTGCAGCCAGCGATGGCTGAAGGGGGCGTGTCATCACAAATTGACACGATTTGTCAAACGTACACAGTGATTCGTGCATGTTCAGCTAAAACACCCGACACATCGTGTCGAGTGTTTTGTCTTGACTCCTGTCTCCGCCAAACCCCTGAGACCGACTCACCGAACCCCTAGGGTTCGGTCGAACCCAGGTTAAGAACCACTGATATAACACACAACACACTAGGTGCCTGTAGGCATGCAATTAGTATATAGGGGGAGGCAGAATGAAGGGTTGAGTGAGGGATCGCGCCCCAAATGATCAGATTGTGGGGGGAACAGCGCCTTGCTCAAGGGCACCTCGGCAGTGGCTGGGGGGTGAGCTGACACCTCTTACCATCAGCTCACACTTCGGAGGATGTCTTGGCGGGGGATTCAAACCGCTGATTTCTGGGCGAAGTCCACTTTATTAATCCCCTACAGGGAAATTGTCTTTTCACTCCACACTTTATACAGTTATATGTATATACAGTATGTGTTCAACTATGCATACATACTTACATTGTTGTGTACAGGCCTTTGAAACACAACACACTAGGGGCCTGTAGGCTTGCAATTAGTAAAATTAGGACTGAGAGTAGGGACATTGAATGGTGGAACTATGACAGGAAAAGGTAGAGAGTTGGTTGACATGATGCAGAGGAGGAAGGTAGACATACTGTGTGTCCAGGAGACCAGGCAGACAGGTAGCAAGATTAAAAGTTTAGTTCAAGTTGTTCTATCATGGCGTAGATAGGAAGAGAAATGGAGTAAAAGTTATGTTGAAGGAGGAGTTTGTTAGGAATGTCCTGGAGTTAAAAAGAGTGTCAGATAGAGTGATGAGTCTGAAGCCAGAAATTGAAGGTGTGATGTTCAATGTTGTTAGTGGGTATGCTCCGCAGGCAGGATGTGAGCTGGAGGAGGAGAAATTCTGGCTGGACTTTGATGAAGTGATGCAGAGCATACCTAGAAGTAAGCGAGTTGACCGTTGAAGTCTGCACCAATGACATGTTGGTGCAGGAAACAGAGGTGATGAGGAGGTGATGGGCAGGTTTGGTATCCAGGAGAGGAATGCAGAAGGACAGATAGTATTTGACTTTGCAAAAAGGATGGAAATGGCTATTGTGAATACTTTCTTCCAAAAGAGGCAGGAACATAGGCTGACCTATAAGAGTGGAGGTAGGAGGACACAGGTAGGCTACATCTTGTGTAATCTGAAGGATATCAGTGACTGCAAAGTATTGGTAGGCGAGAGTGTAACCAAACAGCATAGTATGGTGGTGTGTAGGATGACTGTGGTGGTGAGAATGATAAAGAGGGCAAAGGCAGAACAGAGGATGAAATGGTGGAATCTGAAAAAAGAAGAGTGTTGCATGACTTTTAGGAAGGAGTTAAGACAGGCTCTGGGTGGTCAGGAAGTGCTTCCAGATGACTGGACCACTACAGCAAATGTGGTCAGGGAAACAGGTAGGAGACTTGGTGTGTCATCTGCAAGGAAAGTAGTAAAGACACTTGGTGGTGGAATGAGGAGGTACAGGAGTGTAAACAGAGAAAGAGTTTAGCTAAGAAGAAGTGGGACACTGAGAGGACTGAGGAAAGTAGACAGGAGTACAGGGAGATGCAGCGTAAGGTGAAGGTAGAGGTAGCAAAGGCCAAACAAGAAGCTTATGATGACTTGTATGCTCGGTTGGACAGTAAGGAGGGAGAGACTGATCTATACAGGCTGGCAAGACAGAGAGACAGAGATGGGAAGGACGTGCAGCAGGTTAGGGTGATTAAGGATAGGGATGGAAGTCTATTGACAGGTGCCAGCAGTGTGATGGGAAGATGGAAAGAGTACTTTGAAGAGTTGATGAACGTGGAAAATGAGAGAGAACAAAGACTAGAAGAGGTGACTGTTGTGGACCAGGATGTAGCAAAGATTAGCCAGGATGAAGTGAGGAGAGCACTGAAGAGGATGAAGAGTGGAAAGGCAGTCAGTCCTGATGATATACCTGTAGAGGTTTGGAAGTGTCTAGGAGAGGTGGCAGTAGAGTTTCTGACTGGGTTGTTCAACAGGATCTTAGATAGTGAGAAGATGCCTGAGGAGTGGAGGAGAAGTGTGCTGGTGCCCATTTTTAAGAACAAGGGAGATGTGCAGAGTTGTGGCAACTACAGAGGAATAAAGCTGATGAGCCATACAATGAAGTTATGGGAAAGAGTAGTGGAAGCTAGACTAAGGGCAGAAGTGAGCATTTGTGAGCAGCAGTATGGTTTCATGCCAAAAAAGAGTACTACAGATGCAGTATTTGCTTTGAGGATGTTGATAGAGAAGTACAGAGAAGGCCAGAGGGAGCTGCATTGTGTTTTTGTAGATCTGGAGAAAGCTTATGACAGGGTGCCCAGAGAAGAACTGTGGTATTGTATGAGGAAGTCTGGAGTGTCAGAGAAGTATGTTAGAGCGGTGCAGGACATGTATGAGGACTGTAAGACAGTGGTGAGGTGTGCTGTTGGTGTGACAGAGGAGTTCAAGGTGGAGGTGGGACTGCATCAGGGATCAGCTCTGAGCCCCTTCTTGTTCGCTATGGTGATGGACAGGCTGACAGACGAGGTTAGACAGGAATCTCCATGGACTATGATGTTTGCAGATGACATTGTGATCTGCAGTGAGAGTAGGGACGAGGTGGAGGAGAAGTTAGAGAGGTGGAGGTTTGTCCTGGAAAGGAGAGGGATGAAGGTTAACCGCAGTAAGACAGAGTACATGTGTGTGAATGAGAGGGACCCAAGTGGAAGAGTGAGGTTACAGGGAGAAGAGATCAAGAAGGTGGAGGATTTTAATTAAGTACTTAGGGTCAACAGTCCAGAGCAATGGAGAGTGTGGAAAAGAGGTGAAGAAACGTGTACAGGCAGGATGGAATGGGTGGAGAAAAGTGTCAGGTGTGATGTGTAATAGAAGAGTTTCAGCTAAAATGAAAGGAAAGGTGTACAAAACTGTTGTGAGACCAGCGATGTTGTTTGGTCTAGAGACAGTGTCACTGAGGAAAAGGCAGGAGGCAGAGCTGGAGGTAGCAGAGATGAAGATGCTGAGGTTCTCTCTGGGAGTGACCAGGAAGGATAGGATCAGGAATGAGTACATCAGAGGGACAGCACATGTTAGAGGTTTTGGAGATAAAGTCAGAGAGGCCAGACTGAGATGGTTTGGACATGTCCAGAGGAGAGATAGTGAATATATTGGTAGAAGGATGCTGAGTTTTGAACTACCAGGCAGGAGGCCTAGAGGAAGACCAAAGAGGAGGTTTATGGATGTAGTGAAAGAGGACATGAAGGTAGTTGGTGTGAGAGAAGAGGATGCAGAAGACAGGGTTAGATGGAGGACACTGATTCGCTGTGGCGACCCCTGAAGGGAAAAGCCGAAAGGAAAAGAAGAAGAAGAAGATGGAAGTGTATTGACAGGTGCCAGTAGTATGATGGGAAGATGGAAAGAGTACTTTGAAGAGTTGATGAACAAGGAAAATGAGAGAGAACAAAGACTAGAAGAGGTGGCTGTCTGTTGTTTGCTACTTCCTGCTGCCAGGTAGTAGCAAAGATTAGTCAGATGAAGTGAGGAGGGCATTGAAGAGGACGAAGAGTGTAAAGGCACTCGTTCCTGAACTTTGGTATTGTATCAGGACGTCTGGAGTGGCAGAGAAGTATGTTAGAGGGTGCAGGACATGTATGAGGACTGTAAGACAGTGGTGAGGTGTGCTGTAGGTGTGACAGAGGAGTTCAAGGTGGAGGTGGGACTACATCAGGGATCAGCTCTGAGCCCCTTGTTTGCTATGGTGATGGACAGGCTGATAGACAAGGTTAGACAGGAATCTCCATGGACTATGATGTTTGCAAATGACATTGTGATCTGCAGTGACAGCAGGGAACAGGTGGAGGAGAAGCTAGAGAGGTGGAGGTTTTTCCTGGAAAGGAGAGGAATGAAGGTTAACCGCATTAAGACAGAGTACATGTGTGTGAATGAGAGGGACCCAAGTGGAAGAGTGAGGTTAAAGGGAGAAGAGATCAAGAAGGTGGAGGATTTTAAGTACTTAGGGTCAACAGTCCAGAGCAATGAAGAAGCGTGTACAGGCAGGATGGAACGGGTGGAGAAAAGTGTCATGTGTGATGTGTGATAGAAGAGTTTCAGCTAAAATGAAAGGTGTACAAAACTGGTGAGACCAGCGATGTTTAGTTTAAAGACAGTGTCACTGAGGAAAAGACAGGAGACAGCTGGAGGTAGCAGAGATGAAGATGCTGAGTGACCAGGATGGATAGGATCAGGAATGGATAGGATCAGGAATGAGTCCTATCCATCCTTGACAGGACTCATAGGACTCATAGGACTGACTCATAGGATTGACTTTTTGGAGATGAAGTCAGAGAAGCAAGACTGAGATGGTTTGGACATGTCCAGAGGCCAGATAGAGAATATATTGGTAGAAGAATGCTGAGCTTTGAACTGCCAGGCAGGAGGCCTAGAGGAAGACCAAAGAGGAGGTGTGTGGATGTAGTGAAACAGGACATGAAGGTAGTTGGAGTGAGAGAAGAGGATGCAGAAGAAAGGGTTAGATGGAGGCAACTGATTTGCTATATTATTGTAAGGAATAAATGCTATTAACATTTTACTGACACATGGTGTGTGTGTGTGTGTGTGTGTGTATGTGTTTCAGTAAATATTTAGTAAGAAGACAATGTCGCTGTCCTCCAACCATATTTCATTCTTTTCTTTCCCTGCCATCTCGCTCCCTGCAGGGCGTCTGGATCTTTGCCTGACACGGTGATGGTGGACGGCAACAAGCTGATGGTGAGGAAGGTGGACAACGCCGTCAACGCCACGTTTATTTGTGAGGTCAAAAACAAGCACGGTGCCAGCAGGCAGCAGGTCACCGCCATTGTCATTGGTAAGTCAAACAAACCATGCAGACACACGCACACACAAATATCGGTGTTGAAGCACATGCACAGATGCACAGAATGTAGAGTGCAGGAGATGTGTATGTACTGTATATTTAATAACAACACACACATCACAACATCCCATAAAACATTACAGGACAGTTTTCTCAAACAACTTGTGATCTCTAACGGAACACACACAAACACATACACACAAACACACACACACACACACACATACACACACACACGCACACACATATAGTACAGGCCTTAACCTTCCTCAGACATGCAGATACACTTGCAAATAAATCTCTGTCAAACACACACACAAGCTGGGATCAGGGCTGATCTGAGATCTGGAAGAAGCTGTCGCTCTAAATCTTCACATTGGATTTCTTTTTCATCGCTGACCAGCATTCAGCAGTGCACAGCAGAGGCTTTTGATTGACCCTTTCCCCACAGCAGAGCCAAATTGCAGGACAAGGGCCAACTCAAAAAGTCATAACTTCAATTTGAAACCACTCTCTTGAAACTGGAGCCTTTGCAGCCACACTGGAAACTGCAGCTCTGCAGACGTAAATTAAATGTGAATTGTGGTGTATGAGTTTGAAAGCAGGCCCTTGTTTGAGCGTTCCGGCCCTGCAGTGGATACGACAGTGTTTGGAGTTTTAGAAGGTTTCAAAACTCTTCGGTGGGGTTCAAGTTGGTGTGAGCCAGTTTGCACAGGTTTATTTTTCTTTCTCCTCTTTCTAACTTTCCATTCTTTTCATCAAGAGTATATTTTAAGTAATAACTAACTTCTCCTTAGCATGAGCTCTCTATGTGCTCTGTGTTTTTTTCCAGGGTTCGGGATATGATGTTCTGTCTGCATGCACGCGTGATGTTTCTGCTGGGTTTTAACTCGTGGGTTGAGTAGGCTGCTTTTGCAGCAGTGGGTTATTCTGATGCTTTCACACACTGATATCGCACACACATCTACACCTGCATTCACAAGCATACTCAAATACAATCATATGCCAACATGTTAAAATGCATTACTGCACATCAGCAGTCGGACTTGGAAACCTGTTGGAGTTTCATTTTTCTATCAGTGTGTGTGTTCTCACAGTGCTGCGTTCCACATTGCCTGACTGTTCGGTCAAAATGCTTCCTTTCATTCTTCTATGAGTCTTTATTCAAGGATTAGTTTGAGTAATCGCCATGTAGAGCTTTAAGGCTAAACAAAGAAAAAGTAGTCTTTTGCACAAAGACAGAGGCAAAGCTACATTTAGAAAAATCCGTGGGAAACAGGAGCTGGAGATTTGAATTGTCTCCTCTGAGAACAAAGACGCTTTGTAGCCAGGCGATATGTTGGGAGGGATGTGTGGGAGGCTCAGAAGTGGCTAAGCTGCTACTGTTCGTGCTAAAAGCCTAGCATTGTGACTGACTCAAAGTACCACAGAGGCTACTCTCTCCTCTCGACACACAGACACACACACATCACTTACAAAGCACACACACACACACACACACATGCTTGAGCACCTTGAAGAACTTGTGCACATGAAAAATGTTTTATCTTTACAAGCACCTAAAATCAAGCTTAAACTTTGTGATTCATCTTCATCTGCATTAAATGGGTTCTTGGTGTTTCACGGTTTGCTCCTCTACCACTATATTTAAATGTCTATATGGGTATAAAGCAGATCTCTCACTTAAACAGGTTTACTTACAGAGGGTGAGAGTCAGGAAAGAATGAAGCTGGCAAGATGTGGGCTGATGCAGGGCTTTGTTCAACCAACACAGACTGAATTCTTTTGTTTTGTGTTCAAAGCTGACACTCGTCTAAAGTCACTTTCCATGTCTGCACACAAATGTGGTGTTTTCCTTCAGGACATCTTTATAGCGCTTAACTAATAAAACGAAACTTTGCCAATCAAAGCTGTCAAGAGTAATTGCTCACAGCTTTTGTCATTGTAGAAATTCTGACTTTGTGTGTCTGTTACTTTTTAAGTGCAAATTGAAATATATCAGTAATATCTTGTGTCTTCCCACCAACTGTCTGCAGTTTGGTGGGCTGAGGATTGCATCGCTGCTTTTTGCGATGATGTGGTCCTATTTGCATCATCATCCTGTGACCTGCAGTGCAGTTGCAGGCAAGTGTGAAGTGGCAGGGATGAGGATCAGCACCTCCATATCCAAGGCCATGGTCCTTAACAGGAAGCTGGTGGATTGCCTTCTCCAAGTGGGGAATGAGGTTCTTCACAAGTGAAAGAGTTTAACCTTCATCTGGTGTTAGCTTTCTGTTACCATCTCCGATGTTAACGGGTCATTTTCGACCCGTGTTTTAAATCATCTCTAGAATACACTAAAAGCAATCATCTATCATCCAATTTGTTTTTCATCTCTTGGTTACATTGTTAGGCTTCCTTATCCATGAAGATATTGGTTTTAATATTTTTGGTGTGGGCCTCTGGGCCTTTTTTTTGTCAGAATAGCCCTCAATTTCAATTTTAAAAACTGGTAAAATGAGCCTCAAGAGAATCATATAAATAAGTAAATAAGTAAATAAATAAATAAATAAATAAATAGATAAATAAATAAATAAATAAATAAATAAAAGGTTGTTGTGTTACCTGGCTCTTACTGAGGGATATTAGAACACATCTCTTAAATGAATTTGTTTCATTTATTTTTTTAATTTTAATATTTTTAACTATAGTAACATCTATGGTGTTACTGGTCAATTTCGACCCACATACATTTACTTCAAGGAAGTGGAAAAAAAGTATTTTTTCAGCAATAGAACTTTTAACACAACATGAAAAGCAGAACAAGTCATAACAAAAAATATAGATTTGCAAGGTCAAACAACCAATCAAGCATAAGTTCCAAAATTCCAAATTCGAAAACTAATAAAAAACTAAATCAGAGTAAGTCTCTGTGTGCGAGAACATGCATATGTATGTGTGTTTAGATGCATGTGTGGCAAAAAGTGACACTTTTTGTGTGTTCTTTGCAGATATTATTCTTGCATAATTCGTTTTTCTGTCCTTCCTGCTTTGGCAGACCTGACACCTCTTTCTTTTAGAATCAGGTGGCCTGAATTGGGTTCTGGCTGTGGCTGGTCTAGTTGGTGTTGAGGCAGCGCTGAGGAGGATGCCGGCGAGGATGCTCTTTGTGTTGCTGATGATGTGGACGGAGTGGTAGATGAGCTGCAGCTGTCTGACCAAGGCTGCGGCATCGGGGTCTCGGGGAACCTGCTGCCTTTGCTCAATGTGTGGCTTGACAAGGGAATTTCCGAGCTCCTCAAGAAACATCCTCCGCTTGGCTTTTTTGGTTGAGTTCCACCCTTGATGGATGTGGGTCCACAACACAAATGCATTACATGCAGACACATCAAGCATGTTGTAAAACACAACCATTGGCCATCTCCTGGTCATTTGCTTGCAAGTGTAGTGGCAGTCAGCTTGTCTAGGTTGTCCACTCCTCCTTTGTTCTTGTTGTAGTCAAGGATAATTGTGGGCTATTTATCACTTCCTGATGACACAGCTGCATCTTTGTGAAGAGTAGAAATCAGTATCACATTCCTTCTTTTTTTGGACCGTATGAGACAAAAGTGGTGGTGTCGGTAAAAGCAAAATAAAAGCAAACTTTGAGGAAAGTGGAGCCCTGTCCTTCACCTGCAAGATTTCAGCAGGCAGCTCAGGTTTGTTCTTCACTGTGCCCACCATGGTAAGTTTTCTCCTGAGCAGTTCTTGTCCAAGGTCAAAGCTGGTAAAAAAATTGTCACAAGTGATATTGTGACCCTGCAGGCCGGTAGTCATATCAAGGACCACATGTTTTCCTTCTCAGGAATGCCACTCGCAGCTTTTCCTGTGTAAATCTGTAGGTTCCAGACATAGCTGTTTTTGGCTTCACAGGCTGCCCAGATTTTTATGCCGTACTTCCCTGGCTTACTGGGTATGTATTGCCGGAAGGGGCATTTTCCTCGGAAAGGGAGAAGACGTTCATCCACTGTCACCTCTGGCCCTGGGTTGAACATCAGTGGAAGGAGCTGCACCCATTTCTCCCAGACATCCCTGATGGGGGCAAGCTTGGCATTCCTCATCCATGACTTTCCACATGTCGCCACGGACTTTTTTCCTTTCAAACTTTGTCATAGCAATTATGACTCTTTTTATTGACAATGGCATTAATACTGTAGCTCAAAACATGTTTTGATATCACTGACTCTTGTCACAGCAAACCTTGTGATTCCAGGGGTCTTTTGGATGACCTTTTCAGCAGCTGGATGTCTGACAGTGCACTTATGATTTAAGTTTTGGCTCTAATTATTGCTTTATAAGCTCCTTTTATAACCGGTCGAAACCGACCCTAACATCACAATTTTTTTTGGATATTATTTTGTTGAAATTGAGGTTCCTGACAGTCAAAAAGTGTTGATGCAATAAACGCATTTTTGTGGTAGTTTTATGAATTTAAAACTTAGAACGGGTCGGTGGCGACGCTAACAACAGACGAAGGTTAAGTATGTTGGAGTCTTGTTCACGAGTGAAGGAACAATGGAGTGTGACGTTGGACGGAGAATTTGGGCAGCAGGAGCAGTATTGCAGTTGCTTTACCGCACTGTTACCACAAAGAGGGAGCTAAGCCAAGAGGCAAAGCGCCCCATGTACCTTTCAATTTTCGTTCCTACCCTCACCTATGGTCATGAGCGATGGGTCATGACCAAAAGAACGAGATTGTGGATACAAGCAGCGGAAATGGACTTTCTCAGGCAGATAGCTGGTGTCTCCCTTAGAGAGAGGGTGAGAAACACTGCTATTCGCAAGCGGCTCAGAGTAGAGTCGTTGCTCCTTCGTGTCAGAAGGAGTCAACTCAGGTGGTTTGGGCATCTGATGCAGATGCCTCCGGGAGGCCTCTCTATTGAGGTGTTCCTGGCTGGCACATCCATCTGGGAGGAGATCTCGGGGCAGACCCAGGACCAGGTGGAGGGATTATATCTTAACACTGGCCTGGGAACACCTTGGGATCCCCCAGTCAGAGCTGGTGGATGTGGCTGGGGAAAGGGAAGTTTGGGGCTACATCTTGAAGCTGCTGCCCCTGCGACCCGACTCCAGATAAGCGGTGGAAGATGGACGGATGAACTTGTGTTTGTGAAGCATCAGCTCAACCGTGGGAGACATAATTCATTCACATGCCTAATGATGCCAAGGTGGGAAGACCATTGCTATTCTATTTCTGTCGGTAGCCATCTGTGGTTTAGGCTTTTGCAGCATTTCCCACAACATTGGCACTAGTGCGTGTACTGCAGTTGACTAAGTGTGTTGAATTAGTGTTGGAGATTGCTCAGCTAAAAAAAAAAGAAGAATAGGTCTTTTTGCTTTTTTTTTTTTTTTCAGTAAAAAACACACAATACATATATAGATATTTCCCAGCAACAGTGCCTTCTGGAGGAAGCCAACTGAAAACTTAAGTAGTCCTGAGAAAATGGTGTGTGAATATGGTAGAAATGCAGTCCTTTATCATAACAGGATTTGCAAAGCTGCATTTGTAGATCTGCTGCTCTCCCATCCTTAACCTCAGCGAGACGGAGCATCACCACCTGCATTTTTGAGAAACGAGTTAACAAGGCACACATCATACAAACGGTCTCAGTCCTTGTCTGTGCCTCATGTTCAAGTTTAGATCTACAAGAGAATTTCTTTGAAATGCTGGTTCTCTTATGTTCTTCTGTCCGACACTGACAGATGGACCTGGACTTCCAAACTTTTCATACTATAAATTTTGCAGGTCATTTTTGCCAAAAGTTTTATGAAGTAACTGTATTTAATTTGAGGAATAATGCAACAAAACAGCTTAACAACTGTATCAAATTTCAAATATCAATCAGGAAGATATTAATTTAATGCATCACAGGTCAGTCCTAAACCTTGAACAGTTACACCATAGGGTCAAATATTTTCTTTCGGAGGGTAAATTTCCAAATATTTCCAGTGCATTTGTTACTTTGTTTCCCACCATTAAAGAGAAGGCACCTTGTGCTAAAAACTGTTTGAAATCTTTCTCTTATGCACTGGAACAAGTTTGAAGATGTCAGGCCATGTGAAGCACCAACACTCCAAATGGCCATTCTGCCACTGGTAGTGAATCAAAACGCTACTGCCTCATTTGACTCACTAGGTATGTGGGTGGCTGAATGATTTGGCAAAATGTCTGTACCTATTTACAGCACAAAATGTATGAAACAAATTAGTTAAACAACTTTTGACCTAAATATGAAGGCTCCACTCTCAGAAGTCCATTGTTTCACATCTGAAGCAAAGCTCATGGATTCCAATTCAATGAGCATCTAAAACATGAGCAAACTAATTCCTTACCCAACTAGTCATTTTGTGCCTTCGTCATGAAGTAGTTTGGCATTTATTTTTTGGCCTGAATTCCCATGATGAATCAGGCAATGAGACTAGGTCAAACAGTTTTCCATAGTTGGATTACCTAAGCAGCAACAAGTTATTTTCTGTTAACTAGCTCATTGTGGTTGTTTGCTTCCTGCAAAGTCTAAAAATCCTACTCTGAGAAAACAGGCACTAAAAATGTCCTCTCATAGACTCACAAAGCAGCATAATCCTTGGTGCACTGCAGTTCCTATACCCGCTGCACAAAGGGAAGCTTAGCACTGAGACAATACTTGGAACTGAACACATTTTAAAATGGTGCTTTTCTTTAGTCCAGGGGTGTCCAAATGTTTTTTTCCTCAAACAGAAAAAATACATGACTGGCTGGGCCACTATGAGAGTTAACATAAACAAAATCAGTCGAATGCATGTAAGTTATGCCTGATAATTCAATATTCTTTAATAAAAAAAGTGAACAGCCTACATCACAACTTTCCATGAATGGATTTTCAATTATTTTTTGCAAACATTTTAGCAGCACATTATCAAAATACCAGCCCCTGATGGGTTCACACATACACACACACACACACACACACACACACACACACACACACACACACACACACACACACACACACACACAATCTCAGCGATCTATGGCAACACTACAGACACACTTCCCATCCATCCATCCATCCATCCATCCATCCATCCATCCATCCATCCATCATCTACCGCTTATCTGGGGCCGGGTCGTGGGGGCAGCAGTCTCAGCAGGGATTCCCATACTTCTCTCTCCCCAAACACCTCCTCCAGCTCCTCCGGGGGGAGCCCGAGGCGTACCCAGGCCAGCCGAGAGACATAGTCCCTCCAGCGTGTCGTAGGTCTTCCTTGAGGTCTACTCCCAGTAGGACATGCCCAGAACACCTCCCCAGGGAGGCTTCCAGGAGGCATCTGGGGCACACTTCCCCTTAACTTTAATGAAGAAATACTCATTTTACTACCATGTCTGATATTTTTTTCTCATTTTCTGGAAGGAGAAGCTGCTAAATTGACGAGTCTTCAACGACATGGGATTTTGTGCACTCAGTATTCGATTTATGCCCGTCATGATGGTACGTCATCTGATTGCTTCTTAATATTTTAATTCATAGTAACTATATTGAGCAAAAACAGAAAGTGGTCAGACGAATATGTGCAACGTGAATTAACATGTACCGTATAAGGGAACGTGATGGGAGTCAGCGTTCTGCATGATTTGCAATGTCAAGTTGATTATCTCTAGTCTCGCACTGGCAAAAATAAAGGAACACTTCCTTAAGCTGCATGGAAAACAACAGAAACAGACTTTGCTGTGAAAATGACATAAGAATAGCACTTCAAAGTCAAAAGTCAAAGTCAGCTTTCTTTTCAAGTGTGCCATATATACTGTACACGACATATAGCACAGATGAAATTGCACTTACCAAGGTGAAACCACGCATGTCTGAACTGGTCTCTCAATAACAACAGCAGAAGTCACACTGATTTGCAGGTAGGTCATTTCATGTGAGTTCATGCACCGTCTTGGTTTTGTTCTTTGAAAAAGGTCACATTAATGCACAATTCATTAAATACGACAGTAAAACATATACTTATGTCTTAAATTAGAATTTTTTATTTATTTTTTAACTGAAGAAGGGTTCGGTAAGTGAGCATAAGAAACCAGCAGGGTTCGGCACCTTCAACATGGTTAAGAACCACTGGCCTGTTGGCATCTTGCTATTGATGTTGCCTTATTTAAAGGCATTTTATACTATTCATTTTGAATTTCTGTATTGAGTCAGCTTTAGTATTCATTTTGATTGAGAGTCTGCATATGTGCCCATTTGAGACTCAGCCTTATTTTATTTCTGAATTTTATTTATTTTATTTAACTGTATTTGTATTGCATTTTTGAGAAATGCACCTGGCGTAATTGGTTTGCTAATGTGCTTGGCCTTTTTTCTTTTGAATTTCATTTATAAAGCACACTTAACCAATAAAAATGTGGATTTCAAATCTTCTCTTCTTGTAATGTTTTCAAATTCTGTATTTGGGGGCCTTTAGCAGGTATCAGATTAAAATGCGATCAATTAGATTAATTATTATATATATATATATATATATATATATATATATATATATATATATATATATACAGTATATATATATGTGTGTGCGTGTATGTATGTGTATATTGTGGAGGTTCGCAGGAACGAGGCAAGGATACGGGTGAGTTCAATGTATTTATTCACAAGTCCCTCAACAATCAACACAGTTCCTTTAAATACCTGCTTCCCCTATCTCACCCCTTAACCCCGTGACGTCACACCTCCCTTGTGCCTGCCTGATGTGAGACAGCTCTCCCAAGTGTCCACTACACAGGCCCCCCCCCGAACATCCAGAACAGGCCAACCACCGAAAAAGTCTCAGCCCCGCACAGGCGGCCTGATAATCCGGCCCCAACGGTTACGCCTAACAGCGGGCAGGGGCCGTGCAGGGATCGAGGGCGGCTCCTCTGGCCGGTGGCTTGTCTTAAAGGCACGACCTGAAACAAGAGCAGAAGGTTTACGTGATGAAACAAGGGGCGGCCGGCCGCGGCGCGGGGGCTGAGCCACCGTGACCGGTTCCTCTGCCAGGACATGCGCAGCCTTAAGGCGGTCCACCAAAACCCGCTCTGAACATCCCCCCACTTCTACTTCGAAGGACTTCGGCCCTGCCTCAATCACCCTGAAGGGCCCGTCGTAGGAGGCCGGAGTGGAGAACGGTGAGCATCGTGCCGGATGAAAACGTATTCCGCAGCGAGAAGGTCCTTCGGGATGTATGATCTGGGGAGACAGTGGTGAACAGGCACAGGGACACAAACGCGGCCAGCATTAGGGGGCACGGACCGGGGAACCACTGCTGGCCCAGGGGGCGAAACCTCCGGCAGGAACTCCCCAGGGACCCTCAGCGGCTGGCCGTAGACCAACTCCGCTGATGAAGCCCGCAGATCCTCCTTTGGAGCGGAACGCAGGCCGAGCAAGACCCATGGCAGTCGATCAATCCAGTTGGCGTCTGTGAGTGCGGCTCGGAGCGCTGCCTTCAGGGACCGGTGAAAACGCTCGCACAGCCCATTGGCCTGTGGGTTGTACGCTGTGGTGCGATGGAGCTTCACGCCCAAGCTCCCCGCTACTGCCGTCCAGAGCTCAGAGGTAAACTGCGGCCCCCGGTCGAATGTCAGGTCAGAGGGTGTACCAAACCTGGCCACCCAGGCAAATATGAACGCCCGGGCAACATCCACTGTCGCGGTGGAACACAGGGGCACCACCTCCGGCCACCTGGTGGTCCTGTCTACCATGGTGAGGAGGTGAGTAAAACCCCCAGATGGGGGAAGCGGACCCACCAGGTCCACGTTGACATGGTCAAACCGTTTCTGAGGAATGAGAAACGGCTCCAGAGGTGCTTTAGTGTGTTTGTGCACCTTGGCACGCTGACAGGGCACGCAGGCAGCAGCCAATCCTCGGACGTCCTTCCGGAGGCCCGGCCAGACGAACCTTGCCCCCACCAGCTTTACCGAAGCTTTAACGCCCGGGTGTGAAAGGGCATGCACAGAGTCAAAAACCTGGCGGCGCCAGCTGGAGGGGACCAAGGGGCGGGGCTGCCCTAGGGAAACATCACAGAGAAGCGTGGCCCCGCAGCCCTGAAAAGCCACATCCTCGAGGCGCAGCCCAGTTTCTGCCGACCGGAATGCCTGGATCTCCCCATCTGTGAGCTGGTCAGCGGCCATGGCAGAGTAGTCCACCCCCAAATGCACAGAGGTGACCTGCGCTCTGGAGAGGCAGTCAGCAACCAGGTTATCCTTCCCTGCCACATGGCGAATGTCAGTTGTAAATTCTGAAATTGCAGAGAGGTGGCGCTGCTGCCTCGCAGACCACGGCTCAGTAGTCTTGGCCATGGCAAAGGTGAGAGGCTTGTGGTCCACAAAGGCGGTGAACTCGCGGCCCTCCAGCAGGAACCTGAAGTGGCGTGTAGCCAGGAAAAGAGCCAGCAGCTCCCTGTCAAATGTACTGTACCATGATGATAAGAGGCTGCCATGCGCCTCTCACCCACTGCTCGCAGACCGCCCCCACCGCAGAATCTCAGGCATCCGTCGTCAGGGCCACAGGAGCAGCAGCCGATGGGTGTGCCAGCAGGGCAGCATTGGCGAGTGCAGCCTTGGCGTCCTCAAAAGCCTGCACCCTCTCTGGCAACCAGTCCACAGGTGCGCTGGCCTTCAAAGGAGTCCATCATCCTTTGAAAAGTCTGCGCTGCCCCTTTAAGGCCGAACGGCATCCGCAAAAACTCGAATAATCCAAACGGAGTGATGACAGCAGTCTTAGGAATGTCCTGCGGGTGGACTGGCACCTGATGGTAACCCCGCACCAAATCCAACTTTGAAAAGATTACTGCCCCTGCCAGGTGCACAGAGAAATCCTGGATATGCGGGACGGGGTACCTGTCCGGGGTGGTGGCATTATTGAGGCGCCGGAAATCCCCGCAGGGACGCCAACCCCCCTCCCATTTCGGAACCATATGCAGGGGGGATGCCCATGGATTGTCTGAGCGGCGCACGATGCCGAGCTGCTCCATTGTGGCAAATTCTCTCTTTGCGATTGCCAGCTTGGCGGTATCCAGACGCCGCGCCCGGGCAAACACCGGCGGCCCGGCTGTGGTGATGTGATGCTCCACATCATGTTTCGCGATCACAGCAGAGAAAGTCGGGATGGTCAGGGACGGAAACTCAGCAAGGACCCGCTGATATACGTCCCCCCTAGCGAGGATGTTGGCGAGGGCGAGCGGCGCGGAGCTCCCCAGCATGCAGGGGTAGGTGGCAAACGAAACAGCGTCAATCAGACGGCGATTCGCTACGTCCACTAGCAGTCTGTTCGTGCACAAGAAATCCGCACCCAGTATGGGTACCGAGACAGAAGCTACAATAAACTCCCACCCGAACCGTCGTCCATTAAAAGACACAGTCACAAACCTTGAGCAGAAGGTGCGAATGGGCGTCCCGTTCGCCGCGTCGAGCGGAGGTCCGACGCCGCCAGCCAAGGGCATCCGCGGCTGACGCTGGCATGACGCTCAGCTGAGCGCCTGAGTCCACCAGCAGGCGACGCCCGGACAACTGGTCCTCCACGAAAAGCAGCCGTTCCGCCGCGCCAGTGCCCACAGCTGCTACTGAGCACCGGCCCTGGCGTTTCCCTGGTCGCAGAAGGAGCAGGGCGGAATGCATCGCCTTGCTTTGGCTCCAAAACGGCGATGATAAAAACAGAGCTCCCGATTGTCCTTCCGGCGCACCGTCACAGCAGCCACGGCCGGCGCAGCCCCCTCCTCTGGCGGGGGCTGTGGCTGTCCCGGGAGCACAGCGTGCATGTGAGAGCAACGGGACGCCAGCAGAATCCTGTCGGCCACCTCCTTTTTGTAAATATTATAAAATTATCCCTTCTCAAACATCAAATTTGGTGTATCTTTCATACAGTGGGTTTTGTTGTTGTTGTTGGGAGTTTACAGTTAAGTGGTGAAATTAGTTGAAACAGTGTTCATGTACTCAAGGGTTAAAACACAATTTTCATGACAGTGAGCTAAATGCAACTGATAGAGTTTGAGGTCCATTACATCTCACTTGTAGCTTGTTGCCTTCTTTGACTGAAGAGAAGTTAAAGAGAAATCACATCTGTGAGGCACGTTTGAATTTATGCTGCTCAAAGAATTCAGTCTTATGTGACACAGATCTTCTCTGAATGTGGTCTGACATTCTTCCAGTACCTAAATTTGTTTGTGCTGACATGTCAAAGGTTAGCTTTTAAACAAGTTGATTACAACAGCTGGTCATTTTTATAATATAGTCTGCAGCTAGCAAGCTCTTCATCATCATGGGAAGCTGTAATAATCATTCTCTGATGTTGTCTAATGTTCTCACAATCTTTGATGACAAGATACCATGACTTTGGATAAAAGGAGTCCTGCTTTTGTTCTGGAGCGATAGAAGCCAGTTCCAGTCCCTCAGTGCTAAATCTAAACCGTCAGAGGCAAAAGGCCTCAGCTCTCAGTAATGTAGCAGTTAATACCCCAGCACTTTGTATACACGGGCCCAACACATTCGTCTAATTTCCCTGCTGAGAACTGTTAACAGCTCCTCTCTGTTCTGTTAAATGGTAGATAAAAGCATGCTGTCAAGCATTTCTGCTCCCGTCAAGCAGCCATCACGTGTCATGAGTTCTTCCCAGCCTCCACTGGGGCCTCGAATTAGAGGAGGAAGAGCTGTGGGGTTGCATGAAGGGGAAAAAAAAGGACATCTGGGAAAAAAGATCGGAACGAAAGAGGCGAACAGGGAGGAAGAAGTTGAAGGATGGCCTTGTATTGTTCTTGCAGGCTTTTTGGGAAACTTAATCAGTGCGCGCGCACACACACACACACGGTTTACTTCTCGTTTCTGTATCCTGAGCAAACAGGGGTAAAACGTTGCTGTTTAGACAGTTAGAGACCAAATGTTTCTGCTGATGAAAGTGAGATATGTACAACATCGCCATAACCACTACACACAATGCCACATTACAAATGATGCCAACTATGCATGGCTCGCTTGGGTGCAGAATGTCTAGCTGGAGCTGCCCACTGCACAATCCACAGAGATGAGAGAATGCTGGCAGCATGGAATGACTGAAGTGGAGGATGGGAAGGAAATGAGTTGTGATGGGCAGGAGAAATTCTGCAAGAGTTGAAAACCTAGATAAAGGTCGGGGCAGGGGTAAAAAGTGGTTAAAAAATCTGAAGTGGTGCAAAGGCAGCAGCAGAAAGAGAAGGGACAGGAAAGTCCTCAAAAAAACTCCAACTTCTGATTCAGGACAAGCTGGCAGGAGGCTGTGACCCGTCTGTCCTTTATCCCTCTGCCCATCACCCCCCCTCCCCCAACTCATCTAGTCCTTTTATGGATAGTCCAGCTGGCTGGGGGCTGTTCAAACACAAACACACACACTCATACACACAGTCACATCTGAGGAAATAGATGGATAGTATTTCCTGGATTGCCTGCAGCAAGCAAGATATCTGTCCACTGGAAAGACCCACATCCAGTTTGCACACACACATGAACAGTGTTTCACACATGCATTTACACACAAATTAGACTGTGCAGGTCTGTGCATAAAATTATCAGACAATCTAGCTTGGGGGGAAATATGCTGGCGCTGACTTTCTCTGACATAAACCTTAGCTAACCTCTGACCACGATTAGTCAAACATATGCAGTATGCAGAACTCACAGAGGGTTACAGACAGAGTAACGCTACTCCCCACATCCTAGCTTTGATCTATGATCAAAGCTAGTGCATAGCTTTGACCTACCCTGAAGCTTTGACCCTGACCTACCCTGAAAGTAGGTCAGGGTAAGTCGCGGGATGGTGCAGTCTCTGACTGCCTTAGTTCTAGTTCAGTTTGGCATCAATTTTGATCTTTACTTTATTGCTGGAGCTCCAACCACCTAAACAAAACTCAGGCTTGCTGTTGATCCCAATCAATCTCTTTGACATATGTAAAGAGCAGACGTAAACCCCTAGACAAATCTGCATGCGTCTGCAGCTCTTTAGGGCTTCTTTTATACACGGTATAATGAGGTGCTACAGTAACAGGAAATGGCCCCTTGTTTAGACTAGCAGTCCGATCCAATCTAATCCCCAGGATGATTTAGTTCCCTCTAGTTTTGGATCTCAAGCCCCTTTACCGTAGCGCCTGATCGAGCCAGTTCAGGAACAAAGAACAACAAGCTATGCATCTCACGGTCAGGGGTTGCTTGTACACTCACTTTGGATTTAGTTTTTTCTTGGCTCAGTTTGATGGGTTTTCACAAGTTTTTTGGATAGAAACACCTTCACACTGCCAAAACTAAACCATTATGAAACCAAAATAATGCTTAATTAACAAATAAATGTAAGATCCACTGAGACAGACTGTAATGTTTGAGTCCTCAGATAAGCTGGGAAAACATGGAATCCTTGTTCTATTGTTTTTTCCTAATAACAGTACCATGTTATACTTGCCATAAATACAATCACGATCAGTCAGAGCTGATTGGCTGCTAAAGCACGCCATATTTTTAGTTTCCCAGCAGCACAAAATGTGTGTTGATTAGTAACCTTGTTTGTCAATAGAAAATGTGCCAAAAATAATAGCAACAATGAAAAGTCATTCAACACATGCTTTTCAGTCCTGTCAGTGCTATGAAATACGACACACAGTGAGATGTTCTGCATGAAAAGTCATGACTGGACAAACTCTCAAATTAAATTTGTTAATATTTTCTTTGGGTGAAAGTTGCCATATTTAAAGGAATACTAAATGTTTATACTCCCTTTCATGGTGTTTTGCAATTTCTTGAAAAAAACAAACAAAAACAAAACTAGAATGGCACCCAGCAGGCTGAACAACCCTACAAATGTGTGTCCAGCTTGCCTGACTCATTTCCTACCTCTCATCATGGTTTAGAGGAATCGGTTCAGTTGCTTTTACATCATAAAGGACAATTTCTAAAACCAATAATCAAGTTCTAAAAAAGGTTAGAAATTCTAATGTTAAAATGTATCCCCTTATGGCACCTGCCTCGTTTTCCCATGCTCCATGTACAACTGTCCAGGGCACCGTCCTTCAAACTAACCCCCAAACCTACAGATAAACTGACACCAAAGCAAATACAACCTCTTTGACCGAGGTAATAACATTTTGTTGATATTTTCTTGATATTTCTTGTCAACAAAATGAAGAGTTGTGATTTGTATAAAACCAAATTATAGTAACATAATACAGTATATTGTCACTTAAGCGCTCTTTTTCTATCTTACTGTGAAGTTGACATCTTGGATGAATCCAAATCTTGGCAGAGACAATGATTGAACTCAGATGACTTTCATTCTCAGTAATTCCACAATGTTGTTTATAGAAAATGAGGTCTGCCTGTGTAAAAACATCTTGATGATGACACGAGTTATTCTATTTGGATCTTGTGAACAATTAATAAAATAAATCCTGTCATTTCTGTTTTTGTACTTTTAACATTGAAGCAGGGAGAACAAATATACCCCTCTTGAGCTAGCAGAGGTAGGAATGATGACCTGATGTAACTTTGTCGATACAGGGAAGAGCCTCCAAAGAGCAGACAGAACAGAGTGTCTTTCCCCGTGTTTTTGTGGAGCTTTAGCTGTGTCCTGGGAGCAGCTCGGTTTTATTGTGTGCTTGGTGATGATGCGCAAAATAAGAACATGTCAAAAGAGTTTTCTTTGAAGAATGTTTGAAAAAATGTTGTTGAGGGTCCAAATCTTTTTCCTGGCCCAGGTTGGGACCTTTTTTGATTCAATAAAATTTGATAGATTCTTCCAGAAATGACAGAAAAGGTACTGTTGATGGTATAACTACTGAGCCCATCGCCACACGAGGGTAATGTCTGTCAGAGAGATAAAGGCTGACTAGAGAGCTTCCAGGCTATAGCTTATCACACTTGTGGACCTGTAGGGAATCCACAAATACACACGTACGCACAAGTGCATACAGGCTGTGTGTGTGTGTGTGTGTGTGTGTGTGTGTGTGTGTGTGTGTGTGTGTGTGTGTGTGTGTGTGTGTGTGAAGCTTCCCATATAGAGATTTGAGGTGGGGCAAGGTTTATATCACACCTTCCTGGCAGCAGGAAATTCAACCTATTTTCCCATCCACCTCACAGCGAGATGAGCATCCAGTCAACAGATTAGCTCCAGAAGGAAGAAGGAGAAGTGGCTGTTTAGAACATTTCATATCTTGTGGTTAACAATCAGATTGTGTTCATCGTCTCAGAGACTGGCCGGGGAAATAGAGAAAACGCTGTGGTGTTCGTATTAATCAAGGAATGGTGGATAAAATTCATCCCAGATCCAGTGGACGAGTTCGGTAGTTAACGATGAGACCCAGTTTTGTAGAGCAGAGCTCACCCACCGGTTGGTGCTCTAGTTGTGTTATGCTTTAAATATCTAGGGCTTTTTGGCATATCAGCAACTTTTACCATACGGCTTGTGAGGGTTTGCAGGATAGTGTAATTCTTTTTTTTACTGCAGTGTTTCTTGTCTGACTGCCAGTTTAGTGAGCCAGCATATATTGATATACAGTATAATGTCAACTACATTTGTTCCTTTTATACATTTACTTATCATACTTTAGAGCCACTAAACATTAGACGATGATAAATTCAATTTGGACATAATTATGAAGTATGTTTGTTGAGAGATATCAGAACAGGTACAGTGTGTTTTACTGAAAACGTTTAAGAAGAGGAGAGCGGAGATAAGACCGAACACCAAAGATAGGTAGGTTTGTTTCAGTTTGTGCTACTGAAATTGTATTTTTAAAAAAGTTGCTCAGAAGAACCTTTGTTGATAGATATGAAGACAAATCTTGACTGTGCAGCTTTTGTTTTATTGGAGTAATATTAAATCAGGCGCATTGTTACTCCTACCTGACAGAAGGCATTGGGGACTTCTGTCCTCTGTAGCAAGCTCAAGCAAAAAAAGACAAGAATGGAAAACAAAAACAATTGTTTTATCACAGCAACAGCAATTATATTCTGTCCTGTCCACGTATTACAGAATGTTTACTACAGAAAATAACCCCCCACTGTAAGCAAGCCACTCAGTGTTGTGCCTCTGCAGGCTGTTTTGTTTCAACAAATGGTGGGAGTGAACTATCCCACATGCTAGCAATTAAAAAGCGATGTTTACTATTTTTTCAGGTCATTGTCTTATTACTTTTTCTGGTACAAACCCAAAAAGCTACACCATTGCGATACTTTCAGGAGGACTTGCCATATAGCAGTGTGAGAGCCACCACTCTATCACTATTTCCATAGTGACTCAAGGATTCGTTTCATGTCAATCTCATGTTCTATTCCTGCTTTGAATATTGACGTTGGTACAAGCTGTGTAAGAGTGTGTTCATCAGAGAATGTGAAGTACACACTGGATCCATGCCACTGGTCTGAACGCCTGTCAGCCCTTTCATGATATCTCCACATCTTATGAATATTTTTGCACTTCAAAGTCCCTGCAGAAAATCCCGATAGTCATGTGAGCGAATCTCATGAGCTGCTCTCATGATGAAGTTCAGGAGAGCCTCCAATGACGTCAGCAGGAATATATTATCAACACCAGCTGCTTACTTTCAGCTAAAGCAAGTGTTTCAGCAATTTTTGTATGAAATTTGAAATGGTCTGTTTGAAAAGTGTTGTTATTTGAGTCAGTTATAATTAAAATAAATTAAGCTGACTGAATTCAGATGATTTTTTGGGGGAAAATGTCCTGTTGCGCATGCAAATGACACTTAATTAGGATTAGCACTATAATTAGTTTTAAGAACAAAATACTTCTGTAGGTCATAATAACTGAATTTGGAGAAGTGGCTGTGTGGTACAGGATCAAATTAACAGAATTAACAAAGAGGATTAAGAATTTTATTAATAGAAAATGAACAAAAATAAGGATGAAGAGTTGAAAACAGAGGAATTGGGAGGGTGCGTGTCCCATCACTAGATTATTTTCTGGGAAGTGAGCCAAAAGCCTTTTGCCTGTGGCTGTACTGTCTTTGTCCTTTAAGACCTGCTACCAGAGACTTAAAATAAAATACTTTGAGGCTGATGGAACAGGAATTCACGCACAACCAAACAGAAACTACTTACATTTACATGTTTCGCTCATCAAAAACTTTTTTCATACAAGCAGCAGGTCCAGATGACACAGAGGAAAAACTGCTAAATGTTTGTCTTATTAAGGCAGTTAAGATGAAGTAAGCAGGAAATTCAGAGTGTGTGTGTGTGTGTGTGTGTGTGTGTGTGTGTGTGTGTGTGTGTGTGTGTGTGTGTGTGTGGGACGGAGGTAGCTAAGTCTCCTAATTTTTTACTTCTCGTTTTGCTTCGGCACTAAATATTTTACTTTACAGTTGGGCCCTGTGTTTCTGCAGATGCAGTCAAGATTTCTATTGCAGTCAAGGCTTCTATTTTATTGCTGCAGTCAGAGGAGAGAGGTGAGCTCACTGGCAGAACTGAGCTGGAGCCAAAGCGCTGCTGGTTTCAATCATGAGAGGCAGCATGTGTGACCCACGAGCAGAGAAGTGCACACTAACACATAGACTCGTCATGTATCCTATCAAACTCCTTTGGGCTTCTTTCCAGTCCCTCGCTTCTTTCTTTTCAGAAGTTGTGGTTTTCTTGTTTTGCCGTTCAAGTCAGAAGTTGTTCAGCTGTCTGGCTCCAGGCAGAATTACATGCAATAGTTCATTGCACACATACAAAACGACCGTGTCATGCACATTACTGTATGTACATTAAATACAGTCTGTGTGCTCCTTGTACATCTGTGGTCTATTATATGGTACAGATGCACAAATCACCGTCTTGCATTTAACATGCACTGACACACAGCATGCTTATGTCTCATATTTGTCTGTACACATACGCCCATTTGTTATATGTGCATTTGGCTTCAGACCCATGCACAGCCTCAAGCTTTTCTATGCTCATAGGGTCAAATGTTACTTATGTTACCTGCAGCTGAAGCTCGACGAGAGGATGGTCCATGATTACTTCTGTTCTTGTGCTGCAGTTTTGTTTTTTTTTTTAATATGTTCTTCACTCGGTAGAATAAAATGCATGCATGTGTTCACGCATAAAACGTCTGATTTGTGTGGAGGGCTTCGTCTTCACTCAGTTGTATGTTACGGATTAACACTTTCCCCTCTGGCCAGATACGTCAAAAAAAAAATGGAGTTAACTGCCCATCTCAGTGTGTTTGTGTCAGTGTGTTTATTTTGTGGTTTGTGTGTATGTGTGTGTGTGTGTGTGTGTGTGTGTGTGTGTGTGTGTGTGTGTGTGTGTGTGTGTGTGTGCATTAATAGACCCCAGCAGAGCAGTCTCTAATCCTACAGACGACTACATTCAATTAGCCAGTAGGGCTTGTTCATGGCCAGCCTGGGTCAGACACAATCACAATCTGCAGCTAATCCACTATGGACTGATCAATACGGAGTGATGGAGAGTGGGAAGAGAGGTGGGAGGTCAGGAGGGGGGGTGTAGAGGGTGTGAAGCAAGTTCATGTGTTTAACAGAAACAGAGGTTACATGATTAAAGACCCTTTTATTAGGTGAGATAAGATTAACTGAAGATAAGGTAGAGATCAGGAAAAAAAAGAGAAGCCTGGTTTTCTGCATACATCTTGATACTGTATGTCTCGCAAAGCAGTCATCCAATCAGTTGGTTATTTGTAACTTTAATGAAATGTAACGTCAGTGGACAAGATTGATGTGAAACAGCCTGCGTGAGATGTATGCAGCAACAGTTTGTGTGAGGAGAGCCGTCTTGCTTCTTTCTGTGTTGACGGTTGAACAGTACCAACTGGGCACTAAAGACACATTTGAGCTGAAGCACAAGCAAACAGTGGACCCAAGCTCAAGAGCAAGGTGGCGGAGATGGAACAAGGCAATCAATTTGTTTCCCTGTTGTTAACCATAAATTCATGATATGCTTCTATAAATTGAATCTAGGCAAGTACATTTCTGCCAGTTGTCAATGGATAGACGAAATTACAAACTCTGAAGAGGCTTTTCAGACATACTGTACTAATATTTTATTACATGAAAGGTAGCAATTTAGTGAAGCTCTTGATGATGGAAGGCTAAAAGCTTCTGCTAACAGCTTGATTCTAACTAATGAATTAGGACTATTTACTTTTGTCTTTTGCCTTGAGCAAGTTTCAAATAAACTTCATTGAGAAGTTCTGGCCTTTTTTCATAAAGCAGTCAAAACAGTGTGTTTCCAAACAAGCTAGCCATGATGTTAGTTCTCTGATGCTACTGGTTGGAATACATTACGATACTGCATTTTGCTTTTACTCTTATGGACTGTTTCATCCCATGTGGTGATCACTAGTTTGTTTGGTTTGTTTTATCCTGATGAGGGATAATGTAGCTAATTTAAAATTTACAATCCCTCCCCCAACACACAACCACATACATAGACACACACAAACACACACACACACATACGCACAGAAGGTATTAAAATGACTGAATTGTCAAACTATTGAACAAACAGCAATTTGTCCTGATGACTCTTTCCCACAACATCAACAACAACAAGGCAGTCAGAGACTGCAACATCCCATGACACCCCTGAATTCCAAGGTTTACACTGATGCACTTACATAGGTCAAAGATCAAAGCTGGTGCTTTCATAGATCAAAGCAGTAGCTTTCATCTATGGTCTTACATTGGCCTTCTCTCTCATCTTTCTATCTTACCCAATTCCTGACTGTACACAAGTTGAAATTTGACCTTGATTTTAGTTTTCTCAAGATCAAGGTTATCATCTAATTTTTATCCTCTTTGCCACCAAAGTAATGTGCTTTTTGTTTCATCTTTCTATCTGCATTGGTTGCGAAGATATTTGGTGGACTAATGAACGGACGAACACTGACAATTACAATACATCACCACTTTGAAGTGGGACGTAACAACATGACCTAGGACTGGGGGGGCCTTGCAATCGCCTTGATATTTGTTTTCATTTTACTGGTCCTCATCACGGGCGGTGGAGCAGTGGGTAGCGCTGTCGCTTCACAACACAGCGGTTCCGGGTTCGAGTCCCGCTCTGTGCGGAGTTTGCGTGCTCTCCCCGTGTCTGTGTGGGTTCTCTCCTTGTTCTCTGGCTTCCTCCCACCTCCAAAAACATGCTCTTCAGGTTAATTGGCTGTTCCAAATTGCCCGTAGCGTGTGAGTGTGAGCGTGCATGGTTGTCTGTCTTTGTGTGTGGCTCCGCGGTGCACTGGTGTCGTGCCTGGAGTGTCCCCCGCCTCACGCCCAATGCCAGCTGGGATAGGCTCCAGCTCCCCGTGACCCCGTGATACAGTGGCAGAAAATGGATGGATGGATAGATAGATGGTCCTCATCACACTCATGAACAGACAGATGCTGGGAGAGGAGGAAGTGAATAAAGGAGCAAAAAGAGTGATGGCTTGAGAGAACTTTCCACAGTGGGTTTGTTTTCCTCAAAGTATTGAAGTGTTCCATGTGAAATAAGCAAAGACGTGCATGCACACTGTCATTCCCCCTCTTTCTCTGCCTTCCCTTTCTCTTTACTCTCTTGGGCCCCTTTAGCCCCCCCCCCTCCTCTCACCCCCATTTCACTCTCCTCTCTTCCATAGTCCAGATTTGCTTACAAATGAGTCACCCAACCACAAACCACCTCATTTAAGAGGCAGGGAGGATGAAGGGAGGGAGCAGTGGAGAAGGGGAGGAATGGGGAGTGTTGGTGATGGAGGAGTGGAGGTTGTCTTAGAATGCGAGATGGATTGAGTGAGGGTGGGCAGGAGGGATGGAGAGAGAGAAGAAAGGGGGAGGCTGGTTGCTGTTTTTCACTCAGCTGGTTCTGTATATCAGAATCAGTAGAGGTCTGGATCTAATCAGCTCCTTGCATTCAGTCAGGCAGAATAAAATTAAAACTATATTTGACTGTGAACAAGCATGTGTACACACACTGTACTGCAGCACACATAGGGTTGCAGAAGCAAGGGCTTTTACCGTTATTTTGGATTATGAAACGTGTGTGTATGCAAGTGGACACGCTTGTCCATATTAGTTCAAATCTGCACTGAATTAATGAAGCCAAACACATGTAGGTGTGAGACATAACACTAATTACAGCAGCAGGACTTTAGCCTTGCCGTCAATAATGTTCATTACTGAACCATCTCCAGTTGACAGCTCTGTGTATGAGTGTGGTGTGTGTCTGTGTGCGTGTGGGTTAAGAGTGATTGTTCACATCAGCAGTGAGAAAGAACAGTCGGATGATGAATCGCCATAGATTTGCATTAAGTACCTCTTTATGTGCACACGGCTGACAGACAAAGGTTTTTTTTTTTTTTGTCATTATATCTGCTGCTTTAACTTTCAGCCGAGCTCGAGAATCAGAAAAATTCATGATGTCATTCAAATCCCTTTCAGCACAAGAGTAAAGGTTGATTTAAGTCATCAAGGTAATTTAATTCTTTCCAAATAAGATAAACAGAAATGGATGGAACATTTTATTAGAACCTTGATGTGTATAGTTTGCTGGTTTGGCTACATAGGTAAAGACTCTGCCATCAAAAATCCCATCAAAACCAATGAATATAAGCATCTGGATCCAATACCCATGTGGTACCGCTTGTTAAAACAACACATAATGAGTTCCAACTGTAGAATACCTCAAACTTAAAGGATGCAGTGTTTTAAACACTAATGTTGATACCTGACACCAAGTAGTGTCTCTGGAAAGCTGAGCGTTCACAAATTGAACCCATGGGAAACTGGAGCCTGAGCCGATACTCAGCTGTTTGTTCATTAATCTAGGAGGGGGACGTATGGCAGGAAACACAAACATTACGGGATCGTAAATTATCTTTTCCAGTAATTCTTTTACCTGGCAGCATGTCAGTTTCCCAAAAGTATGCAGTTAACAAGACAGTTAAGAGTCCAGTGACATTTTCTTTACAGGTTGTGGTTATCTTGTAATCAGGCTGTGAGGAAATAAATGAAGCATATTAAAAGAAACTTAAACTGGAACAAATAAGATCATGCAATATCACATCCGTACAGCCAGAGACCTGGAATCAAGCATGTCTTTATATTACGTACGTGTCTTGGTAATCACTAGCCGCCCTGTTGGCATAGTGGGTAGTAAGTGCATATTTTTATGTAGCAATCTGGGTTTGATTAAATCAGGTTTGAAAAAATCATTCACCGCTTGACTGCAAGTCTTCTACCCTATAATACCATTTAAAGGCTAATTGTGAAACAGTGCCCTGTAGACGGTTACATCTGAAATGACAAGCCAGTCTAACACAGAGGCTCTTGACCCCTTCAAGGTCAATGCATTCGCCTCACACATTTCATAGAGGTGTGTAATTATTGGCTCCTTCGGGTGTCATGAAAGCCCATACAATCAAGTGGAAAAAGGTAGATGCTGAATTGAAAACACTTTTCCTCTACCATTAAGGATTTCAAGAATTGTTATGTTACAGAAGCATTGCAAGTCTTCTATTGAACGTAAATTACTACAATAAGGGAACAAACTCTATCAAAATCAGGACCTACAGAGTTAAAATTCAATAACAAGGGACAGTAGAATTCCTGCTATTAAGGCAGCAGATACCAAAGTGTTGATATACAGGACGATCTTAGCTTGAAATAATTGGAATAACTTAAACTGACTTTGTGTTTTGCAGTGGAATGAGTACTTGCAGCAGGTTTGATCGGCTCAGTCACAGTTCACAAAGTTCAGTTTCAAAAGCCTTGAAGTTCTTCTCTGTCAGCACCATAGCACACCTACATTAAAAACACTATCAGTCAGAATGCTGACTCATACTTCGTCAACCAGTAAAATAAGAATACTTCAACTGATGGTTGTGCCCAAACGCAGCATTACATCCCATCCTAACCTTTTGTTAACCTTGCAGTGTGTTTTTATGACTACATTTTACAACTGTACAGTTAATCTGCGCTCAGTAAAACTTGGGGCTGAAGGTTTTCCCTTCTGAAGACTTTATATTCCTGTGTAGCTGTGTCCACTTGGGCATTGGAGGAAAAGAATGGGCAGTGTGTGTGTGTGTGTGTGTGTGTGTGTGTGTGTGTGTGTGCGTGTGTGTGAATGTCTCAAAGAGTGCCTCAGTCAGTGCACAAAAGGTGAAATACTTCTTAAAGGTACCTTAAAGCTCCTTTAACTGCTCATTTGAGTTACTCGTGCCTATCACTTTGTCAGTGTGTAAGTGTAGTTTGCCAAAGTGCACACCATAAAACTTTATTGACACATGTACTGTATTTCTATAATGTACAGTTCTGACCTTGGGGTGGGGGTGAGGGGGCAGGCACTTGGCACCAAACTGTTCCTTATGGACCCGCTGCGGTCTAACGATTGATGTTTGAATTGTTCCTTCTACTTAACAGTGTTCTTCTTGGGTTTGGTTCACATTAGTATGCCATATGATCACATTTAATGGAATGAATATACTTTGCCATAGTTTACCTGACAGAAGTGCAATAACCTCAGAAAATAGCATGCATGAGCAACACTCTTGAGTAAACACAGCAGGTTTCATATGCACTATAATCAAGTGGAAAATTGGTGCCATTACAGTTCCCTTGACTTCTGTCCTGCAGATAGACCTGCTATGGCTCTCTGGTTTATTTCTTGAAATTTAAGTTGTAGCACCATTAAGTGCAGCTTGGGACAGTAGCCACATCCTTAGCTTCATCTTGCCCTATTAGTGAAGAGGTTACCCTCAAATCCTTCCCCTACTGTACAGTGTTGATTTCTTTCATGCGATGCCTCTGGGTCCCATTAACCCCCTGTGATAAAATTTACCTCAGCCTTACCTCCCCATTCTCTGCTTATATCTGCTAGGATTATGAGCCTGCTCTTCCCAGACAGATGCAGGGAGGGTAAATCATGGTTTAATTATTTTTCCTGTTGTGTGTCCATTACTTTATTTTACAAATCATAAAACAAATACACTTTAAACTTTGCAGTTGTTATTTCAACACAAGAAGCAGAGCATGATTTAAAATAGCCTAATCCCGTATTGATCCCCCCCAGGGAAAAAAGTGTTGTACAAAGACAAATAAATAGAAAAATCACAATAAAATAATTATAGCTGCATAAAATAACAATAGTACTGATAATAATCAGTGACAGCATATTGACGCAAAAGGCTAAAAGTAAATTAAAGTTCAAAGATAAGCAGCAAACATTATGTCTATGCCGATGACATTTCTTTAAATATGGAAAAATAGAGAGGCACCAAAAACTGCATTGTTAAAGAGCAGGCTGCAATTCAGGCTCATAAAGATGAGGTATATTTGGAAGCCGTTGTTGGGGTAAAGCTGATCAGGCTCTTCAGCACATTGTTTGCCACATGATTTCTTTTCCTCTCTGTTCTTTCCTCTTCTGGACTGAACTTTCATGAACCACAATTAATAATAGTTCAACTGTTCAGTTTGAGACTTGCTTGGTGCTGTCACTCAGTAGGATCACCACTGTCCTCTGAGCGCTGGGCTTTCGTCTAACCTTCGTGAAACTAGTAGCCCTGTTATTTACTCTGATTGGTTGTACTTAACCTCAGTTTGGTTGTGATGTTTCTGTGCTCAATAACAACACCTGGCATTTGGTTAGCTTATCAAAATATTTACAACTTGCTCCACATTTCTATTGTGTTGGTTGGTTGGTTGGTTGGTTGGTTGGTTGGTTGGTTGGTTGGTTGATGGAGGAGAACGTCCTCCCAAGTAGATGGATGAAGACCTGGAGCTCTCTCGGTGGAGGTCACAGACCAAATCATGATCACTTTTGGGTTCCAGCTGGACCATGTGATGCTGATAACACTTTAAATTACTGTGCATTATCTGTACGACCTGCAAGCATTCCTACAGGAAAACCCAGTGAATGCTAACAGTGCGACTGCTTCCATTATGAAGAACTTCCATTATGAATGTCCTAGAAGCACCCTGCTTTGGAACACCTGATCTAAATTTCAATCTCATTTTATATATTTTTGTGCGATCAGTAGCAATAAATGAGTTATGCAGGTCATTGCATACACATAAAAAACCTTTTACACATGCATTCTCCTGTGATTCTGCAACTTGAATCCAATCTAATGAAAAGGACAAAGGAATATTTTATTGAATAAAGAAAATCAACCTTCTCTGTCGATGCAGAGAATCTTTGTAGTATGTCCTTTTCCATTTTATCATCAAGTACAAGGTGTTTACAAAATCTCTATGGGTACATTTTTATACACCTCATCCTTCAGCAAAAGCTACTTTGCTTTGAAATCCAACTGTGGAGCTTTCACAAGAATTGCTCATGATGTGACTATAGGAGCAGCTTTCGCTGTTCCGTCCTGTTTTCATAGTAGTGACAACAGAAAGGAGAAATGTAGTGAAGATCAACAACGATTATTCAGTTTCCAACCCCTCTCTCCTTCTCTCTCTCTTTCTGTTTGTCAATCTCTAACTCTTTCCTCACACACAAAATCTTCTCATTTAGATTATCCCTACCACAGTGGGCGCAACCAAGTAGAAATGGATAGTTTTCATGCCCCCCCCCCGTAATCTCCCTCATGTACATGACACTAATACAGAAACTCATATAAGCTCCCCTGCCTCTCTCTGTGACATTTATCACCATGCTTCTTAATGCATGCAGGCTGCTGCTGTTGATGAAAAGTAAGGATGACAAGTCTGGCCTATTTTCTTTTAATGATAGGGCTTTTTTCTTTTTTTGTAGGTGGTTGCATTCACTGAAAAGTGTTAACTAAAGTGTATGATTGAGCAGATTTGACATTGACATGTGCATGTGGCACATTTTTGTCAAAGCTAATCCAGGCAGGATCCATTGACTTTTTTTTTATATTGTGCAATGTCAGAAAATGCCTGTAGCAGCCTTTCATCTGATTAAAGTTTTTTTTATTACTGTAAACAGATTTATTTTTAGCATTTCCAAAGGACGTGATATAATATCATGATGATCCTTTTCATTTTCATGGGTGTTCACCTATTTAGCAAGCGTTATTCAGTGATCTCATTTCATGGAACAATGGGAAAAAACGCTGAGTCAAAATTCACTCACTCAGGTCAGGTCATCATGAAACCAATAATTTTCTTCAGAAAAGTTAAAGCATCAAGCAATATACCAACATTTTGGCAAATATTTATATTAGCAGGCTGTGATGATCAAAATCACTCTCATGTCGTCTCATCTACATTATAAATTGAGTGGAGATCAGATTTGGGAATCCAGTGGACATGTGAGAAATGGCTAACCTGGTTTAACAGAGATGTAAATATACTCGTAGCAACCCTTCACATTCAACTGACTGAATTTGTTGTGGCTTTTTATTTTTCTTTCCTCTCCTCTCATCTATTGGCAAATAAAATTAATTTGATACCAGTTTGAAGACTTCTTTGCTAACTCCCTAAGCAGTACTGACATCACAGCCCCGTCCTGTCTATTCATCTCACAGACGTGCATTTCAGCACTGTGACTTCCTTTTCTGCCATCATAGAGGTGAACCAGCAGACACACCATTGAACCTTCACTGCATTCACACAGAATGTCACGGTGGATTCAACACACATCATGAAAGCTCTGCTTAAATGGGACTATTTTCTGGTCAGTTGTGTGGAGGTGAAAAAGTAGCAAGAGTTTGAAGGTCTCTCTCCCTGTCTCTGCTTGTCTGCTTGTCGCTCTTCATTAGAATCCAACACAATGAATGACTTCCAGGAGAGACTGTCTGAAAACCGTTCTCCATATTTAAAAACCACTTTGTCCCCCAGCTTCCATTAGCTTCTGAGGACAGATGTCCAAAAGATGTCTTTTGAATGTATTTGTTGATGACATCCCGGAGGAGGCTGAATGATCAGTTTTATGATATCTTTTGCAGCATCCCCATGGTCCATGTCCATGGTTGACACAGCAATCACTAATTTCATTCATAGATTGCCTTTAGCAGATCAAATTATCTCTCACTCTGTACCTTTTTGGACATTCAGAAAAAAAAATTATACTGTGCTTTCAAATAATGAGCTTCATTTGTGCTGCATGCCAAAGAGTGTCATAGTCAGATGTCCAGATAATGAATCTGATTTCTGCCTCATGCAGACATACACATTTAATCTGCAGTTTGCTGTATATAACAGCCATTTTTTCACTCTACCTTTTGTTCCATTTGGGTATAAACAGTCTTTGTCTCTCTCTGGATACAGATACAGCTATTATCATCAAGAGGCGGCAGCCAACCTAAAGTCATCACAAATACAAGAGTTCCCTATTTTTGTTTTAATATCAATTCTCATTTCTTGGCTTTGGATTTTTAGACAAAGTCATGCTACTCCTGAACATTACTTATTTATAACTGAACATGCCAGCAGCTTTAGAGCCTGCTCTTCATTACCTGTATTGAGTAATAGGCTTTCTAAAGGTTCGGCAATCTAGGAGGTCTCGAAGACCTAGAAAAGACTTGTATTCAACTGTATATCACTCAGACACTTCATAAATTTATCAAATGCTTAAGATATAAATAACACAGTAAGTAAAAATAACGTTTTGGCCCCCACATTGTGTTTCCATGCCAGCCTGTAAGTTTTCAGTTAGAGGAAACTAGGACAGGCAAAGTTGGATTTATTATCCTTGCCTTCTGTCACTTCAGTTGGATATCACCAGAAACTGTCCCCTAATTTAGATATCATATGCTGTCCCTGGAGCCCCACCTCATTCATCCAAACTGTTTGTCTCAGATTGTTTGGCCTTGTCTCCCCCTGTGAGACCAGAGTGTCCGAAATCAAACTGAGATCTCTCCCACCCCGACTCAACTCCTCTTCCTCTCTTAACAAAAACCTATTTTTCTCTCCTCTCACTCAAATCATCATGTCTTTCATCACCCCTCTTTTTAAACTTTTACACGCTCAGAATGAACAATTTGTATAAATAACCAGCTCTCAGTCTGAGCTCACTTATATTGACACCCCCTACTGGTTTTGTCAACATAACTCATACAGATCATTCTATGGTGTCTTGTGATTTTATTGAAATAGAAAGGAACGTCCTTCTCTCACTTGTTCAGCCCTGGCATGTAACCCCACCACATACAGCCAAGCTCAGATTACTTGATTTTCATCCTCTCCTGTGTTTGCCAGGAATAACAACCTTGTTGTTATTTGCATAAAACAGGAGTAGATCCAAATTCCCTTAAAGAAAAATCAGCATACCAATTTATGACAAAAATACTTTAGCTGCCTTATACAGGTCTTTAAGATAGGTTCATCATTTATCCTTGCCAGTTTTGACACTTTCCTTTTTTCCCTTTTTATCCCATAATGAATTTCTCATACAAATCTCTAACTTTCCGAGCCAGAACTCCTGTCTCTCTTATGTTCCTGCAGAGGTTTCTCTTTAAAATACCATGGTATGAGACTTACTCCTCAGTGTGAACCTTTTGCCTTGGTGTGCTCCTGATCTGTGAGATCTGGAATGGGTCCTGAGTTGGCAGCAGGTGATCATTCTGTCCTTTGGTTTGACTAGCTGACCGATAAGAGAAGCATGGGGAGGAAACAGAGCATTGAAATATTGCAAGGAAGAAATTAGATGGAAATACAATGAGCATGATTAAGAGGTTAAAACAGAGGGTAGAAATGGGAGGGCTCTAGGGATGTCATACAGTGTGGTTTTATTCTGGTGCGACTTTGTGCTCTTTTTGTCTGAACCTTTTTAATTAACCTTTCTGCCTCTCTGTCCTGCAAGACTTTCTGTGTCTGTCTCTGTGTGAATCTTAAACCACAGTCAAAAAAAAAGAGCACAAAACAAAGGCAAACTTGGCTCACACCAACATGAAGTGTAGAACAAAGGACAGTTACCCTATTGAAAGTTTTTCCCCAGATAGCAATGGGGGGATGGGGTAACAAAACCGAAGATCCAGCTGTTGGACAGACATGAATATAGAGCAAAATGTCTGAAAAATGCTGCACAACGAGCCGCTGGGAGAGAGTGAATGAGTCCCATTCAACCTGATCCCAGCATTTATTGACTGCCCCCAAACCAAGGGATTACACTGAGGAGAACATTACTGCACACTTGTCAAAGGATTGTAACACACACATAGAAGAAGACACTACAACGTTCACCATAGCACTCTCATAATACCAGAAGAAGTGTGAATACCTCCTCCGAAACTGAGCAAGACTTCCTTAAACCAGCCATCAATTCCTGCACTTTTTTCTTTTCTTCCACTCATATTTCCATCCCTCCTTCCAACCCCATCATCCCCTCTGCAGAAGCCTTGGAGGATCCATCCAGTGCTGGCGTTGTGGTGGGGGCTGTGATTTCCTCCCTTTTGGCTCTACTGTTGTGCATCGCTCTCATTGCCGTCCTCCTGACCCGAAGCCGTCGGCAGCAGAGACGAGGCTACCCCAGCAGTGGAGACTCCATAGCAACTGGCAGTGGAGGCAGCAATGGTGGAGACTATGGCAATAAAGCCTGTCTGCTCTTCAGTGGGGCTGGCAACAACAGCAATACAAACGGGACCGGTGCGAACAACAATGGGCCCATCTACATGTACCGGGAGGGATGCGACGCCACAGGGACTCTAACGGAAAAGGGAAATGACTACCACCCTCATCACCTCCACCAATCCTCAATCGGCGACCCTCACTCTGCACACGACATCCTGCTAAGTACTGAGATGGATGAAGCTGAGAGGAGGAAATTTCAGTTGGATGAAAGCATGGAGGAAGATGAGGAGCGATACAATAGGTTCGGGGGTGTCAGGGGAGACGGAAAAATGCTACCACCAGCCTATCACGTTCACAGAGGCCACGGCTGTGAAGAGGAAATGGACATGTACCTTGATGATGACATGGAGTCCCAGAGAGACGGCTCTGTCATTTCCCGGACTGCCATTTATGTTTGAGGGCAGAGAGAGGAAAGGAAAGATGAGGGCTGAAAATAAGGAAAGAGAAGCAGTGCAGGAAGATGGGACATGGAGCCAGCCCTCTCCATTACCTGACAGATCAACATTTCTTCCATCGGCTAAACACCAACCTGCTTAACATTCAACCTGATGAAAGAGATGCCATCAGTTATATCTTCTCTGCTTGACACCCACTGTAAAGTTTTATAAGGAGGAATAAAAGTGAAATAAATGGAATCAAGTTCAAGTGATGTTTCGAAGCTGATGAAAGAAAGTGGCTGTAATTCACCACAGCTGAACATTTATCTGCGTTTAACTGGATCAGATTTCATTCATTCATCTTTCAAACCGCTTTATCCGCCGTAGCGGGTCACGGGAAGCTGGAGCCTATCCCAGCTGGAATAGGACGTGAGGCAGGGCAAACTCTGGGCGCGATGCCAGTACGCTGTTTAACCATACAAAAACAGACAACAGTCACACACTACGGGCAATTTGGCACAGCCAGTTAACCTGAAGCGCACGTTTATTGAGGTGGGAGGAAGCCGGAGAACCTGGGGAGAACCCACGCAGACACGAGAGAACATGCAAATTCCTCACAGAGCAGGACTCGAACCCGGAACCGCCTTGCTGTGCGGCGACAGCGCTACCCACTGCACCACCGTGCCGCAGTTTTAGCCAAATATAACAAAATAGAAAAAAAAATATATAGCAAAGAAACAAGCAAAATCCACAATGATTCTGATGTGATGCTGCTTATCGCTACATTCTTGTTTCTAAAGCTTTGCAAGTATGTGATTGTGTTGAGTAACTTTGTATTTTATACTTGAACTGATAATATTTGCAGCGCCAGAAGCACGATACCCTCAATAATGAAATCAACAAATTAGCTCCCTCTTTGGAAATACACAGGATAAATCTTCATCAATCTTCATCAACGTGTTGAACGCTATACAAAACTGCTCACAGCTTCTGTGGATCTTGCTGCTGAGCTGCAAAGGCTTGCCCCTCTCTGACATGTACGTGAACCTGGATTGCTCTTTAACTCCAGAAAGCCAAACCTGTGTCTTGGCAACAGTGATGCAGTATGTTTTCATCCCGATAAGGACTTTTATGGGCCTTAAAGTGACCTGCCCCAACCTGGGACGCAACCTGCTTTCCTGATGGGTGCCATTGGAGCGAGGACTACCCGACTGAGTAACATAACTGACTTACCAGTTTGTGCTAATGTGTGGCTGGCTGTGGTGTTAATGGTGTGCATCATCTATATATTGGGCGTTGTGTCGCTGTCGCACAGTTGTTGTTATTCTTGTTATTGTGATTGTTGTTGCTGTTGTTATTGTTACTGTTGTGTAATGGTGTTGATCTCGCTAAGGAAAGGACACACCGGGAGCCTGGGGGTTCTCAACCAGTACCATATTGGGTTGGTAAAGACTCATTTAATGGATAAAATAAAATTTTCCTTTTCTTTATTTTACATTTTTCCCTTTGTCTGTATTCTCTGTTATCACCTGTCTGTTCTTCTTCTCTTTCTTATTTGTTCCTGTTCCATATGGATGTTGCACCATTGGTATGTTTTCCGTCCCCTAAACATTACATCTCTCTGATCTACATCTTCTTTATTTGCATAATAGGCGGCTTAGATGAGTGGTGCAATGACTGTGTGCAGAAAGAATGGGATAATTCATATTTCTATTCCAATCTGGGTCTCATTCATCGAGGCAAAATATCCTCTGGCTTTGTTGCAGACTGTTGTATTTCATGCATTCATTTCCCATGTCTCACAGAAATTTCCTTAGGATATGTACCGAATTATTCCATGTTTTATATTTTGATTGGACAGAAGGACATGGTTGAAAAAGCATTCCAAGAAAGGATAAAGCAGGCTAAATAAAATCCTTTCCCAACAGTTTCCTTTGGGAAAGGATTTTAACTTATTTTTTAACTTATTTTCTTAAAATAAGTTAAAAACTCTGTTGACAGTGGTGGGATTATATTTATTGAGGTCACTGAAAAGTTCTGTTTTATTTTGACGATACGCCTGCTGGCATGTTAATTCATGTAACTCTGCAGGCGAATCCCAACTACAAACATGGTAAACAAGCTGTGTGTAGTCGATTCCAATGATGATAGTAGCACAGAATTTGAAGGTTTTGCAACAAATAAATTGGAGATAATTGGATAAATTGTTAGAGAATTATACATGGGCAGGTCTCCAGCCTCGTGGTCAACATTCCACCTGCAACTAGGCGTGAGACCATCCCTCTGGCTGCTGCCCATGAGACCTCCTGTTACTTGACCTATACCCCCCTGTCCCTCTCATTACGTCTCTCTTTACCAACAAAGAACCAGAACTGGATGACAAATTTGTAGTGTCTTTTAATCTAAACTTGAAAAAAAATTATTTTGCTGAAATTATATGTTGATCAAATGTTTTTATGTAGAGGAAAAATATATTTGGAGCTTAACTGTGAAATTTGTTGTTATGTATAGTAATTATAAAAGTTTTGACTGTTTTTCAGAAGCCAGATTGGCTCAGGGCACAGTGGAAATTATATAGAGGACAGCAGTCCCAGATGACTGTCAGGGAGGAAAGGGTTAATTAAGTTCCACTCTAGCAGTAAAATTAATGTTTTGATCACAGTAAGAAGGAAGTGAGACGCGGTTTCTGGAAAACATTAGCCTTATTGAATCAAAGTTAGTTCATCTGTTTGTTTTTTGTTTGTTTTTTATTTTCAGATTACCAAATGGCTAATTTATGTACCTGTAGAATTATTACACTCGGGTTTTTATATGTTGATTGATTGTGAGAGTGGGGAAGTCTCTCCATTGTGGGCAAACATTTGGAGATCATGTACAGAGATCCTGCAGCGAGAAAAAAGATGGACTTCAAAACTTTCTTCTAAGGACTTTTGTTTCAGTTCTTTCCCCTTGTTGTTGATTGATGTTGACATTATTCACTGTGCAGTCTGGTATTCTGTAGAGGAGATAATTCATTTCAATTGAGACATTTCATAATATGTTTGGACAGGTTGCCAAATATTCTGACAACCAGTCTGCATTTCCACACATCACATACTGTGCATTCAGAAAGTGTCCACATCCTCTTCACTACTTTTACTTTGTCATTAAAGTTTACTGAGAGTAGATTGAGAGTAAACATTAAAATGACTGTAGCATCAGGCTGCAACATGACAAAAGTCAAGACAAAATGAGCCTGAATACTGTCTGAAAGCACTGTACAGTATATTTTGTGTGTTGTATCACTGCAGTTTGGAACACAGTAAGTGTTTTAAGCTCCGTTGGGTACATGCATGCTCCAAGACCCAGCACCCATTTCAGAAAATTTTTGACTTCTGACCGACTGTGTGTGTGTGTGCGTGCGTGCGTGTGTGTGTGTGTGTGTGTGTGTGTGTGTGTAAAACACAAATTTAAAAGACATGAAGCATTTTAAATGTGTGTGTCGACCACAATGTGAAAGATGGTAAAGATGTTCTAATTAGGCTTCAGCACCATGGATGAGTGCTTATCACACAAACATGGCAAAAGGATTTAGCCTAATGCTAATGTCAAACGTGACATTAACAACCCACAAATTAAAATTTCACATCATGTTAAAATGACTCAGAAAATATCAGACTAAGTGAAGTTTGCTCTGATGTCAGACTTCAAGTGCATACTCCACCTCTCCCCTGTAGTCCACTCAGATAGGTTCAGCAACCCCCGCGACCCGCAGAGCAGAACAAGCAGCTGTCGATGAAACGGTTACAGTCATGTTCTCTACAAGAAAATAGATGGATGGATTATCACCCCCGAGGATAAAATTCCTTTAGCAGAGGTAGAGATGTAAAAACCAGAGGGGGGATGACCCCCCATTCCCTCACAACAAATCGCACCCTATGTGTGTGTGTGTGTATTAATGCAGCAGCGGAAATCTCTTCTTTCTAACGTCTTTTTATGTGAAGCAAAGAATAAGTAGACTATGAAAATAAATGTCATCAAAAATGTGTGTAATTGAAGTCTAAAGTGGATTGTGCTGATATTGCAAACAGAAGATATTGCACCATACATTGTTGTTAATTAGGACTTTCCCCCTGAAAATACATTCCTATCTGGCTTCACTACATTCACTGTATTTGGCTACTGTGACTGCAGCGCATCCTTTCTTCAGGTGTTTCCTGCAGTATAATGATTCAAAACAGTTGGATATGATTTCAGATTTGACTCCTAATTAAGTCTTGTAGTGCGTATGTACCCAGAATGAGAAAACTCATCATCAGTCAGTTTTGTTCCAAGTTTTGTTATCGAGTTTTTTCACAACCCATTTTCAATAAATAAAACCTTTTTGAAATAATTCTCTGTAGAAGAACTGATAATTAATCAAGCTGAGCATGTTATTACTCTATAAATACCAGACTCCAACAAATCTTCTCAGCACATCACTCAGCACATTTCACAACCCAACACAACATCGTGCACCTGCTCTGGGATATTTAGCCTTCTCAACAGATCTGCCATAGGACAT
Organism: Antennarius maculatus; assembly: GCA_013358685.1. Lineage (NCBI taxonomy): Eukaryota > Metazoa > Chordata > Actinopteri > Lophiiformes > Antennariidae > Antennarius > Antennarius maculatus. The sequence goes on along the minus strand of CM023622.1, from coordinate 4,777,217 downwards.
GATTTAAGTTTTCCTAACTTTAGGCTAGGCACACTCACATTTCCCCTCGACACACTTTCACACAATTATACCTGGAAACTACCCATTACACAACCCAGTGCAGGGCACACTTTTGTCTTTGCACGTACATACAATATTAATATTTTTTCTTTTTCTTAGCCTATTGTGCCTGCATTGTGATCAAATTTAAATAAACATACTTGTTTATTTAAGGGGTTTTCAACCCCTTAAATAACTCACAATAAGTCAGGGATATTTTGAGAGACTCAGTGGGTGTCATATATACGGTGTTTGTTTCACAGCAATTTTTGGGATGGGGAGGCCATTGTATTGGGGTGACTGACACACCTGTGTGTTTTCCACGTGTTGGTCTCACGGTGTACAGTGTGCCTTACATATTGGGGCCAATACCAAAAAGTACAAAAGAAAAAAACCTTTTCAATGTGGCATAAATTTCATCATTCTGTGGGTATAAAATGCTGGTATTGTAAATAAGATATTCCAACTTAATCATTCAAACAGCCATGAACACACAACGTCATTTAACAGACAAGCAGGCCACATGGCCATAGTGCGCCTTCGGGTCGGTGGCAGGCAGTCAGATGTTGCTTGTGAACTTAGTGTGTCTCAAAGTGTCATCAGCAGACTTGCAGCAAGACACAGAACTACTGGCAGAGTATGTGACAGACCCAGGAGTGGAGCCCCACGAATGACAGACCGCAACAATGACCAGTACCTAAGGACCTATGCACTCAGACATCCTTATGCAACTACCACACAGCTGCAGACCCGTTTACAAAATGTGAGGGGTACTCAGGTTTCCAGACAAAACATTCGCAACCGACTCCACCGCTTTGACTGGAATGCCAGACGACCTTTGCAGGTGATTCCACTGACACCAAGACACCGTCGCGAATGTTCGCAGTGGTCAAGAGACCATGTGACCTGAACTTTCTGTTCATGGATGATAATGCTCCCCACATCGTGTCACAGTTCGATTTCAGGAAGTCGGAGTGCCTCATATGATATGGCCAGCAATGTCCCCTGACCTGAACTCCATAGAGCACGTCTGGGTCCAGTTGAAGCAGAAACTACCCCATCCCCAGAATGGGGATGGTGCTACGCGCAGAACTGCGCGTAGCACTTTTGGAAGAGTGGAACGCATTGCCTCAGAACAACATCATGAGGCTAGTGAGGAGCATGAGATGTCACTGTCAAGCTGTCATTGCAACAAATGGATGATAAAACCCCCTACAGACATTGCCATTGTTTGTTATTTGGGGCTATCCTTGGTACTGTCTAAATTTTTGGGGTAGTAAATATTAAACTAGTGAAAATGGTATTTCTTCTCACTCATTATTAATAATCAAAGGAAACTCACTTATTTACTTATTTAAAATTGGGACCAAATAGGAAAGGCACTCATGTAAATAACAATATCCCTAACTTATTGTGGGTGGTATATTTATTCGACTGACAAGAATGGCTCTAGTCAAGGGAAGCTGTGCGCCGCAATTCACAATTCAGTTTAGAAGCAGATTCCCAATAGCAGCCACTGCCTGTTGCTTTGCAGGAAGAGGTGATGTTGGATATCTCCTGAATTTACTTTTGTGGAATTTCATTTCACTGTTCACCTGGCTGAGATCCAATGACGACAGTGAGGCCCCTTCCAGATTTGGTGCCCAATCACTAAACATTCTGCACACTTTTAAACGTAGCATGAACATTTTTTTATATTTCGGTTAAGTCATAGTTGCATATAATTAATTTTTAATGACATATATATATATATATATATATATATATATATATATATATATATATATATATATATATTTTTTTTTTTTTTTTTTGCACTCAGTCTAATACATCCTCTTCTTAAAAAAAAAGTAACATATTCAGCAGTTTTAAAAATGATTTGGTTAGAAAATACGGCAACTTGAAACCTAGTCTGACACAGACATTTATCAAGACTTGACAAACAATGTTTTATAAAGTCAAGACAATCTTGACCTGTAAGGTAATGAAACACTTCAAATTATATTTTGATGGAAGAAAATCAGATTAGGTCATTTCTTAAATGACTTTCTCTCAAATTACCTTTTACTGTGAGAGAAAGAATATTCTTACAGCCTGCCTCTTGACTCCAAAACAGGGTCAAACTACTTACAAGCATCTCCCTCTGATCTTTAGCTTTCCGTCCCGCCTCACGTGGCATGTCCCCTGGGGGGTTTCAGTCCTGGATGCAGCCTCTGTAAACTTTATTCCTGCAACTGTGACTGTGGAGCTCATGCTAAACAGAGGACACTGTAACAGGTCACTTGGCTCTGTCAGAGGGGAAAGAGAGTGGAACGGAGGAAGGGGAATGATGGAGGATGAGAGTGGAAGCACAGTACTCACAGTATACTACATCTGGGGAATACCAAATAGGCCGAGAAAAGGCAGAAAAGAAGAATTTTTCTTCTCACATCAAAGAACTCTAGACTTTAAAAGAAGAGAAGTAGAACAGAAACTGAAACCTCAGCCCCTGCCGAGAGGATGAGAAGACATCGCCAGGTTTTTTCGAAGACCATCTGAGACTGAGACCGTTTGAAATGCTGTCAATTATTCACCATTGAGCCTGGAGTTAGAAATGAGCAGATTTGTTACTTGTGGAGCCCAATTGGTTGGCTGTAGCGTAAAAATGACAGTTTGTCTGTAAGGAATAAGAGATTGGTAAAATGGGATTTACAGCTCTGACAATAAAAGCTGGAGGTGGGAGCAGAGCTCAGGAGTATTTTTGACTGCTATGCCACCCCTACACTTGGCATCTGGCTGCCTCCACCCAATGACAACTGACAGTTGTTTTCAGCCTGACCAATTAGTGGGGAAAAAGAAGGCCACCCTGTTTAACGTTCGTCAGCCTAGCCTATCGAGACAGATCTGTTTAATTTTCAAGAAATGTTGAGTCACACCCTGGGGTCCTCTGTGCATGGTTAGAATATATCCTCCTTTTTCATATTCCCTCTTTCTTTGCCTCTGTTTAGCACCCAGAACAAGCTGTTCCTTCAATGTTTAATTTAGTGGAAGGCATAAAAGTGCTCTGCATTATCTCTCTGCTTTGGTCTTAAGGAGGATGATGATTGCAATTTGGAAAGAGAGGGAGAGAGAAGGGGATAGAAGGAAGCAAAGAGAGAAGAGAAAGAAGCAGCCTATTAGGTATTGGGCTTAGCTTTTGTTGTTAATCTAGTTAAAGCCTTGCCTCTGCCAGGCCAGCTGAGACTCTAGCAGATGTGGATGAAGTTTCCTCCTCCCAGCACTGGTTAGAAGAGGTCTCATTGTGTTCTATAACAATCTCCTTTAATGCAGCACTGTCCTGCCTTACTGCTTCTCTGTATACGTTAATCTCCTTCCTCTGTGCCAACTTTTAGCTATACTTACGGATGCAATTTGTCATGTATATATTTGTTTTTCAATCCAGGATATTTCAGGCTTTAGGGATGTATGTGCAAATGAATGTCCACTATTCAAAGTAGGTGTTTGACATTGCTGTCTGTCTTTTTATTTAGTGATTAACCGATCAACACAAACCCCTGATTTCTAAGCTTTTTTTCGTTATGAGTTAACTATTAAATCATTTCAAAATTAAAGGAAAAAACCCACTTATCAATCCTATTTTATTTCTTTAATGTGGACACAAAGCTCTCTACCTTTCCTCTTGATGTAGTCATCAACAATTGAAATTTCAACTATGTAGAGCTTAAATTAAGCTCAATCTCTCTACGCGAAGTCACCAAGGTAGTTAAACAGCTTTACAGTGGCAAAGTCTCGAGTGTTGTTGAGATTCGCCCGGAAATTCTAAAGGCTCGGGGTGTTGAGGGGTTGTCATGGGTGACACGCCTCTTTAACATTGCGTGGAGGCCTGGGACAGTGCTGAAAGAGTGGTAGACTGGGGTGGTGGTTCCTCTTTTTAAAAAGGGGGACCAGAAGATGTGTGCCAACTACAGGGGCATCACACTCCTCAGCCTCCCTGGGAAAGTTTACTCCAAGGTGCTAGAAAAGAGGGTCTGGCCAATTGTCGAACCTCAGATTGAGGAGGAGCAATGTGGGTTCTGTCCTGGTCGTGGAACAACGGCCGAGCTATTTACTCTCGCAGGGATCCTAGAAGGGGCTTGGAAGTATGCTCATCCAGTCTACATGTGTTTTGTGGACTTAGAGAAGGCATATGATCGGGTCCCCAGGGATATTGTGTGGGGGGTACTGCAGGAGTATGGGGTGAACATGCCTCTCCTCATGGCCATCCAATCCCTGAAGGCCCAAAGTGAGAGCTGCGTTCAAGTTCTCAGCAGTAAGACAGACTTGTTCCAAGTAGCTGTTGGCCTTTGCGGGGGCTGCGCTTTGTCTCCAATTCTGTTCATGATTTTCATGGACAGGATATTGAGACGTGGTCGTGGTGAGGAGGGTTTACAGTTTGGTGGCCTGAGGATTGCACTACTTTTTGGGAATGCTGTGGTCCTGTTTGTGTGTGACCTACAGGACTCACTGGTCCTGTTTGCAGCCGAGTGTGAAGCGGCGGGGATGAGGATTAGCACCTCCAAATCTGAGGCCATGGTCCTTATCAGGAAGCCAGTGGACAGCCTTTTCCGAGTGGGGAATAAGGTCCTGCCTCAAGTGAAGGATGTTGGGGTCCTGTTCAAAAGTGAGGGATCAGTGGAACGTGAGATAGGCCGGAGAATTTGGACAGCAAGAGTGGTATTGCAGTTGCTTTACCACACTGTTGTAACAAAGAGGCAAAGCTCTCCATCTACCATTCAATCTTCATTCCGACCCTCACGTATGGTCGTGAGCGATGGGTCATTACCGAAAGAACGAGATCGCGGATACAAGTATTCCAAATGGGTAGCTGGTGTCTCCCTTAGAGACAGGGTGAGAAACATTGCTTTCGCAAGGAACTCAAGAGTAGAGCCGCTGCTCCTTTGCGTGGAAAAGAGTTAGTTGAGGTGGTTTGGGCATTTGGTGCGGATTCCACTGGGGAGGTGTTCCTGGCACGTCCAGCTAGGAGGAGACCTCTAGGCAGACCCAGGACCAGGTGGAGGGATTACATCTCGACACTGGCCTGGAAGTGCCTTGGGATTCCCCAGTCAGAGCTGGTGGATGTGCCCGGGGAAAGAGAAGTATATGTCCCTGTTGAATCTGCTGCCTCCTCGACCTTACTCCGGATAGGCGGAAGAAGATTGATGGATGGATGGGCATCTTTAATTTAGCCAGAATAAATGTGGCATAGCATCTTGCCAACATGACAATGTTGGCACCAGAGATGTTAGATTTCCTCCTGTTGACATTAATACAAATGTTTAGACAAATAAACCTGAAACAGGTCTTTCATTGTTCATCATTTGGTGAGAGATCAGAATTTTATTTTCTTCTGCTTGGGTTACCAGGTTATTCTGTTCACATTAGAATTAGAAATCTCTTTGATATTGTGACTCAGGTTGGTGACATTTCTGATTTTATATTGTGCCAAAGGAAGGAACTGAATTACCTCCGGTTTGGCATCATTTAACTGGTTTTGGAATTTATGTTGAAAGATGACTTCTCATGAACCTGAGTGACGAGCTTTAATGAACCCTAATGTTAAGAAAAAGAACCTGAGGACCTCAAAAAAGAACTCATACACATTGGCAACAGCAAAAGGCTGATGGAATGAACCACTGCATCTTTTAATACTTGATCAAACGTAAGATGTCAAACGGAAGCCTGTCATGCTGAAAATGGGTTCAGTGGGTTCAGTTTCTTCTGGGCAGTCTGAGATTTTTACAATTATACCTCCATACACTTGAATGCATTAAATCTGCCATAGCAAAACTGTCATTTTTGGGGTTAGGACCCATATGCACAACACCAAACGAGCAGTTCTCATTTATGATTTAATAGAACAAAAAACAGGTTTCAAAAAAACGAAAACAAGGAACAGAACAATGGGCAAAATCTAAGAAAAAAACAAAATCCAGGAAACAATAAATCTCAAAGTCCAAAAACTAGAAGCATGGGACTGGTAGAAAATAATCTGGCACAAAACCAAAGGAGAAGCCGGCTTGAAAAGAGATGAAGTACAGATGTGGAGACAAGGCTCTGCCCACATGTCAGCCCCGCCTCCTGCCACACTCCAACACTGCAGAGCAACATTACACAAACACAGAACCGTGACAAAAACTAGAACTTGCTCTCACCAGAGATGTCTGTGGCTTAAAATGATTGCTGTTCAAATAATAGCAGCTGTCCCAGCTTTTGATTACATGTTGGAATTTCTGTGTGTAATTGCGCTTTTATATAAGGTCCTGTACATTTGTGTTGTCATATTGTTCTGGTTTGAAGTTTAGCAGAACAATTTAGAGCTGTCAACCCCTGACAGTTTAAAAGCATACATTAAAAAATATAACAGCAAAACCAAAAGAGTTGTCTTTTCTATCGCTCAGTCTGTCAAAACCCAAAGTGTGTTTGCCCTACATTATGCTCAATGAAACTCGACAGACGACAGTGAACTCCGTGCTATGCATTCAGTGGCTAATGTATCCTTGATCTTCTAGTTGGGAGCAGAGACACAGCGATATGGTAAACTCACTTATCTGTAGCTCCTCATTTGCAGATTTTTGTCATTTTTCAAACTGTCAAACAAATATATCAAACGTGCCGGGGCTCTCAGAGCACAAAGGGTTCATTCAACTTCTTATACATGTGGAGTAGCTCTACCCTGGAGCTGTAAACACACTTTGATATGTAAAATAAGTGGAGCTTTATTTTGAACCCCTCCCCAATGTTCTTGAACCTTAACTGTGTCGAATTCTGTATCACAACGTAGGAGCTATGCTTTGACTTGATTAGTCGTCTGCCTTCCTTGCATGACCTTGCAGTGACTTTTGCTTGTTACTTGGCCATTTCAAATCTTTAAAAATCTTTAAATCCTTAAAATTCATTCAATTTAAGCACCAATATGTAAGCACAAATGTTTAAGCACAAATGTTTTTGAATTTTTGACCTATGGTGTTGCATCCTGAGTGGTGCATGCTGCAGAATCAAAGCCATGTTGTCATCTTAAATCCAGCTGCCTAAACAAATAAAGTTGATGGGTTTTTTCGTCACAATGAAGACAGATGTCACTGCGGTGTTCAAGGATCACCAACTTTGGATTTACCCAGCCTTTGTTATGAGAAGAATTTCTGCAAACACAGAACCCATTGTGATGTCTGATTCATATGGAAAAAATATAATTTCTCAACACAGACAAGGAAACTTTGAATTAATGAACAAGAATGTGTCCGTTTTAAGTCACAACCTTGACTTGTGCACAGAATTTTAAAATCTTATCTTTAAAAATTAACTTCACCACAGATCGCAAAGGAAACATTTTCTCTTTGTGACTTCAGGACGAACGGTTTTGCCATACAGAGGATAAGTCGCCCATCCATCCATCCATCCACCCATCCATCATCAACCAGTTATCAGGGGCCGGGTCACGGGGGCAACAGTCTCAGCAGGGATGCCCATACTTTCCTCTCCCCAGACACCTCCTCCACCTCCTCCGGGGGGGAGCCCAAGGCGTTCCCAGGCCAGCCAAGAGACATACTCCTCCAGTGTATCCTAGGTCTTCCTCGAGGTCTCCTCCCAGTAGGACATGCCCGGAACACCTTCCCAGGGAGGCGTCCAGGAGGTGTCCGGAACAGATGCCCAAGCCACCTCAGCAGGCTCCGCTCAAGGCGGAGGAGCAGCGGCTCCACTCCGAGCTCCTCCCTGGTGACTGAGCTCCTCCCCCTATCTTTAAGGGTGCGCCCAGCCACTCTATGGAGGAAACTCATTTCAGCCACTTCTATCCGGGATCTTGTCCTTTCGGTCATGACCCAAAGCTCATGACCATAGGTGAGAGTAGGAACGTAGATTGACCGGTAAATTGAGAGCTTCGTCTTACGACTCAGCTCCTTCACCACAATGGACCTATACAGCGACTGCATCACTGCAGAAGCTGCACTGATCCATCTGTCAATCTCACGTCCCATCCTTCCCCCACTTGTGAACAAGACCCCAAGATACTTAAACTCCTCCACTTGGGGCAAGGACTCTCCACCAACGTGAAGAGGGCACATCACCCTTTTCCGGTCGAGAACCATGGCCTCGGATTTAGAGGTGCTGATCCTCATCCCACTCGCGTCACACTCAGCTGCAAACCATCCCAGTGCACGCTGAAGGTCCAAGTTTGATGAGGCCAACAGGACAACATCGTCTGCAAAAAGCAGATATGAAATTCTTTGGTCCCCAAACCGGACTCCCCCTGGACCCTGGCTGCGCCTAAAAATTCTGACCATAAAGATTTGAACAGAACCGGTGATAGAGGGCAGCCCTGCTGGAGTCCAACACGCACCTGGAACAGGTCTGATTTACTGCCGGCAATGCGAGCCAAGCTCTGGCTTTGGTAATACAGGGACCGGACAGCCCTCAGCAAAGGGCCCCGGACTCCATACTCCCGAAGCACTCCCCACAGGATACCACGAGGGACACGATCGAATGCCTTCTCCAGGTCCGCAAAACACATGCGGACTGGTTGGGCAAAATCCCATGAACCCTCGAGCACTCGATCGAGAGTGTAGAGCTGGTCCAGTGTTCCATGACAAGGACGAAAACCACATTGTTCCTCCTGAATCTGCGGTTTGACTATCAGTCTAATCCTCCTTTCCAGTACCCTGGTATAGACTTTCCCTGGGAGACTGAGGAGTGTAATCCCCCTACAGTTGGAACACACTGTCCAGTCCCCCTTTTTGAAAAGAGGGACCACCGCCCTGGTCTGCCAATCCAGAGGTACTGTCCCCAACTGCCATGCGATGTTACAGAGACGTGTCAACCATGACAGTCCCTGCACATCCAGAGACTTGAAGTACTCAGGGCGAATCTCATCCACCCCCGGTGTTTTGCCACCAAGGAGTTTAGCAACCACCTTGGTGATTTCAGCTTGGGTGATGGACGAGTCCACCTCTCTGACCTCAGCCTCTGCTTCCTCTGTGTATGACTTGGCAGCGGGATTGAGGAGATCCTCGAAGTATTCTTTCCACCACCCGACAATATCCTCAGTCGAGGTTCAGCAGCTCTCCGCCTCTACTGTAAACAGTGTTGGCTGTGCACCGCTTTCCCCTCCTGAGGCACCGAATGGTTCCCAGAATTTCTTCGAGGCTGACCGATAGTCTTCCTCCATGGCCTCTCGGGACTCCTCCCAGACCCGAGTTTTGCCTCCATGACTACTCGAGCCACAGTACGCCTGGCCTGCCTGTACCTGTCAGCTGCCTCCGGAGTCCTGCAATTCAACAAGACTTGATAGGACTCCTTCTTCACCTTGACGGCATCCCTTACTTCCGGCGTCCACCACCGGGTTCGGGAGTTACCGCCGCGACAGGGGCCAGAGACCTTGCGACCACAGCTCCGAGCAGCCGCTTCAACAATGGAGGCGGAGAACATGGTCCACTCTGACTCAATGTCCACAGTCTCCTGTGGGATCTGGGGGAAGCTCTCCCGGAGGTGGGAGTTGAAGACCTCACTGACAGAAGGTTCTGCCAGACGTTCCCAGCAGACTCTCAAAACACGTTTGGGCCTTCCGAGTCTGTCTGGCCTCCTGCTCGGCCAGCGGATCCAACTCACCACCACGTGGTGATCAGTTGACAGCTCTGCCCCTCTCTTCACCCGAGTGTCCAACACACGCTGTTGGAGGTCTGATGATACAACAACAAAGTCAATCATCGATCTCCGGCCTAGGGTGTCCTGGTGCCATGTGCACTTATGGACATCCCTGTGGCTGAACAAGGTGTTTATTATGGACAAACTGTGACTAGCACAGAAGTCCAATAACAGAACACCACTCGTGTTCAGATCGGGGAGGCAATTCATCCTAATCACCCCTTTCCGGGTCTCACTGTCATTGCCCACGTGAGTGTTGAAGTCCCCAAGGAGAACAATGGAGTCCCCAGTTGGAGCACTATTCAGTACTCCTCCCAGGGACTCCAAGAAGGCCGGGTATTCCGCACTGCCATTTGGCCCGTAGGCCGAAACGACAGTGAGACACCTGTCCCCAACCCAAAGGCGCAGGGGATAGGGGACACCCCGGTGAACCCTCTCGTTCACCGGGGTGAACTCCAAAATATGACAGCTGAGCTGTGGGGCCACAAGCAAGCCCACACCAGCCCGCCACCTCTCACCTTCGGCAACACCAGAAAAGTGGAGAGTCCAGACCCTCTCAAGGGTTTGGGTTCCAGAGCCCAAGCTGTGGGTGGAGGTGAGCCCGACTATATCTAGTCGGTACCTCTCAACCTTCCTCACAAGCTCTGGCTCCTTTCCCCCCAGCGAGGTGGCATTCCATGTCCCTAGAGCTAGACTCCTTGTCTGGGGATTGGGTCTTCGAGTCCCATGCTGACGACTGCCACCCAATCCACACTGCAACCGTCCCTTACGGTTTCCTCGGCTGGTGGTGAATCCACCGGAGGTTGAGCCCACGTCGTCCTTTTGGGCTGAGCCCCGTGGGCAGAGGCCCGGCCACCAGGCGCTATGAGCCCCAACCCGGCCCTGGCTCCAGGGTGGGGCCCCGGTTGCGCCATACTGGGCGACGTCACGGTCCTTGATTTTGTACTCATCATAAGGGTTTTTGTGCTGCTCTTCGTCTGGCCCGTCACCCAGGACCTGTCTGCCAAGGGAGACCCTAGCAGGAGGGTAAAGCCCCTGGCAACATAGCTCCTGGGATCATTCGGGTACTCAAACTCCCCCACCACGATAAGGTGGCAGCTCTCGGAGGATAAGTCGCTCAGTGTTTAATGATTATTTTTCAAAGCAAAGCTTTATTTTGTCAGATGTCTCTTCAGTCAGCAGTATGTAGGGACAAGGATGACTTCATCTTACTTTACACTGCCTGTGACACATCTCAAGGATGTGGTGAGATCCTTTAAACGTGTTAAACTGCACAGAAACAAGTGAGGTTATCATTCCCGACAAGCAGGTACTTTCTTTTCTTCATCCAATCAAAACAGGGCTTTTTGATTGAGTATAAGATTAGAGTAAATCTGTGAGTAAATACTGATGAAGGCACATGATTTTATGGTGGAAGGCCCTGGCGTGTTGGACAGCGGCCCAGCAGCTCAGCTTCCATCTTTGCTTCATGTTTGAGAGTAAAAACCACAGGATGAGAAGAAAACGTTCTCACTTTAACAGCTTCAACATTTAATCTTTCTGTCAAAGAATCCTTCTGCCATTCAATAGAAGAGGAGACTGAAGAAAATGTTCAGACTATGTTTATGATGGGCGTGAAATCAAGGTTTAATTCCCCAAACCACAAACTTAACCAGCATCAGAGAGAAGACAGAGCTCATCTCATGCCATGTACTTGAACAAAGTTGATAAAAGAACCGGACAAAAGGTTGCATCCTTTGGAAAACCTGTCAATAAATGATTAGAGAGAGATGTTTGGTGTTCAGGGTGTTTATGCTTTATGCAATATAGATATTACATTATTTGTGAAGATGATACGTACGACATAAGTGGAAATGTATTTATTAACAGATATACAATTTTATAACGTTTTGTGCTGAAACTAGCACTACACCTGACATTTGTGTCTTGTAATCCCAGCAGTGATCCCAGTGATTTTTATTTTAATTTTTCAATATTTGCAACCAATTTCTTCTTTCCCATCAGTGGGAAACCTCCATCATGATCAGCTAGGTAAGACAGATGGGCAGATATTTGATTCCCCTGGTATCTGCTTCTCAGAGAGAAGATGGATGGGGATTAGCTTTAGCTGCTAAATGACCTGATCGATGTTTGTCCAGGGAAGAAAGGTGTGTGTGTGTGTGTGTGTGTGTGTGTGTGTGTGTGTGTGTGTGTGTGTGTGTGTGTGTGTGTGTGTGTGTATGTATGTGTGTGTCTTGACATGGAGTTTTTACCCTAAGTCCTTAAGCTGGAAGGCTTACTGGGCTTCGGGTCCTCTAATGCATAAGTCAATTCACTAACTGAATTGACTGGAGCTCAGTTCAGTTTTTTTGTTTAGTCCCATCAGAATAGCTTGGTGATAAATTAGGGGCACAGGGGTGAACTCATAATCCTCGTTTGTATTTAAGTTACTGGTTTTCTTAACTTGTTCTTCTGGTTGTGACTATGGATGATGTTTTTCATGTGTGTCTCTTTGTGTCTGAAGCAGTTCCTGAAATTATATTGGCATTGAACAAATACCAAATAATTTGCTCATGTAATAGAATGACATATAAATATCATGTCTTACTAAATTGAAAGAAATACTATTTTTTCCTCATGACATGGAGCTGAGTCAGCTGATTCTGTTGGGATGCCCCTGGGACACCACCCCTAGGGGGTATTCTGGCCATGTCCTGGGAGGACACCCGAGGGGTATACTCAGGACATGCTGGAGGCATTATATCTCTGTGCAGGTTTGGGAAAGCTTTGATGTACCCCAGAAGAGCTTGAGGAGGTGGCTCGGGAGAGGGAGGCTTGGGCTTTTTTTTGTGTAAGTCTACTGACTACCCACCAGTCACACTGACCATGTTGAAAACAAGTTGGTTCAACTGTTCAAGTGAGCCAGGAAAACTATTTCCTTATTCCAAGATTAATTGACCAAATTCTATTCGTAACTTCTTATTTATTGAACAAAAAAACCTCTTACATGTTTTTCAAACTATTTGGGATCTTGCTAAGCAGCGGGGTGGTTTTACTCCTGCTGTATCCTTGCTGTGTTTTACAGTCTGTATTTGCGCATCTGTGTCTTTTTGTGTATGCGTGAGTGCTTCTTGTACACACATGATTAACCTTCATGTTCAGGAGGATTTCAGATCTTACTTGAAAGTGATTTTTGGTTTGGATCGCATGTGTTCAAGAAACCTTGTCGCTGTGTGTTTGTTGATGCTCGTGGTAATGAGCACAATTGGGCAGAAGAGTGAGAAAGTGTGCTTCTTATATTAGTGTGTACTTTTGTTGCTGGTGTGACAGCTGTGGATGTGTGTGAGAGCATAACCCCCCCCGGCATTCTTTTCATTTCACAGAGCATTAGTGATGAAATCACACATCAGTAATCAAATTTAGACAAAAGTACGTATTGTGTGTTTGCCGTTCCTCTGGTGTTACTTACACTAATCCTACGACAACACAGAGGAGTGAGAGGGAGAAGAAGAGAGGTAAAAAAGTGCAAATGCACACCAAACTCACAAAGATGTTTCTGTCGCTGCAGGAGACAGATTACTGTACATCTCTGCCTTATATTTCTTAACTTGGTTCCTGTCTCTGAAGATGGTGATGAAATGGTGATGTTATCCTTTCAGGATTTTTGATTTCCACATATCCTTCTATCTGCCTTTGGCCAAAAGATGTAGACTCGTAATCTTTTTCTCTTCTTAGGATGTGTTATCTGAGATATTTGAAGGCTCTTTAGAACAAGATGATCTTATCTGCAGCGCTTGCTCATCAAAACTGATGACAGGGTAGTTTTTTTTCTCCTCCATGATTTTTCTAACTTGAGTTCTGGCATAAATCATTATTTTTGAAACAAACAGCAGGCAGATTTTCAACTGCTCAGTAGTGGAGTTTAAAATAGTCAGTGACCAATGCTGTTGTAGCATATATGTAGCATTTTTTCTGGTAGATATATAGAATGTTCAGTAATGAGTAACCACCATAAGAGTCAGTTAAATGATTTCACTGAGAGATATCATTTGAGATTGGCTGAATGTGTCTGACAGTATGCTGAGCAGAAATGTTTTGTCACAGAGCTGCAATATTTCTCCAGAGTCTCTCATATCAGTCAATCAGTAAAATCCAGGCTTGCAGCTACTGCCAGCAAACGAAATTCAGAATCAATCAAGCCTCACTGTGTTATCAGTGTTGCAGCTGTGCTTCAGCCAAATGATGGCAATGAATGTTCTTCCAAACCACGGACGTGTTCAACTTTATATTTGTTGCAGCTCTCTGCCTAATGTCTGATTATGTAGGTTTAAGAACAAACACAACTTGGAAAGCACAAAGAAAAAGATAATTGTAGCGACTTCAAATCCAAAGAGTTGCTGAGGGGCTAATGTCGGGGCCTTCCTTTGTCAGATGCACTTCACTGGAAAAATCACTACGATACTGAAAAGATATGTTTAATCCTTCATTAACAAAACAAGAATAATCAACTAATAAAAACTGTGCAATCATTCATATGATCACACAGTGGTAGCGTAGCGACAATAGTGTTGTGTGTTGTGGTCAACAAAAATCTATTTGACCCACTTATTCCCTCATTAAAGTGATAACAAAACAACATCACAAACAACAACAATTACAAACAATATTTAAACCATCATAATATCTCATAATACAAAATACCTATAAATTCATTCATGAGACCTACACTCCAGCCCCTAATTATTAGGATAACGCATTATAATTACCCTCTTGAAAGCATCCATAACTTTCTAAAAAGAACATCTTTGTTGCGTCACATCCAAATCAGACAGTTTTGAGGGCAATCATGGGAAAGTTTGGTGTTCAACTGTTTCCTCTTCTGGCAACAAGCCAAGAGCCAGCCCTTGAATCTTAACATCCAAGCCACGGACCTTTTCAGACCAGTCCAAGATGAAAAGTAACTGATCATGTCGGTCACAGAATCACTCTCTTCTCTGGCCTGTACAGCATTCACTGCAGCAGCTTTCTTGATCTCAGGGTCATCTGGTGGAAGTTGATGAACATCCTCGGGATTAACGGGCGACATACTGTACACGCAGAAAAGGTGGACCGGAAACCCATGTTAGATTTTTGAGGAGTGCATCCACTTTCAAACCTCTAGAGGCCGCATCTGCTGGGTTGCTTGCAGTGTCTACATACCTCCATTGAGAAGACTGTGAAACATTGAGAATGTCTGACACTCTGTTGGCAACAAAGATTTTGAACCTGGAAGTCTCATTCTCGATGTATTTGAGCACGGATACACTGTTTGTCCAAAACACAGAATTATGAAGTTCCATGTGCAACTCTCTCCTCCACAAGACATCAATGCGGCTTGCCATGGTGGCAAGCAATGAGCTTCATACGAGGGATGGTAACCGACTTAAGAGGAGCCACCATAGCCTTCCCATGAAAAAAGCACTGTGAACTTGTGAGTGTATGCTATGCAACAGCAGGTAAGTAACTACTCCGTAGCCATCTTCATTTGCATCACAGAAATGGTGCAGCTGTGCCGTAGTTGTTTCTCCAAAGTCTAGTGGTTTCAGGCATCTCATCATGTTAAAATTGCCAAGTCATCCATCGATTAGCAACCAATTCAGGTATGATGTCATCCCAGCGAAGTGATTTCCTGCACATGTCCATTAAGATTTTCTTAGCAGGCAAAACAACAGGTCTCCGGATTCAAGAGGATCAAAGATGGAGCTGACAGTTGAGAGAATTCCTCTCCTAGTGAGTGGTCTGTCCTTAATGATAATCTCTCCAACAGTGGAGACAGATGTCCAGTAGCTTGTAACAAATCAAACCTGAACGTATCGTTGTTGATACGCACAAGGGGTTCTTTAGTGGGATGAAAGCAAATTCATAAATAAGGATGTGTAAGAAATAATACCAAACAAACATCACTTGCATTACGTGCTCTAGACCAGGACATGCTGGTCTAGAGCATGTATTTGTGAACATAGGAACCACAAAAAAAAACTTAATAAACAACACTCCTTTGTCCCAGAACAAAGTTATAACCCTTCCAAAGTTAATCGTTCAAAACCACTTTACAATTTAACGCTGTGCACACTGACATCCCCACTCAGACGCTAGTGAGGATCACTCGCGTCTGGATTGTTCAGTTAGATGGGGGGAAACGATGACTGGTGACTGTGTAGTCCAAGGTGTGAGTAGAAGAGCCGGGGGCAGTCTGTACATGGAAGTGTTGGAGGTGGACGGGGAAGCGCCATCCGTTGATGCCTTAGCTGGCACTTCTTATCTGCTGCTTGTGCTCAAGTCTCTGAACACCGTTGGCAATTGTACCACGCCAGGCCGAGCGGTCCACTGCCAGGGCCTCCCAGCTGTCCACAGGGATACTGGTCCTCTTTAACAGTTCTTTGAACTGGTCTTTCAACCGTTTCTTAGGCCCGCCTAGCAGCCTAGAGCCGTGGGCCAGTTCGCCAAACAGAGTCTGCTTGGGGAGGGATGAGTCTTCCCTGTGGCATACATGACAGAGGAAGCGCAGTTGGTTCTTGGCGATGATCACTTCCACGCTTGGGATGTCAGCATGTGCTAAAACATCATTGTTGGTGATGCGTTCTTCCCAGCCAATTCCCATGATTGCCCTCAACTTCTGCTGGTGAAACCTATCCAGGGTTCTGATGTTTTTGCGGAAGAGGGTCCAGCTCTCTGACCCATAGAGAAGGGTTGGAATCACAACCATTCTGTAAACACCAATCTTGGTTTGTGCTGACAGACCATGTTGTGAAAAGACACGATGGTAGAGTTTGCCAAAGGCTTACTGGCAGCGCGAATCCTGTTATTGATGTCTTCGCTGGGGTAGTTGGTATTGTTGAGCATAGACCCGAGGTAGCAGAATCTGCAAACTTGTTCTACCGAGTTGCCATGGATGGATATGTCAAAAGGCTGGAGAGGATGTGCAGGGTGCAATTGCGCAAGGACCTTAGTCTTCCCAACATTGACCTCCAGCCCTGCACTCTCATATGCCTCCACAAAGGCATCAGTACTCTCCCGTAGTTCAGCAGGGGAGGAGGCTGGGGCACAGCTGTCGTCAGCATACTGGAGTTCCGAGATAATCATCTCAGATGTCTTTGACCGGGCCTTCAGACGACGCAGGTTGAAGAGACCACCATCTGTCCGTTATCTCATATGCACTCCAAGATGTGGGTGAGGCGTATTGACACGCAACAGAACAGCTGCAAGGTACAATGAGAAGAGCGTTGGCGCGAGCACACATCCCTGCTTAACCCTGGTAGCAATGGGGAATGATGGTGAAACAGAAGCACCATGGATGACAGCACCCCTCATTCCTTCATGTAGACCCTGCACTAGTTGGACATAGTGTTGGGGGCAGCCAAACTTTTCAAGCACACCCCAGAGGGCAGCACAGGGAACGGAGTCAAAGGCCTTGTACAGGTCAAAGAAGATCATCGACATGGGTTGCTGTTGTTCCCTGGCTTTTTCAAGTAGCTGACAAGCACAGAAATCATCTCTGTGGTTCCACGACCTGCTCGAAAGCCATATTGAGACTCTGGGAGCACTGATTCACTGAGGTCAAGAAGGCGCTTATGGAGATTTCTGGCAAATATCTTCCCAGTGGTGGAGAGCAGGGAGATGCCGCGCTAGTTTCCACAGGCAGAGCGGTCACCCTTCTTGAAAATGGTCACAATGCTTGCATCCCTTAGATCTTGGGAGACATGCTTGGATTCCCAGATTGAAAGGAAGAGGAGATGGATCTTCTTCAGGAGACAGTCCCCACCATGTTGGATCAGTTCAGCTGGTATGTTATCAGGGCCAAAAGCCTTATTGGGCTTCATCCGTTACATCACTTCCTGAGTCTCTTCGAGGGAGGGCGGGAGACTCAACCATGATTTAATTAGGTGCTGTGGGATCTCACGGATGAAATCTTCTGAAGCTTGAGAAGGCCGGTTCAGGAGGTCTTCGAAGTGCTCTTTCCACCGAGCCAGAATGGCATCTTAAGCCTTCAGGAGTATCTCACAGGATGCAGAGCTTACAGGATGTGACATGGAATGTGCCGGTCCACAGATGATGTGGACGGCTTGGAAGAAGTTCCTTGTCTCATGTCTGTCGGCATAGCCTTGAATCTCATTGGTTTTCTCCAACCACCAGTCATTCTGAAGCTTCTGGATGGTACGCCGCTGGGCTGTAGCCTTGATCTTACGAAAGCAGCTTCCTTGCTTTCAGATGTTGGTTGGCTTTCCCATGCAAACCAAGACTTCTGTTTCTCGTCAATGACAGCACATATTTTGCGGTTGCTCTCGTCGAACCAATCTTAGTGGCGCTGTTTTATCAGGCCAATGGTCTCACATGCAGTTGAGGTGATGGCATTCTTGATGGCACACCACGAGGCCTCAGGCTCTAAGGTTGACGCCCAGGAGACGTTGAGACAGAGAAGAACAGAAATGAGCTGAGATGCTCGGATCTTTGAGTGCAGAGATGCCAAACTTCTTTCTGGGAGGGTTTGGATGCAGTCGAGGTTTTGGCTTCAGGCGAGTTCGCAAGGAGGAGAAGAAGGGACGATGGTCATTCCACCAGTCCACCTCTGAGGGCCTTGGTGATCAAAACCATGCCTCGATCTTCCTTTCGAGTAATGGCATAGTCAAACAGATGCCACTGGCGTGAGCACGGGTGCGTCAAGGAGGTCTTGTCCCTGGTACGGAGCCGGAAGATGGTGTTGGTTAAACACAAATTAAATTCTGCACATTAACAAAGAAGTAGCAAGCCGTTGGCATTGCAGCTGCTGATACCCTGGTTCCCGATGATGCCATGCCATAGTTGATGATCTTTCCCTACTCGTGCATTAAAGTCTCCTGTGAGAAGCAGTTTGTCATGTGACGGCACAGCAGAGAGGACTATCTGAAGAGATGGGTAGAAAGATTACTTCACATCAGTATCAGAGTCCAGAGTGGGGGCATAAACACTGATGATGGAAATGTGTCCCTGCTGGAGAGGGATGCGAAGTGTTGTAATTCTTTCGCTGACGTGTACAGGGAGCAGGTTGTGCATTCTCACGAGAGAGCTACAGACGGCAAATCCAACTCCGTGAAGGCGAGGCTCTTCTGCGGTTTTCCCCTTCCAGAAAAACGTGTATCCTGCTCCGGTTTCCGAGATTTGGTCTTCATCAGAGAGACGTGTCTCACTCAAGGCTGCCACATCGATGTTGTATTGGGCGAGTTCCATTGCAACCAGAGCAGTACGACGTTCTGGTCGACTACTATTGTCGCGGTCCATGAGGGTGCGAACGTTCCAGGAGATGAGGCGAAGAGATTGTGGTTTCAGGTTTCTTTTTGTGTTCTGACCGCGGAGGGGGTGAGTCTGCCAAGCGTGGTTACCTTTTCAGACATTGGAGGCAGCAAGCGTATTTGGCCACACCTTTTCCAGGGCCTTCTCCGAAATGGAGAGGGAAGCGCTATAGCTAAAAAGTCCTGCCCTGACAGACGCAGCTACCGAAGGGCGACTTCGCTACCAAGTTAGTCAGCCCAGCGATCTTCTTGCATCTGTTGCCAATGTGTGGGTCCCAAGCTAGGAGCTCCCAAGGCTCACCTGCCCCTGCTCCCGTTGCCTGTCGCTCATTGCCGTTGGACTTTTGGGGAGAGAGATAGGAAAGCTAGAAAGGAGAGAAAAGAGGTAGAGGAGACGCCAATCGCGGGAAGTTTAAGGTGGGGTAGGAGCGCAACATCCAATCCACCATCTTGGTCTTCAGGCATCTTGGCCCACGGCAGGAAGAGAGATCCGGACGGTGGAGATGCCATCTGACTGCAGCTCAGGGTCAACATCAGCAAGGATGTTGCTTTGTCGGGTATTGATTTTCATCCCGCGGGGTGCCTGATCACCCTCCCCAAGAGCTGGAATTCCCAATGGGTTTGCCGGTTTAGTTGCCGACGGTTCGACCATGAACTGGCAGTACTGGATTACATGGTTACCAGTAGCAAGAAGATCAATGCACAAGATCAAAAGTCACTACAAAAAACAAAAAAAAATGGTTTGGTCTCACTGGAGAGGGAGAGGCGCCCGCTACCTGGTAGTATTCCAACATCCAATGCGCTGATTGCTCCAACGGGACCGTTTCCTCCGTCTCACGGTGTAAGGACCAATTTTAGTTTTGGAATCCAGTTAATTTACAGTCAACCCAAGTTTCTCTCCTCGGGTACTGGACCACTTCCTTCTTCCTCCCTCCTCGTCTCAACTGGGAGTCTTGGTTATATGGCCTCTGGTTCACGCCTCCCTGTCAGGTGCGACTATTTCCCTTAGTCCATCATTGATAATTAAATGGAATCTTTATCCTTTTATGTGCCATCTGACATACCTAGCAAGAATATATGTCTTACATCATACCTTTATTGCACATTTTACCACAATTTAATTGTTCCATACATGCAACATTTCATTAATGTGACGGTGTCACAGATCCCCCCCCACCCACCCACTGCTGGAGGCACAGGAGGCTGAGCCCCAAAGTAGGGTTTCAGTTTCACCACATTAATAGTGTCCATTTTCTTCTTGTGGTAATTCCACTGTATTTGATCCATTGATCCCAGTTCCTGTGGTTGTCCCCAACATAAGAGGCAATCATCCTCTTAATGGTCTGGTTTGAGCTTTCTGTGATGTTGGATTGGGGGTGATAGCTGGTGGTGAACTTTTGGGTCACTCCCCACGCCCTGCAGAGGTTTTCCATCTCCTTACTCGTAAACTGCGGCCCCCAATCTGAGACCACCTCACGTGGAACACCAAATCGGGTGAAGATCTCATCCTTCAAGATGGTGACAAGGCGATGTGTTTTGCTGTCCTTTAAAGGAAACATCTCCACCCATTTTGTAAAATAATCCACAATCATGAATAAAAAGACACCTCCTTTCTTGCTTCGGGGAAATGGCCCCATCAAATCCATCCCCAGCTTCTCCCAAGGAGTCTCAAGAGGAGTAGCTTGCATGAAACCCGCTGGTCGCTGGTTGTCAGGTTTGTAGGCTTGGCAGATGTTACATTCCTTTACATGTTTCCATACATCTTTACGAACAGACGGCCACCAGGCCACTTCAAGGACTTTCAAAAGGGTTTTCAGTCGGCCCAGGTGCCCACTTAACGGACGCTCATGGAAGTATTTAAGGAAAGTACTCGCAAGCTCTTTGGGGACAACAAATTGGTACTTGTTTCCTCCATTTGCAGGTGACTGCCGGTAGAGCAAACCCTGCAAAATGGTGAATCCCACTCGGTTTGGCCTGGATCCAGAATCGCTGGAAATGGCCTCTTTGGCCCATTCACTGACCTCTGCATCCTTGTCCTGCATATCTCTTATCTCATATAAAGAAATGGACAGATCGGCAGAACAATGAGACGGGTTCAGGGCAACGTACGCTGCTGTCAAGGAGGTTGGAGGAACACTTCTGGAAGAGCATCAAGCACGATGTTATGTAAACCTTTATGATAGTGGACTTTAAAAGAGAATTGCTGAAGTCGGAGTATTCAGCGGGTCAACCGGGAAGATGTCTTAGGACAATTGAATGCCCAGGTTAAAGCTGCGTGGTCAGTATGTACCGAGAATTCAACCCCCTCAAGATAGTGTCTCCACTTTTCCACTGCCCACAAGACGGCAAGACACTCTATTTCTGAGGTGGAATAATTATATGCAGCTTTATTTAACCCTCTGGAGGCATAAGCAATGACCTTCTCCTCTTAATTATTCCTTTGGATGAACACAGCCCCTAAACCCAGATCGCTTATGTTGGTGTGGACTTCAAAGGGAACAGTATGATCAGGTTGGGACAGGACAGGAGCATTAACAAGTGCCGATTTTAAGTGGTTGAAACTCTGCTGACACATTTCATCCCATACCCATGGCACATCCTTCCTCTTCAGGTGGTTTAAAGGGGCTGCCAAATAGGCAAAATGGTCAGTGAATTTGTGGTCCAACCCAACAAGACCAAGGAACCGTTGCAAAGACTTAAAATTGGTGGGGGTCAGATAACCGGTCACAGCCCTGGTCTTCTCAGGGTCTACATGCACCCCTTTCTCCGGGACCACATGACCCAAGAAAGTCAGTTCATGCTGGAAGAAGAGACATTTCTTTAAATTGAGTGTTAGATTTGCCCTATGTAGCTTCTTAATAACAGCAATAAGATCCTTAATATGTTGCTGAGCAGTGGCTGAGTACACAATAACATCATCAATATATACACTGTAAATGTGACCCCTTAACTCGCCTAAGACCTTCTCCATCAGACTTTGAAATGTGGCCCCTTCATTTTTGAGACCGAAAGGCATGGTTTTGAATTGGTAAAGGCCCATAAGTGTGATTACCGCTGTCTTGGCGCTACTTTCTGGTGACATGGCCACCTGCCAATAACCCGATTTTAGGTCCAGTGTGCTGAAGAAGGCTGCTCCATGCATGGACTCCAACAGTTTGTGATTAAGGGGCATGGGGTAAGCATCTGAGTGCATCTTCGCATTCAGGCGACGGTAATCCACACAGAATTTCAGCGAACCACCAGGTTTGGTTACTAGAAGCACAGGAGCACCCCAACCCGATAGAAGGCTCAGTAAATGCCATCCTTGATCATCTGATCAATATGCTCAGCAATAATTTGACGTTTGCATGGAGAAACACAGTATGCTTTGCAGCGGACAGGGACTTCGTCTGTGGTGAAGATCTTGTGCTCTTCCACTGTTGTCCTTCCAAGTTTCCCTGAACACACCTTCGGCCAGGACTGTAGCGGTACACCAATCTCAGGAGGATATTCAATACCTGTAAAAGCAGTTGATTCAGATGGGGGTATAGACACTGAAGGCAGATTAGCTGGAACAGCCACATAAAGACTTGCATTGCAGTGCGTTACTTGGTCGTGCTCTAAAGAGGGAGGTAGAAATGGATGGAAATCGTAACCACTGGCCCCCTTGACCCCATGTATGGTCTCCCATAATGATGATGGTGGAGGTCTTTGCGAGAAAGTCCAAACCCAGGACGATGGAGAAGGAGAAGGCGAGATGGTCTTTAGCCATGATGTAGGTATCCAAGGACCACAAGGTATCATGCCAGCAGAACAATAACTGCACTTTGCCTAAGGCACTATAAAGTCGTCCGTCAGCAAAGGCAAAGTGCTGATTTTCACTCAGCACCAGTCACTCACCTTCACGTGCCACTTCCAGCCGTCTGTCTCGACGCATAAGAGAGAATGTGCACCCGGTGTCAAACACGGCCTGGAACAGCTTCCCTCTGACCTCTATGGGGATGTGCAAAAGAGTTAATGGAGCTGTCTTTATCTGGTGAACCATAGAGTATAACTTTATTCATCCCTTAAGGAGGTTCTGTCAGGGAAATTAATCTCTCCGTTGCACACAGCACAGTAAACACAGAAAAAGCACACAGAAAGCACCAGCAAATAGAAAGTAGTACAACACCAAATAGAAAGATTAATAAATAACCCATCAGCATGCTTTCTCTGAACACTTTTCTCACCCGGTTTTCTCATTTTTGCTTTCTGTTGATCCACCTTCCCCTGTATTCCTTTGAAGAGCTGCAGTCTTTTTCTACCACGGTACCAATATGAACAAGCTGGTCCACATTAGTGACAGTACCTCTAAGGCAGCCAGCTCTTCTGGGATTAGTTATTCAATATTTTGCGCACCAGCTCTGCTACTGTAATATCAGTTTATCATGTGCAAAGTCTCTTAAACTCTGTTTCGATAGCTGCACCATGTTTCTCAGCTTCTCTTCCACTTCAGAGAGATACGGTATTGGCCCGAATATAAGACGACCCTGATTATAAGACAACCCCCTCTTTTTCAAGACTCAAGTTTGAAAAAGACTTTTTGAACACCAAATTTAATTTTTATACAGAAAATAATTACAGTACATCTCCGTACATTACAGTCTGTGACACCATATTTCATAGCCGCATTGCAGTTGTTTGACGACTCTGCCTCATTTATCACCATCATCTTGAAGTTTGCATCATAACAACCCCCTCTTTTTCAAGACTCAAGTTTGAAAAAGACTTTTTGAACACCAAATTTAATTTTTATACAGAAAATAATTACAGTACATCTCCGTACATTACAGTCTGTGACACCATATTTCACAGCCGCATTGCAATTGTTTGACGACTCTGCCTCATTTATCACCATCATCTTGAAGTTTGCATCATAACTTCTCAGCTGCCGGTTAACCTGGCCGATCTTCAACCCACTTTTCTCCAGATTGTCGCTACGTTTCTCCATTTTCTGTTTATCTCTTCTCTTATTTTCTTCTGTTTTCTTTCTTACCGCTATTTTTTATTTTTCTTCTTCGTGCTACCGCTATTTTTATTTTTCTTCTTCGTGACAGGGGTTCGTTTTTGCCTGGGGAATTAAGTTCAGCATTCGCTATAAAGATATCTGGCCCCATCTAGCGTCGTGAATGGGTATAATATCTAGACCCCGAATATAAGATGACCCCCACTTTTTCAGTCTTATTTTAATGCAAAAAACATCGTCTTATATTCGGGCCAATACGGTAGTCAGGGGGAAGGAAGGCAGCTTTGAAAGACTCTGAACTCTGTCCAGGTATGTACATTGTTCTTTGCCACAGTCCACCAGCTGTGCGCGGGCCCTTTAAAGGGACAGTAAAGTTAATTTTAAGTGACATATATGTTATTCATCATTATGAAAAATAGGAGAAAAAATAAATTTTATATGTGTAGCATCATCCATTTGGTCTAAAAAGCTTAGCAGCAGCTTCCGCATTCAGTGGTCACGTGGGCGTCATACGTCACTGTCGCCAAACAGAGCTTAGCAGCCATAAGAAACAATGCAACTCTAGACATGATTAACACCAAAAGTATCATGGTTACCTGCGTGGTGAACGGATGTGTCAACAGAACAGCAATAGCAATAGCAAGATCTATTTCCCTGAATGTAGTGTGGATGAGCAACCTGGAATGTCAAGATAGGATGCTGCCAAAGTTCATCCAAAGTCACAACTGACACTCTGTTCACGGATAACTCTGGCTCCTCACACTCCATTGTGTCCTCATGTTCTCCCTTTAGAGGTCCATTCATGGTCCATCCCAGCATCGTCTTGATAGCATAGGGTCCTCCATTTACAATGTGAATGACTTGGAATGGTTCCAAGGCCTTAGGAACATGTGTTACAATCAACAGCTCAATCCCTGCATCTATTTCAGGCAAACAAACATGTTTTAAATGAGGCCATCCCAGAAGATCCCTCTGTCTTGGAATGTTCCCACTGTGGACAGGCATACGATCCTGTGGGAAAGTCTTGGATAGTTCACAGAAATTATCATATTTTAAGCCAGTGCCTCTGTGCAGAATAGTGCTGTACTTCCTTGATCCAAAAACGCATATGTGTTAACAGTTTTGCTGCCCTTTTTGATTCAATTTTTACAGGAACTATGGGAAGTTTACGATCATGAAAACCAGCCCCAGTCAGACCACTTGACACTAGGGTGCTGTCCACTGTTAACTCTGATTTCTCTTTTGCTTGTCCTTTACATTTTCTTTTGGAGGAATATGAAGAATAGTTGGATGTAGGAGAACACACTTTGCACAAGAAATCAGTTTTCTGCAATCTTTGCTGATGTGTCCTGTACGCAAACAGCCAAATCAGACACCTTTTTCTCATAAGAAGCCTATCTTCTCTTTGTGGGTTCTTATCTCCAACTGAGGACACAAATCCAATGTGTGTCCACCTCCACAACAAACACACATCCTCCTGCAACTTGAAGTTGTTCCTTCTCTTTTGTTCTGGGCTGAGTTTGTCCTACAGGAGCTACAGTGGTGGCAAAGCTTGTTCCTTTCATCCCAGAACGAGTCTGTTGCTTGGTTTTGTTCACACCTTTATTTAATGAGTGTGCATCCTGTATATTTCCAAACACTGGGTTAGTTAAGATTTTTACTTGTCTTTCAATAAAATTGGTGATGTCACTGAATGTACAGTAGGTCTCTGGCTGTGCCTCTCCTGCAACTCACAGGCTACAGTTCTCCACTTGTCTCTGAATTTGCAAGGCAACTTCCTTATAATAGCGAGCATATAGGTAGGCAGATCTAGCTCATGCAAATATTTTACCCCTTCCATGGCATTAGAGCAACTTCTGAGGAAAAGACTGTAGTCTTGGAGAGCCTTTACATCCTCTGTTTTGATGGAAGGCCATGAAAGAGCCCTTTCCATGTATGCAGAAGCTACTTTCTGCTCATTCTCAAAGTGCTCCCAGAGTAGAGCTTTAGCTTTAGCATAGCCTCTCTTTCGGTTAAAATGCTGGCAGCTTGTAACCAGTTCCTTAGGGTATCCTCTAGTATACTGCTCAAAGAAATAGAGTCTGTCATTGTAGTTTTCAGTATTTCTTTCCACATCATTCTTAAAAGCTTTAAGAAATGCTATTTCAGATATTTCAATGGATGACCATCAAAAATTAGGGTCTCTCTTTGGTAACGACGGGAGGCATTGCTATTGTGTCAGAAGTTTAGTTAGTTCATTTTGCTTTCTCATAATTCCTAGCATATTGTTTTGATCCTCATTTTTTTGACCGAAATCCAGCATTCCATACACCTCCATTTTGAGTTTGGGTGTTCTCCTTCGCACTGTAATGCACTGAATATTGTTTGGGTTTGTTAAGTGACACAGGCTCAGAATAGATGAAGTGAGGGGCAGTTTCTCCTTAGGCATTGCTCCTGGGTCCATATAATCATGTTTAATTTGCTTTTGTTTCAATGACATTTGCGGAATAAATGAATTTGCATTAGCGTTGAGAGCTTTTGGGTTTAAGTTTCCTTTTTCCAGGTGAGTTCATTCCATCAGAACGTTTGGATAAGGAACCCTTTCCACTAGGAATGAGATCATAACACGTTTAACTTGTGTGCTACAATATCTTCATCCAATTTTTTCTGCTGTTTCTTACTCCTCAGCCGTTCCTTTTGTTCTTCCAGCTCTTGTTTGTTCCTCCTCAGCTGTTCCTCTTGTTCTTCCAGCTCCTGTTTGTTCTTCAGTAGTTTCTGTCTTGCTATTAAAGCTGCCAAGTCAGCCTCAGCCTTAAGACATGCAAAAGAAGCAGTAGAAACGGAAGACTTTCCTCCAGTAGCAGTTTTTGCTTCCCACATTTGATACACTGTCACTCGGTTTTATGTTATCTTGCATGTCCTCAGTCATGATTATGAACACAGCCTGAGTTGGTGCTTGATATTCATCCTCTGTTTGGACAATGAAGCACTCCTTCACTGATTGCAGCAGGATCTGAATGTTCAAAGTTGATATTTTGTTGTGGTTCCTCACATTCACATAGCCACTTTTTAACCTCTTCTTCAAATATGTAACTACATTCCATGGTGCTGGCAAACCGTTCATTTTGTTTGTTTTGTTCATCCTCAGGCAGTAGAGGAATCAACAGATTAAGAGACGTGATAGCATTTTCATAAAGTCTCACAAATTTTCAACAGGAGGTTGAACATGTGAGATATTTCCTTGCTTTTCACTAGTCTTTTCATTTCAGGTATGAGGCCTTTTATTTTATTCACAGCGATTTTGCGTTTATGATGAAGTTTATTGATTTTATTTGCCCAAGCCTTGGATGTGTTGAGTTTCTCTTTTCTCACACTCTATTTCAACACCAGCATTTGTTTCACTCATTTTCATACTTTGGTTTCAATTTGAATTCTTTATTTTTTATTTGTTTCATTCAATATATTGTTTGTGCATTTCAACAACATCCACAGACGAAAATAAAGTTCGTCCAATAATCATCATCTCACATGGCAGCAGCGCAGCAGCAATGTCAGATTGACAGAACGGAGATTTATTCATTCATTGCATGGAGATAATTTCTGCATCAGAATGAACAACAATAATGATAATGCCAATGAGCTGAAAGATTCAGTCTTCAACACGCCATCGTTCCAAATGAACAAATAGCAGTAAATATGCAAGCCGCATTCCTTCCATTAATATTAAGCCTCATGCGTGCATCTACAGGTGTGGCTCACCTGGCTGTAGTTCACTTTGCCAGCAGCTCCAAATCTGTTAAACAGCCAACTCCTAGCTCCGTAGTTTATCTCCGACGCTTTTTTGATTTGATCAACTTCTTCCTTTTGTCCTCTTGATCATTTGATCCGTTGCGCTGTCTGGTAATTTTTCCTTTCAATGCCTGCCCTCTTTGTTGACAAAAATATAGTGACTTCAAACCCAACGAGTCGCTGAGAGTCTGACGCCGTGCCCTTTGTCAGACACGCTTCACTTGAAAAATCACTACGATACTAAAAAAATATGTTTAATCCTTTATTAACGAAAAAAGAATAACCCACTCTTAAAACTGTGCACAGATATAAGGGATAATAAAGCTCCGCAGGATGAGATCATACCACAGAACACATATAAAGTGAAAGACTGCTTGATACAAATAAATGCTAGATGGAGTCTGTGGGCTCTTTATTTACATCCTGCTTCTAAGCGGTGATGTATTGTGATTGTCAGTATTCGTGTGTTCGTCCGTTCATTGGTTTTTCCACCAAATATCTTTGCAACCTTTGCAGACAGAAAGAGCAAAGAAAAAGCACATTACTCGGGCAGGAAAAGGGATGAAAATTAGATGATGATCTTGAATTTGAGAAAGTGAGGTCAAGGTCAAATTTCAACTTTTGTACTCTCAGGAACCGCGGATAAGATAGAAAGACGAGGGAGGAGGCCAGTGTGACTGACCCAAGATCTAAGCTAGTGCTTTCATCTACCTATGCTCTAGCTTTGATCTATGGTATTACTCACACTGGCCTCCATATGCACTAGTGTATACACTAGTCGGGTACTACTTTCAGGGTACCCTGACCTACCCTAAAAGTAGTTTAGGGTAAGTCGCAGGATGTTGGAGTCTTGTTAACTGCCTTGTTAAAATTTTGTTGGTGATATACACTGGCTAAATGGAACTGCCATCATAAACCACTCTAAGTAAGAGCATTATGTGGCTGCAGAACAGACGCAATAGAAAAAGGCATTCAATTGACTTGGCAGGAAGTAGAAGTTGCAGAGTTACAGTCCAATTAAGATTTAACTTAACTTCGACAAGGTGGATCAATTCTTTTCCAAAGGGAGAATACATTTTGAAACTCAGGCAGGTACCTAAAACGCAGATGGATCTTGTCTCTTTCATTGCTGCTCTCTCCCAGATGCCATACTGGTTAAGGTGTCTGCATTCTGATATTTTTCTTTTACCTTTTGCTACTTGTATGTTAACTTTGCTTAAAATGCTATGAACACATGAACAGGCATTTTCAGCCATTGATTGTTGCATGATTGGATGCATGGATCATTCTAGAAATAAACTCCCAGCCTTCCCTCCCTCTCTGTCTTTCTCTACAGTAAGTGCGAGAAGATAATTGAAAAAGTTTTCAATTAATAAGTTTCACCCCCCCACCCTTGTCCCCTGTCTGCAACCATGACTTTCCCGGTTCCACTTTTCCCTGTCTGCTGAGATCCATCGGCTCAGATCAGACTTTTAATTTCACCGCCAGCTGTTTCAGTTCCTGCCGGTTCCCTCAGTAACCTACTCAGCTCTGTCGAGAGGAAAGGGAAAAACAACAAAGGGAAATGAATGAATAAAGGAAAACGAATGATCTATATTACACATAATTGCTGCCATTTTACATTTCATCAAGTCATTTCCTGGTTGTTAATGTGAGAGAATAGTTGTCCTAGTTTTGCCATTTCTTCTTTTTTTTCTACACTACACTACACTAAGACAACATAATGATATTATGACGTGATTTTCCTCCCTACTTTGGAGAGAATAGACTGGTGTGTGAATGACAATGTATTGATCATTTGTAACCCTATCTAATCTGTACTCTGTAGTCATGAGTGTGAGGGTGACCAGTTTAAAAATGGATGGATGTATAGATGGATGGATGGATATATAATTTATTAATCCAGAGGGAAATTCCGTGGGAATTTGGGACACTGGGACAAACTGGGACACATTAAAACCTTAACTGTCTAGGGTGAACATTTTTGAAGGAGCCCATTTTTATTAATGAATTTCATACAATAGTGCCAAATCACTACAGAGTCATTCAGTGGAAAAACAAAACAAATTTTTTTTTCACTTAAATTATTTTCAATAATCATGGTCTTTATAAAGTATATTCTGGCTGCTCATTGCAGGGTGTAATTATGACTCTTGTGGCGCTGATTCAGTAATTACAATCACAATCAAAGACCAATTGTTCACCAAGTACAATAAATATACAGAGGTTTGTACTGGTGGAGGTTTTTGCAGGAATATTACCCCCATAAAACCCATTCCTTCAATTCATTCATCTTGTCATACGATTCTAATTTGCTTACATGATCAGGTCTTTCTGGAGGTGGGATGATGGGATTCTTTTGGCAAAGCCTTCACAGGCAAGCTGCTCACCGAACAATTACATGAGATGATTTTTGAATCTGAAAACAAAACGAATGTTTTATTTAACAGTTACAGATGTTAGATTATGTTTATAAACCAGAAACAAAAAAACACAGTTTTATGTAACAAAAACAGACGTGAGATGATTGTTAAACTAGAAAAAAAAACAACTAATTATTTCATTTAACAATTACAGGCGTGAGATGATTTATGTATGTTGCTAATGCTTTTCTTTTTTTTTTCAAATTGGTTTCTTTCCAAAACTCACTTGAGAGATTTTGAGAGGTTCATTTTTTTTCTTTGTATAATCTGATCGGATGGTTTGTTTGTTTGTTTGTATGTTTGTTTGTGTTTATGACTGTCAAAAAACACTGTCACTGTCTCAGGTGGTGCTTCATTCTGTGGTGAGTACCGACACCACTGTTCTGAAACCATCACTCTAAAAGTTTGTTGCTGCTGAGAATCATTGAAATGCTTTTTTATCATACATTTTTAGAGAAAACTTGCTGCTGAATTTGATATGAAAATTGTCTAATAGTAGTGGAATAATCCATCTCTTCAGCAAATTGATATATGTCAAGAAGTCTTTTTTGGTTCCACTCTAGAAATAAATAACCTTGAAAGGAAAAGAATCTGGACCATTTCTTCCCATTATAAAGAGAACATTAGTAGTGGGTTTCTTCAACACTTTTGTCCAACAAGGTTTTGGCTTATTTCCCTGGCTTTTCCACATCAGTCAGGAAAGGTTAGTTAGTTAGAAAGGAGCAGGGTTCAAGTTGTTCAATCATGGTGTAGATAGGAAGAGAAATGGAGTCGGAGTTATCTTGAAGGAGGAGTTTGTCAGGAATTTCCTGGAGGTAAAAAGAGTGTCAGATAGAGTGATGAGTCTGAAGCTAGAAATAGAAGGTGTGATGTTCAATGTTGTTAGTGGGTATGCTCCACAGGTAGGATGTGAGCTGGAGGAGAAGGAGAAATTCTGGTTGGACTTTGGTGAATTGATGCAGAGCATACCTAGACGTGAGAGAATTGTCAATGGTGCAGACTTCAATGGACATGTTGGTACAGGAAACAGAGGTGATGAGGAGGTGATGGGAATATTTGGTATCCAGGGGAGGAATGCAGAAGGACAGATGGTAGCTGAGTTTGCAAAAAGGATGGAAATGGCTATAATGAATACTTTCTTCCAGGAGAGGCAGGAACATAGGGTGACCTATAAGAGTGGAGGTAGGAGCGCACAGGTAGACTACAAATTGTCTAGACGGTGTAATCTGAGGGAGATCAGTGACTGCAAAGTAGTGGTAGGCGAGAGTATAGCCAAACAGCATAGGATGGTGGTGTGTAGGATGACTCTGGTGGTAAGGAAGATGAAGAGGGCAAAGACAGTGCAGAGCACGAAATGGTGGGAGCTAAAAAAGGAAGAGTGTTGCATGACTTTCAGGAAGGATTTAAGACAGAATCTGTGTGGTCAGGAGGTGCTTCCAGATGATTGGACAACTGCAGCTAATGTGATCAGGGACAACTACAGCTAATGTGATCAGGGAAACAGGTAGGAGAGTACTTGGTGTGTCATCTGGAAAGAAAGTAGATAAGGAGACTTGGTGGTGGAATAAGGAGGTAAAAGAGTGTATACAAAGAAAGAGGTTAGCTAAGAAGAAGTGGGACACTGAGAGGACTGAGGAGACTAGACAGGAGATGGAGATGCAGCGTAAGGCAAAGGTAGAGGTGGCAAAGGCCAAACAAGGGGCTTATGATGACTTGTATGCTAGGTTGGACAGTAAGGAGGGAGATACTGATCTATACAGGTTGGCAAGACAGAGAGACAGGGATGGGAAGGACGTGCAGCAGGTTAGGGTGATTAAGGATAGGGATGGAAGTCTATTGACAGGTGCCAGTAGTGTGATGGAAAGATGGAAAGAGTACTTTGAAGAGTTGATGAACAAGGAAAATGAGAGAGAACAAAGACTAGAAGAGATGGCTGTTGTGGACCAGGAAGTAGCAAAGATTAGTCAGGATGAAGTGAGGAGGGCATTGAAGAGGATGAAGAGTGGGAGGGAACTCGGTCCTGATAATATACCTGTGGAGGAATGGAAGTGTCTAGGAGAGGTGGCAGTAGAGTTTCTGACTGGGTTGTTCACCAGGATTTTAAATAGTGAGAAGATGCCTGAGGAATGGAGAAGTGTGCTAGTGCTCATTTTTAAGAACAAGGGAGATGTGCAGAGTTGTGGCAACTACTGAGGAATAAAGCTGATGAGCCATACAATGAAGTTATGGGAAAGAGTATTTGAAGCTAGACTAAGCGCAGAAGTGAGCATGTGTGAGCAGTAGTATAGTTTCATGCCAAAAAAGAGTACTACAGGTGCAGTATTTGCTTTGAGAATGTTAATAGAGAAGTATAGAGAAGGCCAGAGGGAGCTGCATTGTGGTTTTTGTACATCTGGAGAAAGCTTACGACAGGGTGCCCAGGGATTAACTGTGACATTGTATGAGGAAATCTTGAGAGGCAGAGAAGTGTATGTTAGAGCAGTGCAGGACATGTATGAGGACTACAAGACAGTGGTGAAGTGTGCTGTAGATGTGACAGAGGAGTTCAAGGTGGAGGTGGGACTGCATCAGGGATCAGCTCTGAGCCCCTTCTTGTTTGCTATGGTGATGGACAGGCTGACAGACGAGGTTAGACAGGAATCTCCATGGACTATGATGTTTGCAGATGACATTGTGATCTGTAGTGAGAGCAGGGAACAGGTGGAGGAGAAGCATGCAAGTGTAGTGTAGAGCGTAAAGACAATTTCCCCATTGAGGGACAATAAAGTGGACTTTCTTCTTTCTTTCTAGTGAGAGCAGGGAACAGGTGGAGGAGAAGCTAGAGAGATGGAGGTTTGTCCTGGTAAGGAGAGGAATTAAGGTTAGCCACAGTAAGACAGAGTACATGTGTGTGAATGAGAGGGACCCAAGTTGAAGAGCGAGGTTACAGAGAGAAGAGCTCAAGAAGGTGGAGGATTTTAAGTACTTAGGGTAAACAGTCCAGAGCAATTGAGAGTGTGGAAAAGAGGTGAAGAAGCGTGTACAGGCAGGATGGAACGGGCAGAGAAAAGTGTCAGGTGTGATGTGTGATAGAAGAGTTTCAGCTAAAATGAAAGGAAAGGTGTACAAAACTGTGGTGAGACCAGCGATATTGCTTGGCCTGGAGACAGTGTCACTGAGGAAAAGACAGGAGACAGAGTTGGAGGTAGCAGAGATGAAGATGCTGAGGTTCTCTTTGGGAGTGACCAGGTTAGATAGGATCAGGAATGAGTACATCAGAGGGACAGCACATGTTCGAGGTTTTGGAAATAAAGTCAGAGAGGCCAGACTGAGATGGTTTGGACATGTCCAGAGGAGAGATAGTGAATATATTTGTAGAAGGATGCTGAGTTTTGAACTGCCAGGCAGGAGGCCTAGAGAAAGACCAAAGAGGAGGTTTATAGATGTAGTGAACGAGGACATGAAAGTAGTTGGTGTGAGAGAAGAGGATGCAGACGACAGGGTTAGATGGAGGCAACTGATTCGCTGTGGCGACCCTGGAAAAGCTAAAAGAAAAGAAGAAGAAGCTAATAACTTAAATGGCCTTGCAAATTATTAACAGTTTAAAGATATGATACAAAACACCTCTGAGTAGTGGGGTTCTTTTCTTTTTATTCCAAAGCTGTTTGAAGAGTTGAATTTTTAAATGAAAGCCTCCAAGCTGGAGAAAAATAAGCCTTCTCTGACAAAATGATTGCTGACATGAAAAAAAAAATGCATCATGCCAAAGTTATGACTCATGATAAAATATTAATCTTCTTTTTAAAGTATTGACAAATAAATTTGAAGGAACGCCATATATTGACACCTAATAAAGGGCAGCACTCTATCACTTTATATGGCTCAGTGGCTCAGTGGTAGAGCGGGCGGTAGAGTCGTCAAATGTTCCTAAGATCAGCGGTTCGATTCCTGCTCCCGGCCAAGAAAACAGTGGGTGGTGTCAGCTCTGGAGCACTGCCGATGCACCCTTGAGCAAGGCGCCATCCCCCTTTACAAGTTGCTCATATGGGCTGCTCCACAAAGTGCTGCCCGCCACTCTACCTCCCCCTGCATGCCTACAGGCCGCCTTGTGTGCATGTGCTACAGTGGCTTGTACAAACTAACATGTATACATGCGTTTGAAGTATTACTAACTAGAATGTGCTCTTACTTTCCCTTCGGGGATCAGACCAGTGTATAAAATTTTTAAAAATATATTTTTTTGGGAAGGTATATAATATGTTTAGAAGTTGTCCCGACAAAGACTGAATGACAAGAAAGGAACACTTCTCTACCAACCGCAGATAATAAAGACAAGCGAATAATAATTTGACTCTAATTGATGCTTCATGCTGCACATGCTGCAACGCTAGCAGCATGTGTTTCTTCGTGTTTCCCGCAGGATGAATAGTATCAACTTTAATGATCTTAACTTTTAATGGAGCACCTTCATCAACTCAAAACATATATTTATTATTTAAAACAGTAGTTCATAAGCAGTGCTCAAAAATCCAACAATGCCTGCTCCAGCTGTGCCTTGTGTTCAATACTAATTTGCAAATATTGATGTGCTTAAACCCTAAAATAAAATGATTTCCTGTAAATATCATATCGTTTGCATTGTTGTTGACACTTTATGTTGTGTGAGAGGATTGTGGTGTGATGCACGCTATTTGCCTCAAGTTTTGGTACTGTGTACAAGGCTTTTTCTCTTGTTAGAGAAAGATTTGAACTCTAGATTTGCCAAATTAAACAGGATTGCACAGGCTCTTTTTCAAAATGTAATCATAATAGTCCTTTTCTTACAAGATATTTATTTAGTCATTTTTCCAAAGTAATGAGATTAAAAGCATTTATGGTGTGGTCAGAAATGCATTGAACCATGTGTATCCAGCTTCGAAAAGCCACCATAACCTCTGTAATTCCTTTTGATGTCAATGCTGAATTTATTCCATCATGGAGACAGGACAACAAATTTACACGGACTACGTGGCTCTCAAAGAGATTGCATGGTTGAAAGTCTAAGCTAGAACCAAAGAAACCTCTTGATTGAGAGTTGAAACATTTTCAAACCCTAAATTCGCTTTCGATTCGGTTGATCATAGCAGTGCATTGTGGATTGGCCGTGGTGGATGGTTCTGGATGGAGTCAGTGGATGGCAACCACTGATTTGGGGAGGAGTATGGGAGAACTGTTACAAACCAGCAGCCTGAAAACTGTGTAGAATGAGCAACAATCTTCCTGAGGTCTCTTTCGCACTATAATACGACAGTTGATCCTGGTTTAACGTGGCGGACTTATTGTGAAGAACCTGTGATGCAGGTTGGCCTCGCTCTGCTGTGGATGCATCAGACCTGAGGTTTCTTTAGATTATAACAGGTCTTGCAGTGAAACACCCTCCTCAGGTTCACACCTTTAAACCTCAACTGTTCTTTAACATCTACGGCAAGAAGCCTCCCACATCATCTCTGCTGCCTTTCCTTCACAAACCACCTGTTCGTTTTTGTCACCTTCCTCATTGTTTCTTCTTTCACACCTCCCCTGAATTTCAGACACAAACTACAATCATTATCTCCCATGCCACCCAACGCATCACCTCTATCACACTAATGAGAAGTTCCCTGAGCTATTTCCTTCTTCTCTTAGATTCCATCATTCGTTCCTTCTCTCATTTGTTCTACAAATGAAAGAAGGTTCTTGTCTCTTCGTGGGGGTTTAATGTTCTTTTTGATTTTTTTTTATTCAGGAAAACATTGCTTTGATAGAAGGTGAGAAAGACTGTTGAAAGTGTTAAAATTAAATACGCTTATGATTCGGGGTGGATTTTGACCGCTGTGTGACATCCAGTCAGAACTACTTTAAAATTGGGGAGTGTGTTTGGCTGGGATCTTTGTCTTTATACAAACAAATAAAGCTATCAAAATCCTCATTAGCTCCAATGGTGTTGGTTTTCCTAACAAATATGTTCACAGTGTTTGAACAAGTTGAAGTGCTCAGGGTTCAGGGTTGCTGCAGAGGTTGTTGGAACTTTGTCCAATTTGTCCGGTTGCGTCTGATTTTCCACTTTCTTGTCTGGAGTTCTTACGATGTTGAGATGAGTATGAACTGCCTGTCTGTACATCACAGAGAATGAAGATAATTATATGAAATTATGGGTGTTTGTGTCATTGCTGGTAGTAAATGTGAGGTCTGTCAATCAGCTGTCATCCGAGATGCATGGCTGTGAAATAGAGGAGGAGGATGAAGTCAAAGCAGCTATGAATCATATCGAGGTTGATCATAATTGCATATTTGTATTTTCATCCAATTTAAAATTAGCCATTAGTTTCCTCTTATTGAAAGTGCAGCTATTCCATTGCTTTTGTGTTTTTACAGTTTATCCATGAGTGTTGGATGATGATTTCAATTATTTAACCATTAACTAAACCTTTTCTTTTTCTATGCTAACTTGCTAACAAGGGTTCGTGAACATATGTGTTTTTATCTTTTTTTAAGTCTCTAATTATATATCTTCATAGTAGTTCAGCTTTGCTGCATCCTCTCCACTTATCAATTGGCTCAGCAGAACCCAGCAGGATTCTGCTTGAACTTTGAGTCATTATTTTATAATGACCATCTGATGGGGAATATGTGATGGAGGACCATAAGGGCTACCTTTATTCCATTATTTAGGTTCTGACTTGATAAAGAAAAAAATGTGTATTTCCTATGCGCCTACCTTCCCTAAGTGAGCTAATGAGCCAGCAGAGCTGTCATGCCCTCACAGGCTCTTGTTGGTGTTATCCATCACATGTTTCTGGTGGACTGGTGATGTTTTGTGGTAAAAACAACTTCTGCTGCCACTGGACTCTTCTCTCGTTCTCTAAAATCTAGATTCTCCATCAGTGCATTTACTAGCTGAAGCAGTTTACTGCTACATGGGACTGGTTTTACTGGATACAACATAACTCTTCTGGAAGGGTTTTTCCTTTAGGATAATGCCAAAAAGAAGAGACTTGGGCTTGTGCTGAGCAAACGAGATGGTGCTCAGATGGCACATGCCTGCTCTACGTCATGTGAAGTGAGAGGAGAACAACGTTGCCAAGACTCCTAACATCTATAAAATAACTGGTGTCAGAGAACAAACTTTACTCGAGTGAAATGACATCAGTTACGGCTTAACGATAAAATCTCCATTGTCAGACCACTATGTCGTATCTGTATGTGAGACATTTGGTGAGGACATTTTGTTTTTGTCATTCTGATGTTACACAGGCTCATTTTTTATTAAGCAGTACTGCAGCTGACTTTGTGAATTTATTAAAAGAAAGATTTTCCAAAATAAAAAACTTGACAGCAACAGTCAACATCACTTTTACATTTGCAAACTGTCTTCCTAATGACTTTTACAATAACAGAGTAGCAAGGACTCAAGTTTCGTATAAATACAGGTCCATTAATATTTGTTAGTCTGTCCATCCTGGCACCTCTGAGGTTTGTCTGTAGTTTCCTTTCTCTTAACTAGCTGTTTTTCCACTAACTGGCAACTGCTAACTTGTGTGACTGTTTTTTGTTGACTGGAACAGTAGCCTTTCACATTCATATCAAAAGCTTTATTTAACCTTCCAAATTTGAAGAAGTATTTGAAAGGATGGGGGAATGCTTTTGTTTGTACATCAAACATATCCTAGATGACTGGGTCTGTGACAGTTCCACTTTCATTATGACCTGCTGGGCTCTAGTGCACCCAGTTCAACTGAAAAATGCGTGCCAAACGCCTCCACCGGAGCTCTCACCACCGGTGCAGCTCATCCACTCCTTTGTTTCAGTCTATTATTCATCTCACTACAGAGGCGTATGATTTCATTGTGTCCCCATTTTTCTCATTTCATTTCTTTATACTTTGGCCCTGTCACATTATTTTCATATTTGAGCGTTATTAAAGTGCGATGGATTTAGAAGGAAATTGGTTTTGAGTTTATTGTACTGAATATCATGTTGTGAATGGCATTAATGTG
Organism: Antennarius maculatus; assembly: GCA_013358685.1. Taxonomy (NCBI): domain Eukaryota; kingdom Metazoa; phylum Chordata; class Actinopteri; order Lophiiformes; family Antennariidae; genus Antennarius; species Antennarius maculatus. The sequence goes on along the minus strand of CM023622.1, from coordinate 4,739,071 downwards.
ATGGTAAACAAATGAAATTGAGTTTTAAAATAAGACATTGGTGAATCTGATGCATAGCAGAAAAAGCAGCTTCATAGAAGGAATAATAAAGATGTATGTCAGCATCGTCATTTTTTAGAGAGTGTCATCTGTGTTTGTTTCTGGCTTTTTAAGGTAAAGTGCAGCAGGTGAGACATCCCTGCTGCTTCTGCTTGAGTTGTTTTTAGGTTGGAACATTACATTATTGAAACAAATACGGTTGCGACACAATTGTGGCCCAGTAGACACACAGGTTCTGATGGTTTGAATGAAGCTTGCAGCAGACAAAAAGGAAATACACATGAATAATCCAACAGGATCAACACACCACACACACTGAGGACAGTGTGGCGACACTGAAAGAGTGTCTGCTTAACAGGGATTCACAAGTTGTAATGGAGAAACTCCTGCTGGTGCAACACCTCAGGAAATTTCTGAAATGCCACAGGCAAAAAGAACCAAAGAGGAAAAAATACGAACTTAAAGTCAGGGACAGACCTTGTTACGTGTTGTAGTCAGGTAAGGTCAGCTGGTTAAAGGTAGGAAAAGTTGGTGGCATTAAATCAGTCAGAGTAGTGCTGGAGAGTCTTACATAAGGGAAAGGAAAGAGTGAGTTGAGAGCAGGAGTCTATCTACTGAGCCATGATGAAAACAGTTGAGACTGATGTAGCTGGTGGTCAGGGTGGAGCAGAGGCGCAGAATGCAGAATTATTCTACTGTAGTCATAGGCTGTAGCTGCTGTTGAGACTTCTAATTCTGTAAGTTGTAGCGCTTTGTTGATCTCCTCTCTTCCTATCAACATTAACCGTTGTCTCGTATCACCTTTCTGTCCCTGACACCTGTGGCTCACATGCCCATTCCTAGCCCCATTAAAATCCAAATCTGGCTGACTTGGATGATTTTCTTTCCAAATGGAGAAAAGAAAAATCAGAAATAAGGACAACATTCAGCAACCCTGATTCCTGAAAATTAGATTTATTTGCAAGTAATTTGAGGCAGCAAAAATGTAATTTCTGCCTGGGTGTTCTTAGACAAAATATCGATTAGATGGAATAAAGCGCTACACTTTTGGTGTGCGTCGGCCATGTGGAGAGCTGGTAGGAGTGGATGACTGGCATACAAAGTCAAGGACACAGTCTTTCAAGTCTGGAGTTCTGTTTAATCGACAAAAATTTCAGCTGAGGTTCAGGAAAGATTGGTCTCTTTTTTGCCTAAGGATTAAATGTACCAGGAAGGAGTATGAGAGTATTGTTCAGATATATTCACATATAACATTGTCTTTCACTTTGAACTACTGAAGATAATTAAATGAATGTTTGTTTGGCTGAACAACACAAGTTTGCGATTTGATCTGAGCATGACCCAGAAATGAAAGGAAATAATTGCACTGGTGACAGTTGGGTACATTTGATCTGGTTCTCTTTGGTTTTGCAAACTAAAGATCTTTTGATGATAAACCTAAATCCTGTCATCTTCATCAATGTAGTTAGATGTGTCCATCATGATTGATTCTCCAGAATTCTGTTCAGGTCATGGTAATTAATGGAGCCCTTGATCAATCAATCAAGTTTTATTTATGAAGTGCTTTATCATGGCAACAGACATTTTGAAGCACTTTAACAAACACAACAGAACCCTCCAGAGCAAGCATAAGCAACAACGGTGTGGAAAAACTCCCTCATTGAAGAAGAAACTCCAGGCAAGACTCTTTTGGGCGGCCATCCGCCTTGAGTGGTTGGGTGGGAAAGAAATACAATGAAGATGAGGGCAGGGTAAGAGAAAGAGAGACGCAGATAGTGGAAGACTGGCCGGCTGGAGTCAGTGCCTTTATGGTTATGGTTAGATGGTTAGATGATTTGATTGCAGGCGATCAAGTGGGGACGGGAAAGTCAGGCTACGTTCACCGACTCCTGGGTTGTTGCGGTCAATACAAGTTCCCCATCATGTAGTTAGTTAATTCAAAGAAGAGTTACAGCTGCATGGATGGCACAGAGGCAGAAAGGAAGCAGGACCCCAGCCGATGGACGGATGAGGGGTGAACCTGAGAAAAACCCTTGAGGACATAGAGCAAAAGAAACGCCAGGGAAAATGTTGAGTTAGTAAGGTGTAAATGGAGACTAGGAGAGAGAGAGATTGGAGAGGAGGAGGAGTAACAGAGGGTATGAGAGAAGAAGGAGGATAGAGGATCTCAGTGTGTTTTGATGTCGAGTCTCCAGTAGTGTAGGTCTACAAGAAAAAGAATTCAGCAGCCTAAGCCACCTTAATTGTAAAGTTCTTGAAAAAGAAACGTTTTAAGTCTCGTCTTAAATAATGAGAGGGTGTCTGCCTCCCGAACCGAAGTAGGGACGTGGTTCCACAACAGGGGGGCTTGATAGCTAAAGGCTTTATCTCCTGTCCTACTTTTGTGGATTCCAGGAACCACCAGTAGGCCTGTATGTTGAGAGTGTAATGCTCTAGATGGATTATATGGAACTAAGACTTCCTTCAGATAGGTCAGTGCCTGGCCATGAAGGGCTTTGTAAGTGAGGAGGAATATTTCCTAGCTTTCACAGGAAGCCATAGCAGAGAAGCCAACACAGAAGAAATATGGTCTCTCTGGTAGTGGAATTAGTTGAAATTTCTTCAGTGATTTTGACTTTCAATGCACTGAATTTCCACTGAGTATTAAGAAAGTACCATAAATAAAGACAAAATAAAATATTTCTAATAGATACCTAACTCTCATCTTTTTCCTGTTGATGATGGCAGTCTGTTATAATCTCCTGTTGTTAGTTAGAGAAAAGAGCTCGACTTGAAGGTACTATTCTATACAATGCAAAATTTCCTTCTAGTTTGTATTGCCATCAGTATAAAATACCATTCATGTTGTTGTCTTGTTGTCCAGTTGCACCAACACTCCCTTTCATTTTAAAGTTGATGTCCAGAACATACTGATTTGCATTTCCTCCCATCTTTCACTTTTCTCCTGTCTGGTTCACAGCCCTTTGTCTGTTGACACTGTGAAATCTCATTAAAATAAAAATTAATTGGTCTCAATAAAGCATGAGAATTGTTCATTTCAAAAAGGCTCAACTTTTTGTATGCACACTCTGGCTACATCAATCACATCCCCAAAGGTATAATCCTCTATCCTATTCCTCGCTGTTACTTCAGCCAAATATTTCCTCTGATCTTCCCATCTTAGTGAATTTTATTTCGATGCAGTTGAATTTTCTCCGTCTGTTTAGTCCGTGTTTAGTCCATGTTGTTGGTGCTGTGTTTTTGATGGATCTGTGGCTTTGACATATGAAAGCTGTTGGGTCTGTTCCCCATTTGTATACACACCTGAAAATGCCTAAGGGCATGCTGAAATCTTCAGTATTGTTTTGGTAATCATTTCATCACGGCTTCCACTACTGTTTTAATCCAACAATCGTTATCTTGACATATGTTTTTGTCTGCATTCGTAAACAGTACTTAAGCTTTGCTAAAGAAACCTGCCATTATCTTAAAAACACGTACATTTTGTCAGCATGGTTTCTGTCTCACACGCAGGTAATCACTGTCCTTGCAAACTCCTTATGTTTCACCTTGTGTCTTCGTTTTTGATAAGAACACAAAAACACAATAGTCTTTTTCAAAGTGTCAATTATATTGCAAAAGACCTTTCCAATCATCATTCACTTTTGAATTCACTCATCTGCTGGAGCTTCGAGTGTTCCTTTCATTAAATTATTTTTATTTAAGTGGAGCCAGAAAATATATATTTTTTTAAAGTTGTTTATCTCAAAAGGCTGTTGGATATAAAAAGCAAACAATGGCTTTTGATATTTGTGACAGGATAAAAACACTCAAATGTCAGTCAGTCAGTCATTTTCTCAACCCGCTTAATCCGCTTACGCAGGTCGCGGGGGAGCCGGTGCCTATCCCGGCAGTCTCAAGACGTGAGGCGGGGGACATTCCGGGCACGACGCCAGTGTACTATGGAGCCACATAGAAACAAACAATCACTCACACACACACTCACTCCTACGGTCAATTTGGGACCGGCCAATCAACCTGAAGCGCATGCTTTTGGGGGTGAAGCTGGAGAACCCGGAGAGAACCCACGCAGACACGGGGAGAGCATGCGAACTCTGCACAGAGCGCCGTGTTGTGACGCGACAGCGCTGCCCACTGCGCCACCGTGCCGCCGGACACTCAAATGTATTACCTCTAATTTGATAACGCTAATAATGCATCAGAAAAATGACTATATAAAATGTCTCTGCAGCAGCGTGACAATGTGTATGTGCATGTATATGTTTACTTCAATGTATAATGATATTATCTTGACATGAGAAAATTAGAAGGATAAACTTAAGCCAAGTGTTCTAAGCCAAAAACATATTACAAAGTGATTGCTATACTTTTTTTTCTCTCATTAACATAATGTATTCCTCTCACTGGAGTAGTTTAAAGAAGATGCATCTTAATTGGTTCTTGTAAACTGTCATCCTTCCAAGTTGTATTGCAGTAATTATTACAAATTTATTTGCACTCTTTTGCTTTTGTCAAACTCCAGAACATCCCCAATTAGTGGAAAAATGAGGACAGCATTTCTTTGGCATCTTTTTTATATCAATGCACAGAAATAAATGCACAAGTAACATGAAATTCAAAAAAGTTCTCACATTCTATTCTTTGGAATCAATTTTCCTTTGGTAACACTTTTCCGTCACAATAATAAAATCATAGTTTCGCAAGTATGAAAGGGTGAAGACTGCGAGCCAGATGACTTAAGACACTCTGAGAACACATGTACATGACATGACTCGTTGTCAACTTCAACTGACCCTCTCTGTTTGGTAGTGTATTTAAGCTGTGGTAGTTTCCCATCACTTTCAGCTGCTTTGTGTGCAATGAAAGCCCCAGCATCCACCTAAAGGTGGATAGATTGGCTTGATGAAATTTTCACATCAACTCCCCCACCCCATTATCATCAATCAAGTTTCAATCAAGTTTTATTTATATAGTGCTTCATCATGGCAGCAGACAGACAGCAGGCGGGGAAAAACTCCCTCGATGAGGAAGAAACTCCGGGCAGGACCCAGACTCTTTTGGGCGGCCATCCCCTTGACCGGTTGGTTGGAAAAGAAATCAAAGGATGTCCATGTCTGCAGGGAGTGGTGAAGTCACTGTCTTGATGCCAAGCCCAGAACGTGTTCTACTGCCATAATAAGGACCATTTCAAACTGGCAGGGATGGACAGAGTGCTTGACCCCAGTACTTGAGTAAGAGTACAAATACTTCTGGTCAAAATTTACTCCGCTACAAGTAAGAGTAGCCCAGTCAATACATTACTTGAGTAAGAGTAAAAAAGTACTTGCTTTTAAATGTACTTAAGTATTCAAGAGTAAATGCTTTTAAATATACTTAAAGTAAAAGTAAGAGTAAATTCCTATTTTTTTTATCTTTGATGAGAATGGACCTGACTGAATTACAGTCATTTTTCAATTTTATATATAGTACCTAGTATCTCTTGTTTCAGAGAAAACTTTTTGAAACCACCTGCACTGATGTGCTTGCCTGTAGATCCAGTATGTTATATTGTAACAGGCCTTCCCCAACATCTATAAAAATGGAAATAAAATTAATGGAATCATCAAAGAGGACAATTATGTCATTTTCACATTTTATTAAACAATTCCCCCCTTCCATACACACACAAGACCAAATGGAGCCATACAGGCCCAACCAACTCATTTTACTGGGGACCAACTGGAAGCCCTAAAGGACACACTGGTGGACTACTGGTTGACCACCAGTGACCACTGCTTTACAACAAACTAAATCTCTGCTTTCAACAACTCAATGTTTACAGGAAGGACATATCCCAGTACCACAATATTTGTCTCCCCCAGACTGTCTGTCTCCCCCCACCTGTCTGTCTGTCTGTTTGTCTACCACCCCAAACTGTGTGTCTCTGTGGCCCTGTGTCCGCCAGTCTCTGTCAGTCTGTAGTACTGTAAAATTAAGTGACAAGAGGTCTCTAGGTCTGACTTTTGTCAGTTTTTCTTCGGCAAACACAATAAGCATTTGTGGTACTGGGAAATGTACTTCTTCTTGTCTGAGTCCGCGTTGTCCTTTTTCACTTCTACAAACTCAAACATATCTTTAAGATAAGGCCATGGGTTTTCTCCCTCAGCCTCATAAAACTCCGGCTCATCATGTTCATCAGATTCAACGGAGGCTTCTTCGGCAGTCGCCATTGCCACCGCGGGCTTGTTTTGAGCTGATTGGGTAGGGGATGACGTATTTCCGCTTCTACGTAAATCCTAGTTGAGAATGTGTACTGTGATAGGTTTCCTTCTTTGACGAACACTGCGTGTGGCCAGTTGCATTTTAGGGGTGGGGGACAAAAAAACAACAACAGGCAAACCTAAAAGTAACGAGTATTCATGAGCCTTCTCAGAAATTAACTCGAGTAGGAGTAAAAATCTTTGCCTTGGAAATGAGTAAGAGTAATAAGTGTGAAAGAATTCTAGTATTTGAGTAAAGTACAAATCCTCAGAATCTGTACTTAACTACAGTACTTAAGTAAATTTACTCCCTTACTGTCCACCCCTGCAAACTGGTGACTGATCTATACACAATGGCTTCAAATAGAGGAACGTGCCAAACTTTTTAGGCAGCCTTTTGATTTTCCAGTGAAATTCAACATGAATTTTGCAAAAATATTTACTGTATGCAAATCAAGAAAGATCATTGATCTTTACTCAATTTATAAACCTGTAAAACCTTTCAATATTTTTCCCGCTCATGAGTGTGGACAACATGACATTGACATTTTTTAATCTAGTCAAAAGTAATATTTATTATTTTTCTTACAATCATAAATTTATTGCAAGTTTTTGTCTTGAATACCTTACCACCAACTCAGACTGGAATATTCATAGATGCATCTGTATTTTATTACAGCTAACAGGGGTACCCGCTCTTCAAAACGATGTGATTGGTCAGTTTCTCCCATCCTTGACTAGAACTTGAACACAGAGCCAGAAATGCAGAGTTTCTGCCTTCTCTCAGACATGACCAGAATTTAAATGAAATGCTCCAGACAAGTTTGAATTAAAGTTATCAGTGGTTATTATGATCGACGGATATCATTACAAGGAGTAATAGATTTTCATCGTCTTTGTTGTCATGTTATATTTTCATCCAGCCCTAATCCCTGATTCATCTCGCACACAATATGTTCATGCTGTTATGAAAATGAAGAGGAGGAAGGTTGTCAATATGATTGATTAAAATACAGTGTTGGAAAGCCATTTAATTAAATGCTGTAACTCTAGTTTTCTTACAATTGAAGCTGAAGATTTAAAATTTAAGGCTTTATTAGCTTGGAAAGAGATGATTAGACTCTTTGCAGTGTAGGAACCTGACATCAGGGAGGAGACACATACAAAGACACTCAGCAGACAGCTCACATTGACAAACGGCCTAATAAACTTCATGAACACATTTACATGCACAATACTAACCTTACCACAGATACTCCAATTAGTGATCGCAGTTAAATATTATCTTAGAGTGATGCAATCATGAAATTATTGTTATAAATTGTGTAATGAATGGTATTATAAACAGTCAGCATTGTGAGTTTTCTGCTCAGTTCTTTCATTAAGTTCATTTTAACCACTTTTCTTTTGTCAAAACTGGTTAGAGAACAATAAAGATAGATCAAGTCAGCAGCTCCCCTAAATAAATATTGTTTCAGTGGAGGAGGACTTTTCTCTAATTCCTAACAAATTGCTTGTTATTGTGACTGCTGCATTTTATCTTCATAGTTCCCAAATTTGTCTTTATTTGTGAAGTTATGGGGACAAGAACTCCTTACGTGATTCAGTTGTAGATTGCAAATTGTAAATTGTAGAGGAAAGGAAATGCTTTCCAACAGGATTCTAAGAGGATCAGAAAATTTTTTATCTTATTTAAATACATTTTTTAAACTAACTACTGTACATGACACTGTGGAGAAATGTGAAATTTGATTGTCATAAAAGAATGCTGGTTTTGTCAGTACACTGGATTTTTGCACACATTTCTGCAGAATCATTTCTGCAGCCACTGTAAATTTGCAAATGTTTGATTAGAAAGTGAGCTGAGTGACTGTTTATAGTAGTGAGTGTTTTCATCAAGACTGAATTCCAGGATGGAACTGGTCGTCATTAGGGTATAGATGCAGCACTGTCTGAAGAGCAGGGAATAATGATACCTGTGTAACAACCACTCATAATAAATGTATCTAGGCTTAAATTGTCTGGGGATGCCCAGTTGCACAGGTGCATTCTTGTTATATGTCTGATGCAGTTACATGACCTTGTTAAAAAGAGACGACCTTGAGAAAAACAAATGTAACCTATGCTTTCTGTCTGATAAAAATAAATCATAAATATGCAGCCTTTTTGCATGACAGGAGCCCAACAATCAGAGAAAGGTCTGCGACTTCAGCACCCACAGGATCATCTGTGAAACTGTGCTGTTACCACTTTTATTTTAGCTGCGCTTCAACAATAAATGTCCAGTTACAGTCATGGGAGAAAACAGCTAAATCTCATGTTAGGTTTATAAACCCAGCGTCAGAGGCTTCCGCTCTGGTCAGTGTGTCTGCCTATTCCAGTCTGCCCCATCGGGGTCCAGTGTGGTTACAATGACACAATTTCATGAAAGTGGTGTGAAAACCTGCAATCTTTATATATATCCAGTTCAATAAAGTGTAGTTGTGTGTGTGTGTGTGTGTGTGTGTGTGTGTGTGTGTGTGTGTGTGTGTGTGCGTGCGTGCGTGTGTGCGTGCGTGCGCGCGCGTGTGCGTGCGTGCGTGCGTGAGTGCGTGCGTGTGTGTGTGTTTGTATAGAACATTTTTGTTGCCCTTTTTTGGAGCAACCAGAACTCCATTGTCTTCTTTGATTTAATTTTACCTTATAATTTACAACATGTCCTTATCTCCACCGCTGTATCATTTTTTCATTCAGTACTATTAATGTCTAATAAAAACTGTCTTTCAAATTTAAGCGTCATGATGGGGGGCGAGAGGGTTGCATTTCAGTTGTGCTGACACGGCAAAATCATCATAATCTCTTCCATGAAATTGTTTGCATCAGCAACGTTGTTCCGTCGTTGCTGTGATTTAGTTTTGCATTTCCGTCCTGCTTAATTCAAACACATTTTCTAGTGCTCTTTATTTCATGTCGTTAAACTGCTGTTGATGAAAATCAACACTTTGGGTAAATTGTTTCCAGTGGATTGTTCCAGGGAATGAAGATTATGTTTCTGAACTCCTACAAGTGTGTTAATGTGCAACAGATGGAGGAAATGTGTAGTCTCTGATAATAGCAATCAGACAGCAGAGCGTTCGTTTCAAGTTATGGGGAAAAGTATTTTTTGATTTATCATATAATAACTTCTAACAAAGTTTCCCTTGAATGCTACACGGTTATGCTGCTCATCATATTTTAGAAATCGGAACAGTTAATTTATAAGTAGATGCTGATATTGATGGAAAAAGATTCCTGTCTCAATTTGTCTGCCTGGCCGATCCGAGCATCCTGGCAGGTGTTTCTGCGACAGCCAACACTTACTTTTCATTTGCCACTGGAGGCCATTTCCTCTCCTCCTGTCAATGTTAAAGTGAAGACACTGGGTTGGTGCTGACAGCTTTTAATGCTGCAGATTCCTCCCCCCCGGGTTTCACATTTACATGAACACCTTCTATAGAACATTAAAGAAGGTGTTCATGCTTTAAGATATAACTATTTTTTTAGTTGTATCTTAAAGCATGATGCATAAATATTTTGGGACTGTCTAAACCTTATAGATTTAGCATATTTTTAGTGTCTGTCTTCTCACACATTGAATTTATTCTCCATACGAGAAATGTTTATATCCTAGAATCCTCTTCTGTCAGGCTTCTGTTTTCAGTCTACTTGTGAAGCCCACAGTGTTTTTGCTTTTATATACTCCCTTTATTCTAACCAGTGTTTATTTGAGTTTATTCTTGATAGTCATTAGTTGCACAATTGATCTTTCCTCCAATCATTGTGACTGAAGCAGTGAACACAGTTGACAACTTTTGTTTGTGGAAGTCAAAAATTCATTGGAAAACCAAACTCTGTTGTCTGTGGGTTCACATCTTCATCTGTAGTGTCTACATACAACTACAAACAATTACTCTGCTGACATCCATACATGATGATCTCAACACTGATTGGCTTTACCTCACAAAAGATGGAACTTTTTCTTTCAACGGGCCCAAATCACTTGTATGACACAGTGTTTGCTAATTTGCAACACCTGACAGCTCTGGACTTTGTATGTAATTACACTGTAGATGAAAATCACGTAGCAGAAAAATCACATGGCATTGAGAGTGAATGTAACAACTAAAATAAGACAACTAAAATAATCTTTGAGTCTGAATTTACTTCAAGATCAAGACTCCTCATTTTAGGTTTGCTTGGTTCCAATGCTTTTCAAGCTAACTTCCTGTTTCTGACTTTCTGACGTCCCTCCTTCTCATTGCTGATTTTAAAATGCTTAGTAATGAAATAGTGTGATAACTATGGCCTTGTCCTTTGCCTTTATCTATTACATTGGCGGCAATTTGCTCTGGCGGCTCGGACAGACGGTCCGGCCGCCAATCATAAACAACTTTCATGACGCTTTAAAAGATGAGGTGCATCTCAACCCACGTTTGTCATTTAAACCTGCATGTGAAAATCCTATGTGATGTCAGAAGCATTGACAAGAATTGGTTGCACTGGTAACCATCATTTCCCTTTAATGGTTTTCAATATTAATTTTATTCCTAGAGTGTGTTTGCAGATTTTCTGTTTGGTGCTTTACAGATTGATGGACGTCATACCATCATGCCAACCTGTTTCTCTCTCCTGTATAACGATGCGTTCTGTCTGACTGCAGGAGATAGACTGCTCGTCTGTCAACCCTGTATCTGTCAGTCTTGGCTGATGTGATCTCAGTGATCTCTCTGATCTGCTCTTAATCTTTTTGACGTTCTCCCAATAGCTACACTTGCTCTTTTTAATGGAACAGTGATCACATCACTTCAGGCTTTCTCTGTGAGTGTATGTGTGTCTGGGCACCTATGTAGTTTCTTCTCCTACCCGCCACCTCTGCTGGGTTTTATTAAAAAAAAAATTCTCGTCAGCCTTCCATTTACACATACAGTAAATTTCTGAGTTGTTTCACCTGTTTAAGTAACTGAGGAGAATTTCAGGACAATAATGTCAGAAATAATAAGCAGCGCCTTCATATGTACAAGTATGAATGGTGGAAATGGGAAAAGTTGAAGGAACTGTTCCTAATGCAAAATATGACCTGATTAAAAAAAACATGTGTAAGCTTAAATCACTCCAGTTTCCACTTGCCAGTTCCAATCAAAAGGTAATTTTTAAGGCCAGCACCTTTGCACATTGTTGACCCAGACAATCAACCATAAGTAGTCAATGAAACACCCTTCATAAATGCAAAATTGAACAGTAATGTACTGATAAAGGGATAAATGAAGCACAAAACTAAAAACCAAAACTGTACAAAGGTGAACCCTTAGCTGACCATTTTGTGGCTCTGAGGTACCTTTGGGGGGTTTGTTTTTTTCAAATGAGAAACAGGAAATTGTCAGACTATCACACATGCGATTAATAGTGCTACTTAAAGAGCTTGTTCCTTTCTTGAAATGTGAAAGGAAGGTTTAACGATACAGAACATGTTTTTCTTCCACATGGGCAACTACAGAGGGCATATAATCATGTTTTATCTGGAGTTGGGGCATGTAAAAGAAACCTTTGCATTTATTTAAGATAGGGTGATGAAGTGAGGCAACTTAACGAGAATGAAATTAATGGTCGTAATGGATAAATGAGCACATCATTTCAAACTCTTTATTATCCCTGTGACCTTCAGTGCAGCTGCTTCCCATCATGACAGTGTTACAGTTAATTGAAACACAACTTTCCATGCCTCAAACGTTTTTTAAAAATACTGTCATTTTTTTCAGAAAAAAAGCTGGAACTATCAATTCCTTGATGATTTAATAGGGCCATCCATCCATCTTCCCCCACTTATCTGGAGTCAGGTCGTGTGGGCAGAAGCTTCAACAGGGAGCCCAAACTTCCCATGCCACAGCCACATTTACCTGCTCTGACTGGGGGACCCCAAGGTGTTCCCAGGCCAAATGTTGAGATATAATCCCTCCACCTGGTCCTGGGTCTGCCCCGAGGCCTCCTCCTACCTGAATGTGCCAGGAACACCTCCCCAGGGAGGCGCCCTGGGGGCATCCGCATCAGATGCCCAAACTACCTCAGCTGACTCCTTTCCAGTGTTTCTCCCCTATCTCTAAGGGCTATCCGCCTGAGAAAGCCCAGTTGGACGGCTTCCCTGACCACCAGGGTCCACCACAGTGTTCGACGGTTACCGCCCCTTAAGGCACCCAAGACCTTGTGACCACAGCTCTCAGCTGCAGCTTCAGCAATGGAAGCTTTGAACATCGACCATTCAGGTTCAATGCCCCCAGCCTCCACAGGGATGCATGAGAAGCTCCTTCGGAGGTGTGAATTGAAGGCCTCGCGGACAGACTCTTCCTCCAGACTTTTCCAGATCACCCACACTACTCATTTGGGCTTACCAGGTCTATCCAAAGGTTTGCTCCGACAACGGACCCAACTCACCACCAGGTGGTGATCAGTTGACAGCTCCTCTGCCCCTCTCTTCACCCGAGTGTCCAAAACACATGGTCGAAGGTCAGATGATATGATCACAAGATTGATTGTTGACCTCCGACCCAGGGTGTTCTGGTACCAGGTACACTTATGAGCATCCTTGTGTTCGAACATGGTGTTAATTATCCGTGACAATCACAGAAGTCCAACAACATATCACCGCTCCAATTAAGATCAGGTAGGCCATTCCTCCCAATCATGCCCCTCCAGGTGTCTCCATCATTGTCGATGCGTGCATTGAAGTCCCCCAGGAGAAAAATGGAGTACACTACAGGGATGTCTTCAAGGACCCCATTTACAGACCCCAAGAAGGCCGAATACTCTGAGCTTCTATTTGGCGCATATGCACAAATAACCGAGTTTTCCCTCCAGCAGCCTTAAGGCATATGGAGGCGACCTTCTCATCCACTGGGGTGAACTCCAACACAGCGGTAAGCCCCACCAGATCCAACTGGTAAAGCTCCACCTCCAACATAAGCTCTGGCTCCTTCCCCACCAGTGAGGTGACATTCCACGTCCCCAAAGCCAGCTTTTGCCGCCCGGGTCTGGTCCATTGTGACCCCCTGTCGTCACTGCCACCCATCTGGCAGCGCCCTCATTGTTTCACCCAGCCTGTGTGTCCACAAGGGTGGGAAAAATCCACGTTGCCTTTTTGGGCTGAGCACGGCCGGGCCACGTGGCAGACCCGGACACCAGGCGCTCGCTGATGGGCCCTTTGTCCAGGCCTGCCTCCTAACGTGCGCCCCGGGCTTCCTTCGGGCAGGGTCACTTGTTTCCCTTCTCAATTCTTTTATGGGATTTAAGAGGTGGTCTTCCAATCTAATTTTGCAGTGCATTTTTCTGGGAACTTGAAAAAAAGCAAATTGATTAAACATGATGCAACAGAGGTTAGGATAAACTGTCATGTTGTCAGTATTCTGTATCAATATCCCCAAAACCTTGGATTCTGCACTTCCCATAGCACAACTTAGTTGTCTTTTTTTTCTTTTTTTACCGTGAAAATGACAAAACTTCAGCCTTTATTACCACCGCTCTGTTTGAAATGTGTGGTCTCCAAGCTAAGATTACACTCATGACATCATTATGACTTCATCTCTGCTATTCTTTGGGGATCCTAAAAGCTTCCCCGGAATAACATTAAACGGTTTTCCTTTGCTTAGATGCACTTGTGCTGATGTGTACAGTGGTTCTGATACATAAACGTGGTGGAGTTGCCCTTCAATAGCCTGAAATCTCAGTTTAAACCATTATTAGCAGTTTGCTTATTTTGTTGGATAACTACAAGGTCATCACAAAATGTGACTATATTTGCTTTTTTATTGCAGACACATACAGTATATCAGTGACAAAATGAGCAAAAAGTTTTATATGAGTAATACAGCAATCGGATAATAAATAATAATAAGTAACGGTTTCCATGGGCAGATTTGTGAACAAATCTGCAAATTGATCAAACATGATCAAATTGCAGAAGTCCCTTCAACCGAAGCCCCTTCAGAGAGACAATACCATATAATTAGAGGATGAATGCCTGGATAATTAAGAACAGGGGCTTTGTACGGCAATGTTCATTGTCATGTTGAAGCAACCCAACAGGAGGCAGGTTGTCCAGCCTTCTGCCAAGGCCCTTCTTTTAAGTTGAACACTTTGAACACTCACTCTACTTTCCAAAAGCTCAAGATCTTGATATTTTTAATTTTGAAAAAGGATCAGAGAGTAGAAGTCCTATGTCTTTCAAAGAGACAAAATTCAGTCAATGTTCCAGCTTGAATGGGATTTGACTGGTCAGCTTGTGTTGGAGGGAACATTAAGGAGTAGGGGACAAACTGTAACAGAACTTTCATAAAGAGAAGTGATGAGTGTCATTAAACTACTCATCCACACAAAGCATGTCAAACAGCTGCTTCCTAGAAGCAGCCTGTTACAGCTGCCGAGAGTGACAGGGGAGATTGAGGAAAAGAAGACTAATTTTCTCACCATTAGAAGACACTGGAACACTTCAAACTGTGACCTGAACGAGTTTTCCTGTTCCATCCTGTTCAGCAATGACTGATCCATTATCGCTCCCATTATTACTACCTGTTCCTAAACCAGTCTTAAACTTGTCAGTTTGATTGTAGATTTTATGAATGTATTGTTTTTGTGAATGTGACCCTGCAAAGCCGAACAAACTTTTTTTGCACTTCTCCCACAACTTGACCTGCAACTTTTTTCCTTTTTTATCATAATCTCTGCTTTTGAAAGCACTGCCATAACATGCTTGTTCTAAGGCCCCAAAAAATTGATGTAACCCTCTGTGATCAATTTCAAAGGATTTTTTTTTTGTCCTGCGGTTATAGTGTCATCCAACCATCAATCCATTCTCTTCCACCTGTCTGGGTTGTGTTGTGGCAGTAGCAGATAATTCCGTACATGCCTTTCTCCATTAACAGTTGGAATCTTCTTTGGAGATACCAAGATATTCCTGTACTAGAGGAGATATAGGATGAATGTCTCGAGCTTGTTATGGGATCTCTCTGTGTTTGATAGACTTTCTATGGGAGGGGTTTGGGAGGTATCCTAAAAATAATGCACAGTAACCCCGTCTGATTTGAGGGCGCTGCAACTCTCCGAAAGCTGCATCCAAACATTGACAATCTTCTCCCTATTCATCCCCATTCACCCTTCAGAGGAAACTTATTTTGGATGACTGTATCCTGAAACTTATTCATACAGAGATGGTGTCCATACGTGACATACTGTCTTCTTCTTCTGAAGAAGAAGAAGAAGAAGAAGTGTCTATGTCTTCTACGTGACATACTGTAGGTTACAGTATTCGAATGAGCTTTTCCTAGCAGCTCCAGTGTCTGATGGTTGGATGCAGCATGTGTAAAATCATTCACTGGAATCATGTTATGGGCAGAGCTCAATGAAGGCCTGCTTGTATTGCAGCTGTACTGGGAGAGCACAAGATAAAATCATCCAATCTCCCTTGAGCCAGCAGGAAACAAGAGACAGACAAAGAGCTTTATTTGTCATTATACAGGGATGATACAATGAGATTGAAAGGCCAGATGTAAAATTGGTCTAGAGCCGCCGCACCCTGGGTGCGCCGCCACTACAGGCCAACATGACCTAATTTTCCTTAAATGCATGTTTTTTCTGATAATGGGGGGAAACCAGGGAACCCGGAGAAAACCCATTCAGACACGGAGAGAACATGCAAACTCTTCGCAGAAAGGCCACGTTGGAAATGATGGGGTTTGAACCTCTGACCTTCTTGCTGTGAGGCAGCAGTGCTAACCACTACTCCACTGTGCCACCACTTACTCTGATTATCAATGCAAGAAACAAACACTAACTCATCCCCCTCAACATTTTAACATTGAATTTCATATTTTGAGGTGTTACAGGTGCTCAGATAAGGCCATCATGTTGAACTGTCTTGTTCTGCAGATGGTTTTAACAAGCTAAGCTCCTCCAGCTGGTTGTCCCTTCTAACAAACGCCGAATAATAGTATAGCAGAAGTGGATGGAAATGGCAGTTGCACTTGCTCTGCGTGTGGAATGAAACCTTGTTATTGACTGGAGTGATTTGTCAAAGCAGCCAGGTGTTCGGCCGGTGAACCCACGGTTGGTCAGTTATCAGAGAGAGATTTCTGCAAGCCAGTCATCCAATCATCAGGCTGCTCAGTCAGTTATGGCTGCAGAGATTGACGCAGATGCACTCAACTCTGTGTCAATATCCTTTCCCACCAGGATCAACCTTCTGACTCCTAACTGGCACAATCTGGGTTCTCTCCAGCAAACAGATTTCCTCTTTTGACGGAGCTCTCTCCCTGCTCTTCCTCCATCTTTCCTCATTGTCTTCCCCCTCCTATCATCATAATCAGGCAGAATACCCATCTGTACCCACCCACATCCCAGCTGGCGTCTCTCATTTTCTACCACACTCCTTCCATCTCTCTCTCTGTTTCTCTCTCATTCTCCATTCTTCTGTCTCCCAGAGGAATTCGGTTGCTGTACTTTGTCACAGCATTTGAGCTTTTCCTCACCTGTTCAAAACATCTTCAGACACGGGAGCAGGTGTCTGCTGAAGTCTTCTGCGTGTGTGTGTGTGTGTGTGTGTGTGTGTGTGTGTGTGTGTGTGTGTATGTGTGTGTGTGTGCGTGTATGCAGTAAAATTTTCTTTTTCAACATGATCATTGTTACTAAAATACTTGTTTGAGTCTTGCCAGGATATGTTTACTAGCCTTCGCTTTGAAAATACCATTGAATTCATCCTGACTCCTAGTTTTGTATGACGGATTTTTATTTCTTGGAAACTACCTTTATTAGCTCCACAAAGGTGGTTTCACCTTTGTCCGTGGTGATTTGTGCTTTGCTAGTTGGTTTACTTGATAGCAACAAAAACATCAGGATGCATTTCCATGAAATTTGGAAGTATCCCTCTCGTGCAGGGCTTGATCCCAATAAATGTTGGCGCACACCTAATTAAAAGACAGATGTGTGATTTTTTAATTTTTTCCGACAATATTTTTTGTTTTCAACATCTGTCTGATCCTTGAAAACCTGAATCAATTCAAAATATGAGCAGACGTGAGGAACAGGTCAGGGCGAGAAACGTTGTTCAGAAATATAAATTCTACTGAGTGCCATTCTTGATGATTTTGAATATAATGAATATTCAATTGAAGAGTATTATCTCCATTGAATGTGATGGTATATTCAATTAAAATCGGCAGAATAATTTTTTTAAAAATTTGAAAAAGTTTAAATTGGCATTAGAATTTTAAGTCTTCAGTATTCAGCTTCAGGTCAGAGAGTTGAACAGAGAATAGACTTCTTGCACCAGCACATCGGTCTCATTTTCTATTTGGAAGAATTCCAGTAAACTTCGAGGCAGACATTTATGTTCTCCACAGAATAAATTATTGACACATTTATCCTTGTTGTATGTGTCTATATTAAGTTTGAGGTATTAGTTGGTTTATTACAAAACAGCTGACAGACTGATCCCATCAGCCTCAGCTGTAGTTTGTGTTTAGCTCTACTAAGCTAATGTTAGCATGTTAACACACCAAACCAAGACACTGTTGAACAACACTGGATTAGCATTCTCATATTGACAATGGTAATGTGTTATCCATTAGCATTGAACTTAGCACGCCACTGTACCAAAACTTCTGAACTTTACTGTCCACAAGTTAAACTTTTAGGAATAAAGTCGGACGTCTTACGACCAGACATCGCCCCAGACATCGGTGGTTCGATTCCCACTCCTGCCAAAACATCCTCTGAGTGTGAGCTGACTGTGAGAGGTATCAGTTCACCTCCCAGTCACTGCTGAGGTGCCCCTGAGCAAGGCACCGTCCCCCCCTGCAAGCTGTCCATTTGGGACGTACCCCGAAGTCGCGACCCATCACTCTTCCTCCCCTGGACTAATTGCATGCTTACAGCCCCCTAGTGTGCTGTGTTTCAGGGGCCTTTAGACGATACTGTGTGATGTGATATGACTAACACATATACAGTATATGTGTATATATACATATACAGTATATATACTGTGACTGAGAAGAGATTTTCTCCTCTGGCGATCAATAAAGTGTGAATTTAGTCTTTAATTTAATTAAGTACAGTTTTCAGAGAATAAGAATGAGAAAGTCAAATTTTCCTGTGTTTAAAAGAAAGAGCTAGAGTTTGACTTATATGTGATTGGAAAATGTTGTATGTCTTATTCAACTGCATCGATAATAGCCTGATTCATGACGTGCAACAAATGAAATGGTGAATAACCTTCTTAAAATGACTTATTCCATCAAATCTAGCTTTTGCTGTTTGATGAAGCCTCTTAAGTCAACATCCTGCTGGATACATTAGGCTCACTTCTTCAAGAAAGCCAATCTGCCCTGCCTGCCCTGCTAAAATATCCATAAAATATGGACTGACCAAGCCGAACCCGACCCATGCATAATATTTGCAAAGTTATTACTGGGTTAAAAAAAACTAAAAAAACTTTCCATAAAGTTTCTGATGCCAGTGCTCGCTCACTTTTTCCTTTCCTCACCCACAGCAGTGGGAGGATTGGTCTGGATGTAGAGACAAATTGATTGAGAATTTTTTTATTGCTGAACAGCAGCAACACAAGTAACTTGTAATCAGATATATTAACTCTGTCTTCATTGTGTCATCTTTTCTTGTGAGCTGACTCAGCTTATCAACCTCTATGAATCTTTTGTGAAGGTGTGTTCATGAGTTTCACTCCATTAGCTAAAGTGGAGTTGTGTCACCTGAAGACAGAGTTGTAGCAGTGTGAGTCACATGATTTGGGTTCAATGCTGATCGGTCCATCTTTATAACCCAGAGGGGGGCATGTTGAGCATCAGATGGCTCCTTAGATCCTTGAGTGTTAGTGTGACATACCCAACCGACGACACACTGACCATGTCTAACACACCTCTGTGCACATCGCTGACAGCACTTACGCCCTCTCACCACCTTTCTGTTTCTCACTTCTCCCTGTGTCTCTCCTCCCTCCTCGCTCTCATTCTCCCTCTCTCCATCCGTCTCTGTCCTCTCGCCTTGCCTTGCGCTCTTTCTTTCTGGCTTCAAGAGATAACTCTGACACCTCTTGGATGGATGCTCTCTCTCACACACACACAGACACCCCACATTCACACACTCACCTCTTCAGCACACACATGTAACACTATTTCATTTATGGCCCAGTATATATTGTGATAAGCAGCCCAGGTCCTTCCTGGCTTCCTCTCACACACAAGGTAGAATAAGCATTGTGTGCTAAGCGACCAAGGAAAGCTATCTCCTCCTTCCATAGTCTGAAGCTTGTTGTATAGCAAGGCAATAATAGGCTATAACTCACCGTTAAGCTATACTTGATTACAGTCAGGGGATGGCAATTTGTGCACGAGTTGGATTGTGACTCTGCTTGGATGTTGGTAAGGTTCAGTGTGTGGACAAATATGAGCAGTGTTGGCAGGTAGCAGGCATTTGTGTATTTGTTTGGGAAAATGTTTTTCTCTGTGAAGAAGGTTATGGTTTTTTATATTTAAGTATAATGTTAAAGAAATTTGTATTGATATGTTTTACTAAATTAAATGCGCATCTAGAGTCTTAAATTCGGCGGCTGTTCTTTTAAATTGTACTGCTATATTTTGTATGCAGTACAATTTAAAAGAAATTATTTTTAATTATATTTCTAAGAAATAATTACTGTGTAATGTTCAGAAGTTGTTTTCTTCAGGTCAGTACTAAACATTTATAATTTGGTCTGGAAACTATTTCTTGATGATGTTGGTGTTGATGCAGTAACATCTGTTTTCTTTTTCTTCTATCCACCAAATTACGTCCAGAGTGTTTGCAGATGGCCGTCATCTGTACGGCACTTGTCTTGACTTTGAAATTGATGACAAGTTGATTGATAAGAAAAGCCCTTTCAATTTCGTTTATGTTTAAAAAAAAATGAAAAACAAGATTTACAACATGAGATACTCTTTACACACTGATAATAGACATCCGCTCAATGTAAGTTGTTGTTTGCTAATGTTTTTGAGTCTTCTGAACAACAAGAATTCAACATTGAAAAGTAAACAACTTTATAGGCACAGTAAATAAATGTAACATGTATTTTCTTAGAGCAGCTTTTGTTAGACTGGATTATTACATCTATTCACTGGAACTGAGGCAGCTGAGCACTTTTTTACCACTGTGTGCTTGTGTGTTTTACTACTGTGTGTATGTGTTGGGAAGTTTCAAGTGGAACAGCAGCCTTTTCCCTATGATTCATCTATCCTCAGCACAGAGAGAGGCAGATAAATTGCAGGGCGCAGCAGGGAGGCAGATTGAGCCACAGATCAGCATGTTGCTGGATTAGTTGAACAAGTTTCCACACAGTGCTGTTTCTGTGGCGCTCAAGGCGAGCGAAGGCTCAATGTACCCAAAATCGGAAATAGCTTGTTTGAGATGCAAAATGTAATCATTGATTTTTTAAAGGGAGAGAAAATTCAACCTCAGATATACATACTATTACATATCATCAAGATGCTGGCTGCTTGCGATAAAGGATGTCAAAGAGGGCGTTACATTTCACGCACTACGACTTCAGATCTATAAAGATGCACGCTGCGCTGTATTGCACTCTGATCTAAAAGAGCTACTCGTGGTGAAATTGCTAGGGGATAAGAGATTTCTACGTGTTGGACTGCAGATACTTGCTGTGACCCGGGAAAATAGCCATGATTTCTGCCTTCTGCCTTTTCAGTGTTTCAGTTCTTTTCTTCACTCAGCGTGGCAACCGTTTGTATTAGGAACTCAGATGACTCCGTCTTTCATCTTCATACATGTGAGACACCCAACAATTTAAAAAGGGTACTAATGTGCAGGTGGCTTTTTTTGTTTATGTACATTTGATCGTTCTTCACGAAGACACCAAATCTTTCAAGCTGTGGATGTCTAATTAAAATTGATATGTATTGGTGTCCATCCTTAGGAGGATTTTCGTCTTAACTCCTACTGTGTTATCATTAGGACTCAAACAACATAAAAACATTTGCTCTGGACTTGTCATTTCAAAAATAGTTGTTTTTAATTAATCCTGAAAATAGCATGCTTCATGCACACCCTTTGATGGAAGTAACTTTATAGTTCAACAAAGTGTTCTTAAAGTAATTATCGTTTTCAGTAAAACAGTGTAAGGATTGATGGACAGAGGAAATGGAGTGGTTTAAAGACAGAACACTGAGAAAAGTTTGTCACTGTCAGATGATTCTGTCCATCACTGATGGGATTTTTAACCGGTCAAAAATTTTTGTTCAGTGATTTAAATATTGGGACCGAAACACAGACACAAGCTAGAGAGGGGAATACACTCCTGTGTATTTAATAATATGAAATTCCCAGAATATATAGACAGCAGTGAAGAAACATGAAAAAAACAATAACAGGAAATTCAACGTCTAAAAGTTAATAAAAAAAAAAAACTCCAGGGGTAAGACAAAATCTAAACACAGACAATAATAAATGAAGAGATCTTATGAGTGACACAAAGGAAACAGAGGGGAGGAGGCAGAGGAGAGAAAGCCATGTGGAAAGACGTCAAGCTGTCATCCGAAAGGGGAAAACACACACAGTAAGTACACAGAGTGACGAGAAAAGATAATAATGAGCAGTCTTTGCAGAGGGACAACATAAAAAGACAAAACAAAATGAGAAAATTAATAATCCAGGAATCAGAAGCGAAAAGCGCGACACACTCCTCAGTAAATCCCTCCAAGGCCACGCAGAAGGCACCTGTATGAAGGTTACAACAAGCTCAGAACATTATTTTCTTAAGAGAGTAATGAGCATGTTCAAGAACACATTCACTGATCTGAAGATGATGCTGATTTACTGATTTCTCGCTTTCTGTTTTCAAGACTGGTGTAAATGTTTCAGGTTGCAGCTAGAGAGAGATAAAAGATGCTGTTGTTGTTTGTACAGTAAGGTAAAAAATGTGGGTATAAATCTCCCACCTAGAACCATCTGAAGTTAAAAATGGCCAAACCCACAGGTGTATTCCTGGAGCATCAGCCTTATGGGGAACAGAGAATCAAAGCAGATACCTGAGGTATTGGATAGCTTTTATTGGTCGTTACAAGGCAGCTGAAAGACAGAACCCTGCACGAGTCAGAATGATTGATAAGTAACAAGCCTGATTCAATCTTCCGATGATGAACAACATCTGGGTCTATTGGACTGGACATATTTAAATCCATTCATTTGTTTTCAAAAAATCAATTCACTTCATCACATTGTCTGGCTTCCATCCTTCATGCACTTTAAAATCATTATGTGAAAGCTTAAAGGTTATGTAGTATTAAAATTAATTTTTACCTTTTTAGAAATGCGTCCATCTTCATTTGAACAGGCTCCATTCCAGAGTCTAAATGAGCTCCTGCCGAATTTACAGCAGCTATTTTGGTTATCGCTCTTCTTGCTTTTAGCTCTTCCTCCTCAGTGTCTGAGTCATACCGAGCCCTCTCAGGTGGAGCAGGGACGTGAAAGGAATACAAATGATGTATGAGTAAGGAAAGAACGTGTTTGGAGGATTCTGATCTGTGCAGTGCAGATTTATGGATCTGAGCTCAATTTACTTTGCATGAACATTAATGTACACAACACAGAGCTATTTATGATTGTCTTGAAACTATTTTTTATGAATAATAATTCTTCTTTTCCTTTTGGCTTTTCCCTTCAGGGGTCGCCACAGCGAATCAACCGCCTCCATCTAACCCTGTCCTTTGCATCCTCTTCTCTCACACCAACTACCTTCATGTCCTCTTTCACTACGTCCATAAACCTCCTCTTTGGTCTTCCTCTAGGCCTCCTGCCTGGCAGTTCAAAACTCAGCATCATTCTACCAATATATTCACTATCTCTCCTCTGGACATGTCCAAACCATCTCAGTCTGGCCTCTCTGACTTTATCTCCAAAACCTCTAACATGTGCTGTCCCTCTGATGTACTCATTCCTGATCCTATCCTTCCTGGTCACTCCCAGAGAGAACCTCAGCATCTTCATCTCTGCTACCTCCAGCTCTGCCTCCTGTCTTTTCCTCAGTGACACTGTCTCTAGGCCAAACAACATCGCTGGTCTCACCACAGTTTTGTACACCTTTCCTTTCATTTTAGCTGAAACTCTTCTATCACACATCACACCTGACACTTTCCTCCACCCATTCCATCCTGCCTGGACACGCTTCTTCACCTCTTTTCCCCACTCTCCATCGCTCTGGACTGTTGACCCCAAGTACTTAAAATCCTCCACCTTCTTGATCTCTTCTCCCTGTAACCTCACTCTTCCACTTGGGTCCCTCTCATTCACACACATGTACTCTGTCTTACTGCGGCTAACTTTCATTCCTCTCCTTTCCAGGGCAAACCTCCACCTCTCTAGCTTCTCCTCCACCTCGTCCCTACTCTCACTGCAGATCACAATGTCATCTGCAAACATCATAGTCCATGGAGATTCCTGTCTAACCTCGTCTGTCAGCCTGTCCATCACCATAGCGAACAAGAAGGGGCTCAGAGCTGATCCCTGATGCAGTCCCACCTCCACCTTGAACTCCTCTGTCACACCTACAGCACACCTCACCACTGTCTTACAGTCCTCATACATGTCCTGCACCGCTCTAACATACTTCTCTGCCACTCCAGACTTCCTCATACAATACCACAGTTCCTCTCTGGGCACCCTGTCATAAGCTTTCTCCAGATCTACAAAAACACAATGCAGCTCCCTCTGGCCTTCTCTGTACTTCTCTATCAACATCCTCAAAGCAAATACTGCATCTGTAGTACTCTTTTTTGGCATGAAACCATACTGCTGCTCACAAATGCTCACTTCTGCCCTTAGTCTAGCTTCCACTACTCTTTCCCATAACTTCATTGTATGGCTCATCAGCTTTATTCCTCTGTAGTTGCCACAACTCTGCACATCTCCCTTGTTCTTAAAAATGGGCACCAGCACACTTCTCCTCCACTCCTCAGGCATCTTCTCACTATCTAAGATCCTGTTGAACAACCCAGTCAGAAACTCTACTGCCACCTCTCCTAGACACTTCCAAACCTCTACAGGTATATCATCAGGACCGACTGCCTTTCCACTCTTCATCCTCTTCAGTGCTCTCCTCACTTCATCCTGGCTAATCTTTGCTACATCCTGGTCCACAACAGTCACCTCTTCTAGTCTTTGTTCTCTCTCATTTTCCACGTTCATCAACTCCTCAAAGTACTCTTTCCATCTTCCCATCACACTGCTGGCACCTGTCAATAGACTTCCATCCCTATCCTTAATCACCCTAACCTGCTGCACGTCCTTCCCATCTCTATCTCTCTGTCTTGCCAGCCTGTATAGATCAGTCTCTCCCTCCTTACTGTCCAACCTAGCATACAAGTCATCATAAGCTTCTTGTTTGGCCTTTGCTACCTCTACCTTCACCTTACGCTGTATCTCCCTGTACTCCTGTCTACTCTCCTCAGTCCTCTCAGTGTCCCACTTCTTCTTAGCTAACCTCTTTCTTTGTATACACTCCTGTACCTCCTCATTCCACCACCAAGTCTCCTTATCTACTTTCCTTCCAGATGACACACCAAATACTCTCCTACCTGTCTCCCTGATCACATTAGCTGTAGTTGTCCAGTCATCTGGAAGCACCTCCTGACCACCCAGAGCCTGTCTTAACTCCTTCCTAAAGGTCATGCAACACTCTTCCTTTTTTAGCTTCCACCATTTCGTCTTCTGCTCTGTCTTTGTCCTCTTCATCTTCCTCACCACCAGAGTCATCCTACACACCACCATTCTATGCTGTTTGGCTACACTCTTGCCTACCACTACTTTGCAGTCACTGATCTCCTTCAGGTTACATCGTCTACACAAGATGTAGTCTACCTGTGTGCTCCTACCACCACTCTTATAGGTCACCCTATGTTCCTGCCTCTTCTGGAAAAAAGTATTCACTACAGCCATTTCCATCCTTTTTGCAAAGTCAACTACCATCTGTCCTTCTGCGTTCCTCTCCTGGATACCAAACCTGCCCATCACTTCCTCATCACCTCTGTTACCTGCACCAACATGTCCATTGAAGTCTGCACCGATGACAACTCTCTCACTTCTAGGTATGCTCTGCATCACTTCATCAAAGTCCAACCAGAATTTCTCCTTCTCCTCCAGCTCACATCCTACGTATGGGGCATACCCACTAACAACATTGAACATCACACCTTCTATTTCTAGCTTCAGACTCATCACTCTATCCGACACTCTTTTTACCTCCAGGACATTCCTAACTAACTCCTCCTTCAAGATAACTCCTACTCCATTTCTCTTCCTATCTACACCATGATAGAACAACTTGAACCCTGCTCCTAAACTTCTAGCCTTGCTACCTTTCCACCTGGTCTCCTGGACACACAGTATGTCTACCTTCCTCCTCTGCATCATGTCGACCAACTCTCTACCTTTTCCTGTCATAGTTCCAACATTCAACGTCCCTACTCTTAGTCCTATACTCTTGGCGCTCCTCTTCTCTTTCTTCGTGCGAACGCACTTTCCTCCTCTCCTTCTTCGACCAACAGTAATCCAATTTCCACCGGCGCCCTGTAGGTCAACAGCGCCGATGGCGGTTTTTATGAATAATAATAAAAAAGATAAAAAAATATTTTAATCAGACAGGGAATAGTTGTTTTTACGTGATTCACACTTTAAACGTGTATGATAGAATAAATGGCGTTTGTAAGAAAGTTGAATTTTAAGCTTCCTTTATGAAATTCCAAAACCCCTCCGGAATTATTAACAAAATGCTTGGACTTTGTTTCCCTCCAAAGAGAACACCTCATTCTCTATTAACCTAAACGTGTTCCACCATCAACAACGAATGAAAACTCAAAGAATTTAACATGGTGTCATTTAGAAAAAGTATATTGAAGAAGTTATCATTGGGAATCTATCAACTCAGCTACAAGTCCCACCAGGACTTAATAATCATACTCATGTAGTATTAACCTTTAGTGACTAAGTAAAGCAGCATCTGTTCCATAGGATATCCTGTGACACATATCAACATCCTGATTTACAAGATTAGGGAAAATGTATCAGCGACGTTTCGGTTTGTTGCACAAAGTTCCAGGTAATGTGCAGCGAAATGTGATTACATCTTTCTTGTTCCATGTTCCACGCAGAGTGAGGAAGTCTGTTTAGCATTTTTTGTTGAATCCTACATGAAATAAACATCAGTGATAACATTTTTTTTAAAAAGTTCAGCAATGTCCAATACCAATCTAATACCAACAAGTTATAGCATAACTTCATAGCAAATTAACAAATTATCATTAAATCTAAGAAAGACAAAATTAATGATATTCAGCAACTGCAATAAGAACATTCAAGCACATGTACAGGTAGATGGGGTGGATATTGAAAAGGTATATGAAAATAAGTCTCTGGGGGTGATAATAGATGACAGGATTAACTGGAATGCTCATATAAAATATGTACAAAGTAAATTATCAAGAACCATTTCAGTTCTGAGCAAAGTCAAACACATTTTGGACCACAGGTCACTCCACATTCTTTACTGTTCTCTCATTTTACCATATTTACATTACTGTGCAGAGGTCTGGGACAACACTTATAAATGTACAATGAATTCATTATCAGTATTACAGAAAAGAGTCATAAGAATAATTCAAAATGCCAGTTATAGAGATCACACAAACCCACTATTCTTAAAATCCAGAATATTAAAACTCACTGACATTATACATTTTCAAACAGCACAACTCATGTACAAAGCAATACATAAGACACTTCCTGGTAATATACAAAAAATGGTTTTCAATAGAAAAGGGAATTATCATCTGAGGGGGGAGCACAACTTAAAACATCAACAATGAAAAGTTTTGTGTTTCTGTTTGTGGGGTGAGGGTGTGGAACAGGTTTTGTGTGGAGCTCAATCAATGTCCAAGCATGATCCAGTTTAAAAAGCGCTACAAGCAAATGGTTTTCACTGGGTACAGGGAGGGGCAAGGGGTCTAACAATCAAGTGTTTTCTATCAATTCTATTTGTAACATTTTTCTGTTTATTGTCTTTTCTTGTATATATGTTTAGTACTTCATTTGTTTATTTATTTTTTTGTACTTGGGGAATTAATTCTTCTTCTTCCTACTCCTTTTCGAGCATGTTTTGTGTGATATTGGTATTATTGTCTTTATTTTTGTTTTATTCTGCGCACACATGTTCGAAATAAAGCATAAAGCACAAGCATAGCATATGCTATGCTATATATGTAACTTCATACACAATTTTTTTTTGGTATTATTTTGCTCATCTGACAACTCTGTAATCTAATTACACTGTATGGAACTTCGGACATTCGTGATAGAATGTCCGTGTGTTTTAGTTCTCTTCTCACTGCAATGCTAAAAAGCATGCCAGAAGGTTTACTACAGAAGTTCCAACCTCACTAAATCAATTATTTAATGCCAGTCACATTTGGGAAGTATTGGAAAATCTTGCACTGAGTTTAATAGTTTGACCCACAAAAAGCTGCTGATATTGTAGACACAGCCCTGCTAGTTTTGAAAATGGTGCCAACACTTTCACACCAGATGGTCTAGAGATTTGTTATCCATTGAGCTGGTGACAAATGGAGGGGAACTTGATCAACACCGTCCTTAAGTAATGTGTTATGCATGCATTATGGCCAAACATCTATATAATACATTCAAGTGACATTTGAAATAATGTAAATCCGTTTCAGGTAATTACTGGGGTAAAAGTGATGACAGACATCTTTCCTTGTGGTGGCTTCCATAACCAGCCATCTCGACACCTCCATACTTCATTTTAATGTGCTACTATCATTGAAAGAAAGGTCTGGCTCTAGCCGTTATCCTCCTGGTGATGACAAAACGCTCCAGATTGCTTTTTTTTGTTGTTTTTTTACACCATTTGTGTGATGGTACTAAGAACAAGATTCAGCAATGGGTCTCATAAAAATGTAGCACACAAATAACAGAAGGGGAAGGTGATCGGTTCGTGACAGGCATACAGGTGGTGATGTGATCATGGATGTGGGAAGCAGCTGAGAATGTGGGCGATGAAGTCGGGTGATGAGACGACGAGGAAAATTTTTACTGCAGGGTCTGAATGTGTAGCAAAATCTGCAGTGACACAAACTAAGCAGGACACAGAATGAATATGAAGACACACATGTGTCTAAAGATCCCTTGCCCGGACGCGGGCCACCGGGGCCCCCCTCTGGAGCCAGGCCTGGAGGTGGGGCTCGAAGGCGAGCGCCTGGTGGCCGGGCCTGCACCCATGGGGCCCGGTCGGGCGCAGCCCGAAAGGACAACGTGGGTCCCCCTTCCCATGGGCTCACCACCTGTGAGAGGGGCCATAGGGGTCGGGTGCACTGTGAGCTGGGCGGTGGCCGAAGGCGGGGACCTTGGCAATCCGATCCCTGGCTACAGAAGCTGGCTCTTGGGACGTGGAATGTCACCTCTCTGGCAGGGAAGGAGCCCGAGCTGGTGTGTGAGGTCGAGAAGTTCAGACTAGATATAGTCGGGCTCACCTCCACACACAGCTTGGGCTCTGGTACCAGTCCTCTCGAGAGGGGTTGGACTCTCTTCCACTCTGGAGTTGCTCATGGTGAGAGACGCCGAGCAGGTGTGGGTATACTTATAGCCCCCCGGCTTGACGCCTGTACATTGGGGTTCACCCCGGTGGACGAGAGGGTAGCCTCCCTCCGCCTTCGGGTGGGGGGACAGGTCCTGACTGTTGTTTGTGCTTATGCACCAAACAACAGTTCAGAGTACCCACCCTTTTTGGAGTCCTTGGACGGAGTGCTGGAGAGCGCTCCCACTGGGGACTCCATCGTTCTGCTGGGGGACTTCAATGCTCATGTGGGCAATGACAGTGAGACCTGGAAGGGCGTGATTGGGAGGAACGGCCCCCCCGATCAGAACCCGAATGGTGTTCAGTTATTGGACTTCTGTGCTCGTCACGGACTGTCCATAATGAACACCATGTTCAGACATAAGGGTGTCCATATGTGCACTTGGCACCAGGACACCCTAGGCCGCAGTTCGATGATCGACTTTGTGGTCGTGTCATCGGACTTGCGGCCGCATGTCTTGGACACTCGGGCGAAGAGAGGGGCGGAGCTGTCAACCGATCACCACCTGGTGGTGTGTTGGCTCCGATGGTGGGGGAAGATGCCGGTCCGACCTGGCAGACCCAAACGTATTGTGAGGGTCTGCTGGGAACGCCTGGCGGAATCCCCTGTCAGAAGGAGTTTCAACTCCCACCTCCGGCAGAACTTCACCCACATTCCGGGGGAGGCGGGGGACATTGAGTCTGAGTGGATCATGTTCCACGCCTCCATTGTCGAAGTGGCCGACCACAGCTGTGGCCGTAAGGTGGTCGGTGCCTGTGGTGGCGGCAACCCCAGAAACCGCTGGTGGACACCGGCGGTAAGGGATGCCGTCAAGCTGAAGAAGGAGTCCTATCGGGCCTTTTTGGCTTGTGGAACTCCTGAGGCAGCTGATAGGTACCGGCTGGCCAAGCGGAATGCAGCTTTGGTGGTTGCTGAGGCAAAAACTCGGGCGTGGGAGGAGTTCGGTGAGGCCTTGGAGGACGACTTCCAGAAGGCTTCGAGGAGATTCTGGTCCACCATCAGACGTCTTGGGAGGGGGAAGCAGTGCAGCATCAACACTGTGTATAGTGGGGATGGGGCGCTGCTGACTTCAACTCGGGACGTTGTGACTCGGTGGGGAGAATACTTCGAAGACCTCCTCAATTCCGGCGACACGCCTTCCCATGAGGAAGCAGAGTCTGGGTTCTCTGAGGCGGGCTCTCCTATCTCTGGGGTTGAGGTCACCGAGGTAGTTAAAAAGCTCCTCGGTGGCAGGGCCCCGGGGGTGGATGAGATCCGCCCGGAGTTCCTAAAGGCTCTGGATGTTGTGGGGCTGTCCTGGTTGACACGCCTCTGCAACATCGCATGGACATTGGGGACAGTGCCTCTGGATTGGCAGACTGGGGTGGTGGTTCCCCTTTTTAAGAAGGGGGACCGGAGGGTGTGTTCCAACTACAGGGGGATCACACTCCTCAGCCTCCCTGGTAAGGTCTATTCAGGGGTTCTGGAGAGGAGGGTCCGTTGGGAAGTCGAATCTCGAATTCAGGAGGAGCAATGTGGTTTTCGTCCTGGCCATGGAACAGTGGACCAGCTCTACACCCTCCGCAGGGTCCTTGAGGGGGCATGGGAGTTCGCCCAACCAGTCTACATGTGTTTTGTGGACTTGGAGAAGGCATTCGACCGTGTTCCTCGGGGGGTTCTGTGGGGGGTGCTTCGGGAATATGGGGTACCGAACCCCTTGATAAGGGCTGTTCGGTCCCTGTACGACCGATGTCAGAGTTTGGTCCGCATTGCCGGCAGTAAGTCGGATTCGTTTCCAGTGAGGGTTGGACTCCGCCAAGGCTGCCCTTTGTCACCGATTCTGTTCATAACTTTTATGGACAGAATTTCTAGGCGCAGCCAAGGCGTTGAGGGTGTCCGGTTTGGTGGCCTCAGTATTGCGTCTCTGCTTTTTGCAGATGACGTGGTGCTGTTGGTTTCATCAAGCCGTGATCTCCAACTCTCACTGGAACGGTTTGCAGCCGAGTGTGAAGCGGTTGGGATGAGAATCAGCACCTCCAAATCTGAGACCATGGTCCTCAGTCGGAAAAGGGTGGAGTGCCCTCTCCGGGTTGGGGATGAGATCCTGCCCCAAGTGGAGGAGTTCAAGTATCTCGGGGTCTCGTTCACGAGTGAGGGTACGATGGAACGGGAGATCGACAGGCGGATCGGTGCAGCGTCTGCAGTGATGCGGACTCTGTATCGGTCCGTCGTGGTGAAGAAGGAGCTGAGCCGAAAGGCAAAGCTCTCGATTTACCGGTCGATCTACGTTCCTGCCCTCACCTATGGTCACGAGCTATGGGTCGTGACCGAAAGAACGAGATCCAGGATACAAGCGGCCGAAATGAGTTTCCTCCGCAGGGTGTCCGGGCTCTCCCTTAGAGATAGGGTGAGAAGTTCGGTCATCCGGGAGGGACTCAGAGTCGAGCCGCTGCTCCTCCGCATCGAGAGGAGCCAAATGAGGTGGCTCGGGCATCTGGTCAGGATGCCTCCTGGACGCCTCCCTGGTGAGGTGTTCCGGGCACGTCCTACCGGGAGGAGGCCCCGGGGACGACCAAGGACACGCTGGAGAGACTATGTCTCCCGGCTGGCCTGGGAACGTCTTGGGATTCTCCCGGAGGAGCTGGACGAAGTGGCTAGGGAGAGGGAAGTCTGGGCTTCCCTGCTCAAGCTGCTGCCCCCGCGACCCGACCCCGGATAAGCAGTAGAGAATGGATGGATGGATGGATGGATGTGTCTAAAGAACTAAAGAACAGTTTCTTCCCCCAAGCCATAAGTCACTGAACTGCAACTGTTAATTATTTGTCCCCAATCCTTGCAACCGTTTACTCAAGAGCTCAGCACTTGTACACTGTACCCCCCCCCCCCCCCACCACCTGCTGCGTTCTGCATCTTGTGTTTGTATTTAGTTATTTATAGTAGTTTAAGTATTTTGGATAGTTAAATTAACAACAAATTCCTTGTCTGTTCTTCAACAGACGATGGCAAATAAAAGTGATTCTGATTCTGATTCTGATGTGGCAAATTGCACCTTTTTGACCCACAGTGCACCCCGTAAGTATCATTAGTGACTATTTATTGTCCTTTTTTTATTAATCCCTCAGTAGAAGGCGAAACTAAGAAGCTTTCACCTTTGAACAAACAATTCATTTAAAATTTATTAATTAAAACCCCTACCTTGCCTATGAGCGGTATTGTTGCCTTGGATACCGTGAATCTAGCCAGTGGTAATTTGAGTTTCTTAATGGGTTTCTGATAATAGCTGGAACATTGATCAACAGAGGGGTGGACGGAAAGTCAGATGGTGATGAAAGCTTATCGGTCAGTCCTGCTGTTGATTGTGAGAGCGGGTATGCATGTTTGTGTGTGTGTGTGTCTGTGTGTGTGTGTGTGTGTGTGTGTGTCTGTGTGTCTGTGTGTTTGTCTGTGTGTGTCTGTGTGTGTGTGTGTCCTTGTAAAAGGTAGAAAGTAAGATGGGGAAAAGAATATTCTTGTTTCTGAGAATACATGTGAATTGTGTGTGTGTGTGTGTGTGTGTGTGTGTGTTTGTGTGTGTGTGTGTGTGTGTGTGTGTGTGTGCGTGCGTGTGTGTGTGCGTCTCCAGGCATTCTGTGGATCATTCGGTGTTTAATCCACCGCTTCGCCGCCCTCATCATTCCCAAGTGGCAACATCCACTATCCGCCAGATCCCCAAGGGACGGGGTGAGAGAAGAAAGTAAGAGAGGGAAGGAGGGAGAGAGAGAGGAGTGGAGGATGCAAAGAGACAAATAAGGACGAGGAGAAAAACGTGAACCAAGTGGAGGAGAAGGCGGTTGTTGAGAGAAGTTCAAATGACATAATCACAGAAACATGAAGAACAAGAGAGTGAAAGATTCAGTTGGAGGAAAAGCAGCAATAAAAGGGAGAGAAATAAGGAGAATCGACGTGAGATAGTGAAGCAGGCGGACAGAGGAATGAGATGGAGCGATAGAATGGATCTTCACTCAGTTCACTGCATTCCTTTCATGGTTCCGACTCATCATCTCCGCAAAGGGAATCAAAGATGAAATGAATAACGTGATCCGGGGAGAGCGTGGGTGGACGTGAGGATGATGATGTGAGTGTGTGCAATTGCATGTATGTGAGAGGATGAGTGTGTATGTGTGTGTGTGTGTGTGTGTGTGTGTGTGTGTGTGTGTGTGTGTGTGTGTGTGTGTGTGTGTGTGTGTGTGTGTGTAGGTGTGTGTGTGTGTGTGTTATACCCTGTGCTCTGTCTATCTTATCTTTCTGCTGCTGTGAAGTTGTATTTGATGTCTCAAAAGTATTTTAATACCACAAAATATGCTTGTTATGATTTATGGAGTTAATATAACTACTTCCTGGATTATATTTAGAAGATACAATATTTTCTCTCCACTCCAAAACAAACGTTTCACATTTGTTATCACAACAGTACAGCTATTTATTCCTTGAGGATTAAGGCATTTGCACAAGTCAACAGCTGTGTCATAAAAATCATGACCTTGTCTCTCGTGAGATGCAGGAAGTATTTTATTTCTGTGTCATCGCTCAGACTCTACTCATGCACTAAAGGAGGACTAATTATATTAAGGATACCACGACTGCTTGGATCCTGGCCTGTAACGAACACAGGCCTCTTGTCCATGAGTGATTCATCCATGATTTCAAATACATTATATAATTGAGCTATGTTTTTGTGCATTTTGATGCAGTAATGTTGAAATTATCTGTTTTTGCAATGAAATGTATTAATTTGTGCACATTGATGAACTCTGATACCTTTTTTTTTATTTAGTTGTTGACCTTGAACTGAAAAGTACCCAATTCAGCTTTATATTGTGGGAAATTTCAAAGACAACCCTGTTTGTGTACCCTGTTTGTTACACTCCAGAGTGTAAAATCTATAAGGAGTCAAAGTGTGTTTAATATTCAATTAAACCACTACATCCATTCAGTTTGACTCTCCTGTTAGTGCAGCTATAGTGAACTGACTCCAGTGTCTTGATCAGGCTGAACAGTACAATACATGGATCAGAAATATTGATCTGTTCAGTGGACAGATACCAGACCACATAAGACATACACAGGAGGAAGTATCAAGTTTTTTATTAATGGAGTTCACCCCACCGTGCACCAGGACGGTTTGCAGCTGAGTGTGACTCGAGTAGGAGGATCAGCACCTAAATCCGAGGTCATGGTTCTCGACTGGAAAAGAATGGTGTGCCTTCTTCAGGTCGGTGGAGATTCTTTGCCCCGAGGGGAGGAGATTAAGTATCTTGCGGTCTTGTTCACAAGTGAGGGAAGAATGGAACGTGACATTGACAGACGAGTCGGTTCAGCTTCCGCAATGATGCGGTCACTGTATAGGTCTGTCGTGGTGAAGAAGGAGCTGAGTCACAAGACGAAGCTCTCGAATTACCAGCCAATCTACGTTTCTACTCTCACCTATGGGTCATGACAGAAAGGACAAGATCCCGGATACAAGCAGCTGAAATGAGTTTCCTCCGTAGAGTGGCTGGGGGCACTCTTAGAGATAGGGTGAGGAACTCAGACACCAGGGAGGAGCTCGTAGTAGAGCTGCTGCTCCTCCACCTCGAGTAGAGCCAGCCGAGGTGGCTCGGGCATCTGTTCCGGATGCCTCCTGAACGCCTCTCTGGGGAGGTGTTCCGGGCATGTCCTACCAGGAGGAGACCCCGAGGAAGACCTAGGACTATGGGACTATGTCTCTCAGCTGGCCTGGGAACGCCTTGGGTTCTTTTTTCCATTTTTTAATAATCGCCAGTAGAACATAGACTGGTTTCACCAAAGACCAAGTCTTGACCAAAAAATGGACAAACAAGTTTTTTGTGAAAAGCAGTGTCAAACAGTAACAGTGACTGACCCCAATATTTTTGCATTATTCAACCCTTTTGTTATTATCTATACTTTCATTAGTTTTGTTTTGCTCTCGAGAATAAGTATGTATCTGGTTCTTCTAAAGTAATTGCGATGTCAGTGTCGAATGAAATTTTTTTAACTATGCATAAATTTAGGCAAATATATTTTGGGAGATTTAAAAAACTTCAAGAAGTGGCAGCAGTATGGGTTGCCCTTGAGGCTTCTCAAACAGTCTTGGCGATCAAAGATGCTGAAAAGGTCAGGCTTGTGCTTCAAGTCAGTGGCTAGTGAATCTTATTTATATACAGTAAGCCAAAATCTCCAATTTTTCACAGAGCCCCTCACACACTAAAATGAAGTGATACAAAATATCTTCAGAAAGAAGGAAAGGAAAACTCTGCTGGAGAACATTATTTAATGAAAGCTATTTTCTCTTTCTGACCAATAACTTGCAGGAACTTGAACAGAGTTACATTCAATGAAAAAACCGCATTTAGCATCTGTAAATGAGTTCCAACTATACAGTATATACTGTGTGTGTGTGTGTCTGTCTGTCTGTCTGTCTGTCTGTCTGTCTGTCTGTCTGTCTGTGTGTGTGTGTGTGTGTGTGTGTGTGTGTGTGTGTGTGTGTGTGTGTGTGTGTGTACGCGCGCACACGCACATGTGTGGTTCATTAACCAAAAGGATGTTCCTGCTGCTGATGTAGAGCTCCTGGTTTGTTTGCTCTGCATCAGCTCTTATTTCACAGAGCAAAAGACATTCAGATGAAGGAAAAAGAAAGAGGAACCCAAAGACTACTTGCTTTCTCCTCTTTTTCACACCTGTCACATCTGTCTCATCACTCTTTCCTCTTCTCCTCACCTTTCACTCGCTGTATCATCCTCTTTTCATCATTCTCCATCTGTCAGGATAACGAACAACCATGCGTGCTCAAACAGCTTTATAATGAAAAAAATCATTCACACTTACCTCTGCACACACAAGCCACTCCTTCCCCACCCCCACTCCACTGTTTGGCACCTTACTTTTTTTTTCATTTTAAAAAATATTGTCCTCAGTGATGCCTTCATGTCTTCCTTTATATTACCTGCTGTCTCACTGTTTCCAGTCATCCGTCTCATCCTGATGGACTAGATTATATATCGGCTCTTGTCATACCAGGAAACATCTTAACTCCGGTTGTACATTTCATTTCCGGTCGATCCATCCAAACAGACATCCGTCCATGCCACCATCTTCTAGTTTGCTTGAGCCTCTATCCGTCCATCTTTCTTCCTGTTTTACACTTAGACCTTCCTGTTACATTTATTTTTTTTCCTCACACAGCTCTTCACTCTAATGTCCTTGTCTTAACCTGAATCATTTATCCACAAACACATCACATTTTAGATAACACATTATTTTGATGCTTTGTTGCAACCTGGGTCAAATTTTCCCCACTTTTTTTGCATCTAGTTGTCTGGTGGGGACAATTATTTTAAAAGCTTGCCCAGTATTGAATGAACCACTTCAACTGGCTGTAATCAATCCCAGGAGGCAGTGGTAGAGTAGAGTAGCGTAGAGTATAACTTTATTTATCCCTTAAAGGGGTTCCGTCAGGGAAATTAACATCTCCGTCACGGTCAGCACAGTGATTACCCAAAACACAGAAAAAGCACAAAGAAAGCACCAGCACATAGAAAGTAATAAAAAGATCAGATAGAAAGAGTAATAAAAAACCCATCAAGAATATCTTCTTCTTCTTCTTCTTTTCCTTTTGGCTTTTCCCTTCAGGGGTCGCCACAGCGAATCAACCGCCTCCATCTAACCCTGTCTTCTGCATCCTCTTCTCTCACACCAACTACCTTCATGTCCTCTTTCACTACATCCATAAACCTCCTCTTTGGTCTTCCTCTAGGCCTCCTGCCTGGCAGTTCAAAACTCAGCATCCTTCTACCAATATATTCACTATCTCTCCTCTGGACATGTCCAAACCATCTCAGTCTGGCCTCTCTGACTTTATCTCCAAAACCTCTAACATGTGCTGTCCCTCTGATGTACTCATTCCTGATCCTATCCTTCCTGGTCACTCCCAGAGAGAACCTCAGCATCTTCATCTCTGCTACCTCCAGCTCTGCCTCCTGTCTTTTCCTCAGTGACACTGTCTCTAGACCAAACAACATCGCTGGTCTCACCACAGTTTTGTACACCTTTCCTTTCATTTTAGCTGAAACTCTTCTATCACACATCACACCTGACACTTTTCTCCACCCATTCCATCCTGCCTGGACACGCTTCTTCACCTCTTTTCCCCACTCTCCATTGCTCTGGACTGTTGACCCCAAGTACTTAAAATCCTCCACCTTCTTGATCTCTTCTCCCTGTAACCTCACTCTTCCACTTGGGTCCCTCTCATTCACACACATGTACTCTGTCTTACTGCGGCTAACCTTCATCCCTCTCCTTTCCAGGACAAACCTCCACCTCTCTAGCTTCTCCTCCACCTCTTCCCTACTCTCACTGCAGATCACAATGTCATCTGCAAACATCATAGTCCATGGAGATTCCTGTCTAACCTCGTCTGTCAGCCTGTCCATCACCATAGCGAACAAGAAGGGGCTCAGAGCTGATCCCTGATGCAGTCCCACCTCCACCTTGAACTCCTCTGTCACACCTACAGCACACCTCACCACTGTCTTACAGTCCTCATACATGTCCTGCACCGCTCTAACATACTTCTCTGCCACTCCAGACTTCCTCATACAATACCACAGTTCCTCTCTGGGCACCCTGTCATAAGCTTTCTCCAGATCTACAAAAACACAATGCAGCTCCCTCTGGCCTTCTCTGTACTTCTCTATCAACATCCTCAAAGCAAATACTGCATCTGTAGTACTCTTTTTTGGCATGAAACCATACTGCTGCTCACAAATGCTCACTTCTGCCCTTAGTCTAGCTTCCACTACTCTTTCCCATAACTTCATTGTATGGCTCATCAGCTTTATTCCTCTGTAGTTGCCACAACTCTGCACATCTCCCTTGTTCTTAAAAATGGGCACCAGCACACTTCTCCTCCACTCCTCAGGCATCTTCTCACTATCTAAGATCCTGTTGAACAACCCAGTCAGAAACTCTACTGCCACCTCTCCTAGACACTTCCAAACCTCTACAGGTATATCATCAGGACCGACTGCCTTTCCACTCTTCATCCTCTTCAGTGCTCTCCTCACTTCATCCTGGCTAATCTTTGCTACATCCTGGTCCACAACAGTCACCTCTTCTAGTCTTTGTTCTCTCTCATTTTCCACGTTCATCAACTCCTCAAAGTACTCTTTCCATCTTCCCATCACACTGCTGGCACCTGTCAATAGACTTCCATCCCTATCCTTAATCACCCTAATCTGCTGCACGTCCTTCCCATCTCTATCTCTCTGTCTTGCCAGCCTGTATAGATCAGTCTCTCCCTCCTTACTGTCCAATCTAGCATACAAGTCATCATAAGCTTCTTGTTTGGCCTTTGCTACCTCTACCTTCACCTTACGCTGCATCTCCCTGTACTCCTGTCTACTCTCCTCAGTCCTCTCAGTGTCCCACTTCTTCTTAGCTAACCTCTTTCTTTGTATACACTCCTGTACCTCCTCATTCCACCACCAAGTCTCCTTATCTACTTTCCTTCCAGATGACACACCAAATACTCTCCTACCTGTCTCCCTGATCACATTAGCTGTAGTTGTCCAGTCATCTGGAAGCACCTCCTGACCACCCAGAGCCTGTCTTAACTCCTTCCTAAAGGTCATGAAACACTCTTCCTTTTTTAGCTTCCACCATTTCGTCTTCTGCTCTGTCTTTGTCCTCTTCATCTTCCTCACCACCAGAGTCATCCTACACACCACCATCCTATGCTGTTTGGCTACACTCTCGCCTACCACTACTTTGCAGTCACTGATCTCCTTCAGGTTACATCGTCTACACAAGATGTAGTCTACCTGTGTGCTCCTACCACCACTCTTATAGGTCACCCTATGTTCCTGCCTCTTCTGGAAGAAAGTATTCACTACAGCCATTTCCATCCTTTTTGCAAAGTCAACTACCATCTGTCCTTCTGCGTTCCTCTCCTGGATACCAAACCTGCCCATCACTTCCTCATCACCTCTGTTACCTGCACCAACATGTCCATTGAAGTCTGCACCGATGACAACTCTCTCACTTCTAGGTATGCTCTGCATCACTTCATCAAAGTCCAACCAGAATTTCTCCTTCTCCTCCAGCTCACATCCTACCTGTGGAGCATACCCACTAACAACATTGAACATCACACCTTCTATTTCTAGCTTCAGACTCATCACTCTATCCGACACTCTTTTTACCTCCAGGACATTCCTAACAAACTCCTCCTTCAAGATAACTCCTACTCCATTTCTCTTTCTATCTACACCATGATAGAACAACTTGAACCCTGCTCCTAAACTTCTAGCCTTGCTACCTTTCCACCTGGTCTCCTGGACACACAGTATGTCTACCTTCCTCCTCTGCATCATGTCGACCAACTCTCTACCTTTTCCTGTCATAGTTCCAACATTCAACGTCCCTACTCTTAGTCCTATACTCTTGGCGCTCCTCTTCTCTTTCTTCGTGCGAACGCACTTTCCTCCTCTCCTTCTTCGACCAACAGTAATCCAATTTCCACCGGCGCCCTGTAGGTCAACAGCGCCGATGGCGGTCGTTGTTAACCCGGGCCTCGACCGATCCGGTATGGAAGTCATATGTTTGATTCGCATCTTTGATTTGGCAAAAGTTTTACGCCGGATGCCCTTCCTGACGCAACCCTCTGTATTTATCCGGGCTTGGGACCGGCACAATAAGACACTGGCTTGTGCCCTCTTGCGGCTACATTAAAAAAAAAAAAAAAAAAAAAAAAACCCCATCAAGAATATACAAATGGAAAATCATAAATAGGCAGAGAAATAAAAAAAAACATACAAAAAAAACCAGGCCTAGTTAGGCATGGGTAGAGTGAAATGTCTATAGTGTCTGCATTGTTTTTGGTGCATTGTTTGTGTCATCCCTCAGCTCTCGTGTGGACTCTCTTCTTCATCTCCCCCAAAGAGGAGTTGAGCAGTTTAATGGCTCAATGAGTTGAGCAGTTTAATGGTACCCTGTCAAAATATTTTCACTCAATGTGCTAGCTTTAGCCACTGACAATCTCATACTATAATTTCAAGTACCTGAAAACAGTGAGTCATTTTTTTATAAGAACAAAGATCTTTTGCTTACCCTGATCCAGAAATTCACAATAACTCACTCGGATTGTATTTTCATAAAACGCATAAACGTGATTATTGAAAGTTTTCAAAGTTTTCTTTCCATTTTCAATAATCAACAAAAATCATGGGACGTGAGGACCCAGGTTAAAGAAATTGGCCCATGTTGAAAAATACCTCAAAGCTGCACAATGTCAGACCTTGTCAAACCTCCACAAATACATTACTTGTATATAAAGCTTTTATTCTATGATCAATGTGTTCCAATGTTCAGCTTGTGACCTTCCCCAGGGTCAAGATTACAGTTGATGTAACGTCGACTTCTGGGAACCTCTCATTTAAAAGCCAACATAGGTTTTGATGAAAACCTGTCAATGAAAAAAAAGTCTAATAACTTTTATGTATTTAGTTTAGCTCTGCTTACTTTTTGAATTGCCAACGTTTTTACGCTACTCTGTAAAGATTCTAAACTATAAAAGAAAAACAAGAGTAACAAAGAAGAAGGCATCAGTGGGGTAAAAGGTCTCAGAAGGGAACACCTGAGGTTAAACGTCTTCTTTTCCTGTTTGATCTCTGACTTGAATTAATGAGAATCTATTCACACATTAGAAGTTGTTTTTAGTTTGTCACTTCTTCTTTCTCCAATCTCATTGTGGGTATACAGTAGTTTATATTTTCCTATGATTCTTAATAATAAGCAAATCCAACAAAAGGACCAATTTTAGTATTTTCCATCTTCCAGTGAGGATTGTTGAACGATAAGACAAACAGTATGGTGTGAAGTTTAATTAAAAAAATACATCAGTAATTTTCTTAGACATGTTGTCACTACTCAAATAGGAGGAAACAGTAGATTTGTCATAATTTGCATGGATTGTGATGAACATAATGTGTTAAGGTCTGTATTTATTTGTTCAACCTGAAGTAATTGATAAATCACAGATAAGGAGGGAGGAAATTTAAGCTGTGAGTCCATCTCTAAATAGAACACACACAGTTGAAATACAGCCTCAGGCAACCAGTTTAAAACGACCTCAACGAATAAGAGAGCATATTCTGTTAGTGAAGCTCAACACAAACGACTTTCGTTATCATTTCATTAGATTGGACTAAACACCTCCAGTCACAGGTTTAGAAGGCTGACTGCTTGTTGACTTCAAATGTTGAGCTTCCTCTAAATGTTTAATCAAAGTTTCTGCAAGACAGTATGTTTGAGATTTCATGAGCAACTTTCTGTGTGCAAGAAGTTTTCTTGGCCAAACATTTTAACTATTATAACAAACTTGAGGGGAAAAAAAAGAAGCTCAGAATCTGTTTTCCAAATTTATTGTCATTTTACAAAACAGCCAGCTATCCAAGAGTCTGGAACAAATCAACACATTGCTTAGTTTATATGTTGGTCTGTAAAAGGAGCGACTCTTCCCTACACCAGCAGATACAGCAGTATCTGCCAGTCTTGGATTCATAATGAGAATCAGAATCAGAATTATTAAAGGATTCTCATCAGGACTCAAAGACTGGCAGTCAGTCTGATCTCAGTTATCAGTTTTTATATATATGTACAGTATATTTATATGTATACGTACAGTATGGGCCAAACGTTCTGACACACCTTCTCATTCATGTTTTTTCTTTATTTTCATGACTGTTTACATTATAGATACCCACTGAAAGCATCAACTATGAATGAACACATGTGGAATACCTGAAAGCCATTACTACTCTGACGACTGTGTGATGATCTGTGTCTGTCTTGCTTTTGTATTTTATTTTATGGGTTCAGTTCTTGTACTTTTCTGTTTCTGCCACATTTAGTGATTTGTTGCACCTGGTTTGTTTATCCTGATTGTTTCGTTTGGCGTTTAGCCAATCCGTGTTTAGTTCTCCCCATAGTTAATTAGTTTGTCATTTGTTTCACCTGAGGCCAATTTTGCACCCTGGCCTGCCTATTTAAGGCGTGTCTTTTCTGTTCAGCGCTGTCACAGCGTTTGTCAGTAATCCCTTGTAGCAGAGTATCGTGTATGCCAATTGTTTACTGTTTTACCTGACCACCTTCTGTACGACCACGAGTTTTGCCTTGCCTTGTCTGTTCTTGTTTCGGTTTTGACCTCTTGCCTGTTCAACGCCGATTTTTTGGATATCCCACTGGTATTGTATGCTCCGAGTTTTCCCTGGATTTTGAATTTGGACTTATTAAAGGATTTGGATTTTTGACTTTTGAACTCTCACGCCTGGTTCCTTGTGCAATCGTAACAAACTGCTTTTCACACTTTTGGCATTCCCTAGATGAGCTTCAAGAGGTAATCATCCTGATTTGCAGGATCTAGGGTCGGTAATATGTACAGAGTGAACGGCAACCTGAACCAAGACGGTGATCACAGCATTCTGCAAAACATGCAATACCGCCTGAACTGCACCTGCTTGGTCAGGGGTTCAGCAAGCTAATGACCCAAAACCTAAGTTCAAGCTCGGCCAGAACTACCTTTAGAAAGAGGAACAAGGTGGTAAACTTGAAAAGATAGAGTTGTCAGCACAGTCCAGACTTAAACCCTATCAAGCTGCTTTGGGATGATCTGTTCAAAAGACTGAAATCAATGCAACCTACACGTATTACACAATTATGGTAACTTCCGCAACAGAGTTGGGAAACTCTTTATGAAGAATATTTGATATTCATTCGATGAGGAAGGCTACTTAATGAGTGGAAATTGAGTCGGGCAGCTACATTGTGTTGCGCCAAATGAGCAACTTGTAAATGGGACGGTGCATTGCTCAAGGGCCCCTCAGTCAGTGCTCAGGAGGTGAACTGGCACCTCTACACTGACAGCTCTCATTCTGAAGTTTTTGGTCCATTGGCCACTCTCCTGTTCAAGCACAAAAGCAATTTTTATTTTGGGGAAATATTGTGTTTTAAGTTAAGACAGCGTGTGTTATCAAACTTCATCTTTGCTCAGTCAATTTTTAAATAATTCTATTAGCAATGA
Organism: Antennarius maculatus; assembly: GCA_013358685.1. Classification (NCBI taxonomy): domain Eukaryota; kingdom Metazoa; phylum Chordata; class Actinopteri; order Lophiiformes; family Antennariidae; genus Antennarius; species Antennarius maculatus. The sequence goes on along the minus strand of CM023622.1, from coordinate 4,695,986 downwards.
ATAAAATCCTTCTGGGCTGTGTTGTTGTGGCCTGACATGATAAATTACACATGTTTTTCCAAGAATTATCTTGTGTCATGTCACATATGTGGCCCACCTGTCAGGACACTACAGCCCATTTTATCACTTCTTAAATGAGAAAAGGAAATGCGCTGAGCCACATTCACCTACTAGGCTCTGCTTTTGAAACAGCGTCTGAATTTAAATCCAGTAATTATTAGATTGCCATACCGTTGGGGATTACCGACACAGCATGGGGTTGTTTTAGTACTCCACACGTAGTTGTGGGTGTAGCTGCGATGCATTGGAAGGTCTGGTCTCTCTTGGTAATTCAGAGTGGTTTTGCTACAAAACCATTTTCTGATGTTGATATGTTTGATATTATGCGGTGTGTGTGTGTGTGAGTGTGCATTATACCTTTAAGTACAGTCTATGTGGTTATCATGTACCATCAGCCTTTACTAGATTGTATTTGCCAATAAAAGGTTTTTTCTTGTTGCCGCAAGATGCAATTTAGTTTTCAGGAAATGATGACATTGTTTATGTGTTCAATAGCTCATTAATAAATGTTTTTTACCGATTTTGCAAAAGGTGACTGTTTGAATGATTTGAGCAGAAAAGTTTAATGTTAAAACCTAATAATATCTTTAAAAGGTTGGAAAGGTGTAAGTATGCTTTTTGATTGCAAGTTCACTTTATCACTGGTGTGTTTTTAGGTTGATCAGACTCAAACTCATTCCGACCACTTGATTCAATGTTACTAATTGCAGACAAACTGTATGTTTTGGTCTAAAGCAGGGATTCCCAAAGTGTGGTGCGCACACCCCCTGTGGTGCGCGAGCTGCCGCTAGGGGGTGCGCGAGTGTAACGGCAGCTGAGCACCTTGAAATACGTAAATAATTAAATAATTTAAACACTTTTTAATGGAGGATTAACAGTTTAAATATTTAAATTCATTCACGTAAATCATTTGTAATTTTCAATTAAAAAACGTTTTGGGAAAATTTTAAATAAAAAAAAATACCCAAAATGCAGTTGGCTTTCTCCTAGCTATGTACTAGCTTGTTGTGATAGCAACAACAATATGCCGAAATGCATAACTGGTTAAAAACGGGCAGTCTGTCCGGTATTAAATCTGGGAGAAATGAAATGTGACAGGATACATTGGCCACAACTGAGAGCTGTGTAGTCTACCAGGCTGAAGAAATCGAGCAGGAAAAAGAGAGTGATGATGACGAGACAGGAGAAACTTAAAATGAGGAGCACAGAACACAGAAAACTCACCCGCACACTTCATCGGGAGAAGGGGGTAAAGAACACAACGAGACTCGTACTCGAAAGAGAAAATATGATGTTGAACTTGGGCCTATGTTATTTTGATTCTTTGTGGCGGAGTAGCATATTTGTTACCATTTAATAACTGTTAGTTTGTTAAATAGGCCTATTTGTTACATAGCAGGGCTTTGAAATTGCGCCCATTGTGGTCGCATATGCGCCCAAATTTTTATCAGTGCGACTATTAAATATATTTGGGAGCACCGGTGCTACTAGGGAAAAAAATCTGGTGTGCCTTTTTTTGTGAGACCGCGCTCCTGCGGTCCTGCCAGGAAACAATGAGAGCACAACTGCGGCTGCTCTCCTGGGCGAGGGAGAGAGGCGCGGAACGGAGATGGACAGAGCGGTCTCTATCGCTCCGTCACTGCCTTGCTTTTGGGTAGGTGCTCCTGGTGCTACTAACTTCTAAATTTGGGAGCACCAGTGCTACCAAGAAAAAAAGTTAGTTTCAAGCCCTGCATAGTAATAATTGCTGTTCATCACTCATCTGTAGTCGGCTCGCTCGGCGACCATTTTGACTTAAAATATTTTTATTGTCATTTTTATATTGTTACTATTATTCTCCCCACCGTATCTAAAGTGAGAGATCATTAGGCCCATCATTGCACAATCTATTCTATGTTAACAGGAGCCTATATTATTAAACTTGATACCTATATGGCTATAAAGACTACGCCTTTCTTTTTTTTTTTTTTCATGTTTTGAGCATTGGGGGTGCGTCAGCTAAGTCTGGAGGTAGAAGTGGGTGCGCAGCCTGAAAAGTTTGGGAACTGCTGGTCTAAAGGAACACACACACATACACACGCACACAATATCAAACTCGTAGTTTTATTGTAATCCTAGAACTGCAATGACAGAACAAAACAGACTGCTTTGTTTTGCTTGATACGGCTCTGTAGCCTAACTCCTTGTAGCCTAACTCCTTTAGTCAGTCATTATCTTAACCCGCTGACGCGGGTCGCGGGGGAGCCGGTGCCTATCTCGGCAGTCTCAGGGCGTGAGGTGGGGGACACTCCGGGCACAACGCCAGTGTACCGCGGAGCCACACAGAGACAAACAACCACTCACACACACATTCACTCCTAGGGTCAATTTGGGACCGGCCAATCAACCTAAAGCACATGCTTTTGGAGGTGGGAGGAAGCCGGAGAACCCGGAGGGAACCCACGCAGACACGGGGAGAGCATGCGAACTCTGCACAGAGTGGGACTCGAACCCGGGTCCGCCGTGTTGTGAGGCGACAGCGCTACCCACTGCGCCACCGTGCCGCCCATGTATGTTGTCTCAGTACATATTCAGGCAGTACATATTCAAGCAGTGTTTTGTCTTTAGAGCAGTGTAAGTATTAAAAAGCAAACAGCAGGCGTTATCTTTTGGCTAACCCATGATAGCTGTGATTTGAGTCGATTGACGCCATCTGGAAATGAAACTTGCTTTAGTGGTTCTCAGCCTAAATCAAGGGCCCACAAGCTCTGTGTGGGAGCAGAATGCTTGACAGGCTTCAGCAGTGAGGCAGATGAAGCTTAAACAACTGATCAGTTGTCCAGTGGGTTATAGGAAACTGCTTCATTTAGAGCATTTAGCCAGTTTGAGTTGCAGGTTCACTGGGTGTTTAATGCAGTGAATAAAAAACTTCAGTAGTAAATCAGTAGAACACTGTATCAATGAATAGAAGACGTAAATCCGCAGCATTATATTATGGACTGTTATGTGCTTTTACTAAATTTGGCACAATAGATGTGGCCCCAAAATCCATCCTCCATAAACATTTCTGTCGTCATTATTTTCCTCCTTTTTGTTTTCCTGTCTAACTCCCCCACTTTCTCCCGGGATTTAAAGTGGGCTCAGCTGAGTGCTGTCACACACTGTCACTCCTTTATTTCATCACTCCATCATTCTTTTTGCCCCTCTGAAAATTCGGGTATTCAGCTGTCCATCCATTTGTCTGCTCCCTTTAGCCTGACAAGTGGAAATGACGAGGACTGACAGCGAGGAGAGGGAAAGGGGGGCAAGGGGCTGAAGAGGAGATAGACGGGGTAGGTACTTGTGGGAATGACTGAAAGGCATTTAAGCCACAGAGAGACAACAACCAAGAAAGGGGGGATGATCAAACTGCTATGAAAAGAGGGGATTAAAAACCTTAAGTAAGAAGTCTTCATTTTGGCGTTGTCCCGTCAACAAAAATTTACCTGTTAGATATCTAGCAACACACTAAATGCTACAGTGGAAAGGTGCCCACTTCAACCTGAGATGATCGCCTACACCTTGGAAATGGTTTGTTGCACAACACTGATCTTTTCCTGAATCTCACCACATACGTTTTGTTTACTGTAATGCACATGACTTTCATCAGCCCCAGATGCAAAATTTGCCTTTTGTGTATGTGGATGAGATGGATAACGACATCGCATAGCGTCAGAGAGAATGTGTTGAAATTGTTCGAAATATTGAAAATGGAGTGTGACAAACTTATTACAATGCACTGAGATCAAAGCAAAATGCTGGTATAAACGTCTTGTGGTTTGTTCCTCTAGAACAGTGGTTCTTAACCTGGGTTCGATTGAACCCTAGGGGTTCGATGCGTCGGTCTCAGGGGTTTGGTGGAGACGGGGGTCAAGACAAAACACCCGACACATCGTGTCGGGTGTTTTTGTCAAACATACACAAATCACTGTGTACGTTTGACACATCGTGTCAATTCATGATGACAAGCCCCCCTCAGCCATTATTGGCTGCAGGTGATCACGCTACATCGATTAGCCTACCTGTGCTGCACAGGATTTTGCGCAATCAGTAGTCAATTTATGCCTGTCATGATTAATATTTTAATTCATAGTAACTATGTTGAGGAAAAAAAAGAAAATGGTCGGACGAATATTTGCAATGTGAATTTACATGTACAGTACTGTATAACGGAACGTGATGGGAGTCAGCGTTCTGCATGATTTGCAATGTCAAGATGAGCAACTCTAGTCTCACACTGGCAAAAATAAAGGAACACTTCCTTAAGCTGCTTGGAAAATAACAGAAACCGACTTTGCTGTGAAAATGACATAGGAGTAGCACTTGCCAAGGTGAAACCACGCATATCTGAACTGGTCTCTCAATAACAATAGCAGAAGTCATACTGATTTGCAGGTAGGTCATTCCATATGAGTTCATGCACTGTCTTGGTTTTGTTCTTTGAAAAAGGTGACATTAATCCCCTCATTAATCCCCCTTACAGACATTTACACCCGCCTCGCCCGCAAAGCCATCAGTATTGCAGGTGATCCCACGCACCCCTCTCACAGCCTTTTCAGCCTGCTGCCATCAGGTAGGAGACTGCAGAGTCTGCGGGCCAGAACCGGCAGGCTCAAGGACAGTTTCTTTCACCAGGCGGTCAGGAGGCTCAACTCCCTCTCTGCTCTGCCCCCTGCCATAGACTTGAACTCTACCCTCACACTGCCCTGCCCTCTCCCCAGCACCTGACTACCTATCTCTCTCTCCCCCCATCAACTCAGGGACCTACTACGGGATTAAGGAGTGTATAGAGATGTTTACCATCCCTTGTGTTTTGTCTAATACTTCGTGCTGTACTGTCTGATGTACTGTCTGTGTTGTACTGCCTGTTGTACTGCTTGTGTTGTCCTGCCTGTGTTGTTCTGCCTGTGTGGTCCAGCCTGTGTTGTACTGCCTGTGTTGTACTGCCTGTGTTGTCCTGCCTGTGTTGTCCTGCCTGTGTTGTTCTGCCTGTGTTGTCCTGCCTGTGTTGTACTGCCTGTGTTGCCCTGTGTTGCCCTGCCTGTGTTGTCCTGCCTGTGTTGTACTACCTGTGTTGTACTGTTTGTGTTGTGCTGCCTGTTGTACTGCCTGTGTTGTCCTGCCTGTGTTGTACTGCCTGTGTTGTACTGCCTGTGTGGCCCTGCCTAGGTTGTCCTGCCTGTGTTGTCCTGCCTGTGTTGTACTGCCTGTGTTGCCCTGCCTAGGTTGTCCTGCCTGTGTTGTCCTGCCTGTGTTGTACTACCTGTGTTGTACTGTTTGTGTTGTGCTGCCTGTTGTACTGTCTGTGTTGTACTGCCTGTTGTACTGCCTGTTTACCGTGGATCAGAGAGGACTTCAATTTCATCTGTGCTGTATGTCGTGCATATACGGTACATTTGACAATAAAGCTGACTTTGACTTTGACTTTGACTAATGCACAATTCAGTAAATACACCAGAAAAACATATACTTGTGTCTTAAATTTGAATTATTTTTTTTTTACTAAAGAAGGGTTCGGTGAGCATATCAAACCGGCAGGGTTCTGTACCTCCAACAAGGTATAATGACGCATGGTTCATGAATTCTGTTTTTTTTTTTTATTCTGTTTTTTTGTTGCTCCTTGATTCATCATCTTGGGAGATATTAATAGCGAAGTAGAGAGAAGGCCAGAGGGAGCTGCATTGCGTTTTTGTAGATCTGGAGAAAGCTCATGACAGGGTGCCCAGAGAGGAACTGTGGTATTGTATGAGAAAGTCTGAAGTGGCAGAGAAGTATGTTAGAGCGGTGCAAGACACGTATGAGGACTGTAGGAGGTGTGCTGTAGGTGTGACAGCAGTTCTTTCAGGTGGAGGTGGGACTGCATCACGGATCAGCTCTGAGCCCCTTCTTGTTCGCTATGGTGATGGACAGGCTGACAGACGAGGTTAGACAGGAATCTCCATGGCATTTGATGTTTGCAGATGACATTGTGACCTGTAATGAAAGCAGGGAACAGGTGGAGGAGAAGCTAGACAGGTGGAAGTCTGTCCAGGAAAGGAATGAGCCACTGTAAGACAGAGTTCATGTGTGTGAATGAGCGGGACCAAAGTGGAAGACCAAGGTTACCGGGAGAAGAGATCAAGAAGGTGGAGGACAGTCCAGAGCAATGGAGGGTGTGGAAAAGAGGTGAAGAAGCATGTACAGGCAGGATGGTACGGGTGGAGTGTCAGGTGTGATGTGTGATAGAAGATGTGCAGCTAAAATAAAATGAAAGGTGTTACGGGTAGTTCAAATCTGGACCCCAGGGAGCAGAGACTGACACACAAGTAAAAAATCAACAGCTTTATTGCTCAGGCTAAACAAAAACGCAGGTGAGCTTGATAACAAAAGGCAGCTGAGCAAAAATGACAAAACTCCAAAAACATAGAAAGAACTGGCAACTAGAGAAACACTAGACACTCACATCACTAGAACAGGACGGAATAATCTGGCAACCTCCTAGGAAAAAGCCAGGCCCTTTAAAGATGAGGCTGATGAGCAGAGTGGAAACTGGTGTGGCTCATCAGCTGCTAGGATCCAGCCACACCCTCTGCCACAGCTTGACCTGTCAGGAGACAATGAGTCTTAACAATAATAGACCTGCCAAGCACACAAACAGATCAGAACCATGACAAAAAGTGTACAAAACTGAGGTGAGACCAGCGATGTTGTTTGGTCTAGAGACAGTGTCACTTAGGAAAGGACAAGAGACAGAGCTGGAGGTAGCAGAGATGAAGATGCTGAGGTTCTCTTTGGGAGTCACCAGGATGGATAGGATCAGGAATGAGTACATCAGAGGGACAGCACATGTTAGAGGTTTTGGAGATAAAGTCAGAGAGGCCAGACCTAGATGGTTGGGACATGTCCAGAGGAGAGATAGTGAATATATTGGTAGAAGGATGCTGAGTTTTGAACTGCCAGGCAGGAGACCTAGAGGAAGACCAAAGAGGAGGTTAATGGATGTAGTGAACGAGGACATGAAGGTAGTTGGTGTGAGAAGAGAATGCAAAGGACAGGGTTAGAAGGAGCCAACTGATATGCTGTGGCGACCCCTGAAGGGAAAAGCCGAAAGGTAAAGAAGACCATCATCTTGGGAGAGGATTTTACACCTATGGAAAGTGATAGAAGAAGAAGCTCTCTGACATTTTTCCTTCCAATTTAGAGGTTGTATATCCAGTCATCATCATCATCATCATCATCATCATCATCATCATCACCATCATCATATACTGTATTATACATAATGTTTTACCTGTCAGCCTTGATAAAGGGGCACAAGATTATAAAAATGATTCGTTGTCCCTTTTTACCAGGCAAGAACAAACATTGTAATTTCCCCTAACGGCCAATGATCTATCTATTTAAATGTTGGACAGAAAAATAGGAGCACCTGCCCACATTAAATCTAAAGCCTGAACTTCCTCAGTTAGACCTCTACAAATCCCAGTCCCTCTTTCCTGTCCAAATATTGATGCCTTAATTAAGGGTATCCGTCAAAAGCAGTCTGCATCCAATACTACTGCTGTTTTTTGGCAGTTAATTTCTAACAGTGAAATATGTGATAATTTCTGTGGTGGTTTAAGTTGGAAGTCAATCATTACTAAATGAATACAGCCAAATGCTGTGAAAGAAACTATTTGTAAGTTTTCATAGTAATAATGTCCGGGTTTGGCTGATTAATAACTAGTAACAATCCCCCTGGCTCTTTGGTTTACTTATGTCATACTTTGTAACTTGCTCCATTTATAACTTTTTCTCTTTTTTTAAAATATATACTGATTATAATCCCCGCAAGGTAATTAGTGGCACACTCTAGTTAGTTCAAAACATGCATATATATGTACAGGTCCTGAACACACAAACACACACACTTGGGGCCTGTACGCATGCAGATGAGGTAGAGTGGGGGGCAGCTCCTTTGTGGTGCTCCCCAAATGAGCAACTTGTAAGGGGGACGGCGCCTTGCTCAAGGGTGCCTCGGCAGTGCTCCGGAGGGGAGCTGACACCTCCCATTTTCAGCTCACCTCCGGGTGTTCTTTTTGGGCGAGAGTAGGAATCGAACTGCCGATCTTTGAAACATTGGACAACCTGCTCTACCGCGCGCTCTACCACTGAGCCACTGTTTTGCTTAACAATTTTATTTTTGTCATTTTATTTTTGCCATGATAAATTTTAGAACTACTGCGTTCAAACCAGGCTTCTGTACTTTGATTTTCTGATTTATTGTGTTTCTTTTTTTGTCTAATTTAGTTCTTTAGTATTGAATTCAGTCTGTATCAGAGGTGAAAAGCCCTGAGGCAAAAATTACGCATAACATTTCACACACTGCCTTGGAGACCTGAACACAAGGGAGAGAAATGCAGACAAATCTTTCTGTATATTCTGCCCTTTCCTTCCTGAATGCAGCCAATGTTCCCTGTGGGCCACCATAGATTATTCATCAGAACTTGGAGTGAGTCCTTCCAGCACACTCTGAGCGTTAAAAAGAAAGGAAGGGTGTCTGAGTAGGAAACAAACTGTGTTTGCACCCTGGATCGGAGGAATATATCTCTTAATCTGTTTCTACAGGATATGGCAGTGGCCATTCTTGGATCACAGCTTTAAGGGGGTCCATGAATGTAAAATTTAAATCATGACATTTTTTGTCCTGTTAAAGTTTTCCTTTAACAATTTTAACTTACTTTTGTCCTCTGTCACTTAGATTCTTTTTCTGTTCTTTTTTCTTCTCCCTCTGTATCCTCCACTATGATTGATAGTTTCCAGACCATACGAAACATATAAACCTGCTTTCTTCAACCTATCCAAGGCTGACCGAGCCTCCCTGTGAAGTACTCACATTCTGGCCACTTATGAACTCACATCATCAGCCTCTACCGAGGAGTGCTGACCATAGGTGCGGATCGGAACACATACTGACTGGTAAATTGAGAGCTGTGCCTTAAGGCTCAGATCTCCGTTCAGACGATACGGCGCCGGCATTTCTGCTGACATGCACCAAACATATTTTCCTCTCATTCATGCCCCAGGTACTTAAGCACCCTCACTTATAGCAATAGCTCACCCTTACCTAAAGGGGGCAATCCCTCAATTTCCTACAAAAGAGTTAATTATGGTACATTTTATGCACTTGACACCTGAATATGAATACTTCACTGAGGACCAAAAGGTTTGTAGCTCCTACGGAAGAAACAATGCCACATATACTGTACCTGAAACATACATTTTTGCATAGATGTCTTTATTGCTGCCAAATCCATCGTAGACACAATAAAAAAAATTAGTAAACACTAAGTATAAGGTAATAAGCTGTCGTGTTTTCAGGAAAAATATGCATCACTCATCATAGTAAACTAGTATATTGCAGAAAAGCCCCGAGAGAGGAAAATAGTAAGAGGGTAAAAATGTCCATTGGTCAAAACATAAGAGAGAGAGGGAGAGGGAGGAGGAGCAGAGTTTAGTACCTGTTTTGACAGATGCTGGGCGAATGAACGGCCCTGTGGCCTCAGTGCCATGCCTTGTGGGAAGTGACCACTGATGCGTAGCTGTTTGGTTGTCATTACCAGGGGTGCGGCTCAATTGTAGAGAAGAGGAATAGGCTATCTGTTTATTTGTGTGTGAAATGATGATGTGAGGTCATGTTTGTAACCAATACATGTATTTAGAAAGTGTGTGTGTATGTGTGTGTGTGTGTGTGTGTGTGTGTGTGTGTGTGTGTTCCAGCACCTAATGGACAAGCTTGTCCAGCTCTCTCGCTCTCTCTCTCTCACACACACACACAGACACACATATACACACACACACATACACACACACACACTCACACGGACACAGAGAGATCTTTATCAGCAACTCATGTGGAAGGAGCTACTTTTCTTTTTAACAGAGGGCTAATGGGACTTTCTGTCTCGTCAGGGTGATTTCCCACCTATTGTATCTCTCCCCCTCTCTTGCCCCACCTCAGTAGTAAACCGTCGTACCAAAGTTATCACTTCCGATTTCAGCACTCAACACTTAATAGTATGTTGTGTGTGTGTGTGTGTGTGTGTGTGTGTGTGTGTGTGTGTGTGTGTGTGTGTGTGTGTGTGTGAGCACAGTGTGACCTCCCATCACACACATGCGCGTCTATTTGCAGAATGCATAGATTTCTCTGTGAATAAAAACTCTCAGTGCGCTTAAAACAAATCTGGAGAACAACATTGAGATAGAGGGAGTCGATGAGGGTGAAGGTGAGTAAGGGCTTTAATGCAATTCAGAGTTGATATAGTAAGACTGTCCTCTGTGACGCATAATAGGCTATAGTGCTTTCCGTTTAAATCGAGGTTCCAACTTATTTGAATTCAACCAAATCCAGTCAGAGGCAGGCTGTAGGGAAATCACCTCTGTGTATAGATTGGACACACACACACACACACACACGCACAAACACACACCATTTAAGGTTAGAGTGTGAAGCCTTTATTGAGGGTAACACTGTGCTCGTCTGTCTGCCTGCTGATCCATGTGATACAAGCACAGATTCATACAAAATACTATAAAGCTATACAAAGTTAGAAGTTAAATCTCACTTCTATGTTTTTGAAGTCAGTATAATCGATAGGGGGGCGGTAGTGGCTCAGCGGTAGAGCTGGTCGTCCAATGTTCCCAAGATCAGCAGTTCGATCCACGCTCCCGCCGATCTCGGAGTATGAGCTGACAGTGGGAGGTGTCAGCTCACCTTCGGAGCACTGCCAAAGTGCCCTTGAGCAAGGCGCCGGCCCCTTTTACAAATTGCTCATTTGGGGCACACCAGGAAGGAGCTGCCCGCCACCTTACCTCCCATTGCATGCCTACAGGTCCCCTTGTGTGTATGCATGCAAATGCATGAAATTTTTACTTGGGGGAACATCTAAACCAGTGGTTCTTAACCTGGGTTCGATCGAATCCTAGGGGTTCGGTGGGTCGGTCCCAGGGGTTTGGCGGAGATGGAGGTCAAGACAAAACACGTGATGTGTCGGCAAAAACAACTAACACAATGTGTCGGGTGTTTTGTCAGCAAAAACACCCGATGTGTCGGCAAAAACAACCAACACAATGTGTCGGGTGTTTTTGTTGAACATACACGAATCACTGTGTACAATTGACACATCTTGTCAATTTGTGATGACACCCCCCCCTTAGCCATCACTGGCTGCAGGTAATCATGCTACATCGAATATCCTACCTGTGCTACATGAGATTTTGTGCACTCAGTAGTCGATTTATGCCTGTCATGATGGTGCGTCATTGGATTGCTTTCTTAATATTTTAATTCATTGTAACTATGTCGAGGAAAAAGAAAATGGTCGGACGAATATGTGCAACGTGAATTTACATGTACAGTACTGTATAACGGAACGTGATGGGAGTCAGTGTTCTGCATGATTTGCAATGTCAAGATGAGCAACTTTAGTCTCGCACTGGCAAAAATAAAGGAACACTTCCTTAAGCTGCATGGAAAACAACAGAAACAGACTTTGCTGTGAAAATGACATCAGAGTAGCATTTGCCAAGGTGAAGCCACGCATATCTGAACTGGTCTTTCAATAACAACAGCAGAAGTCACACTGATTTGCAGGTAGGTTATTTCATGTGAGTTCATGCACTGTCTTGGTTTTGTTCTTTGAAAAAGGTGACATTAATACAGAATTCATTAAATACACCAGTAAAACATATACAGTATTTTCTACACTATAAGGCGCACCTAAAAGCCTTTAATTTTCTCAATTTCTTATAATCCAATGTGCTTTATAAATGAAAAAAGTTTTAAAATAGACCATTCATTGAAAATTAGTTCTTAGGTGCATTTTATAATCCAGTGCACTTTATAATCCAAGTGAGCCTTGTGTATGAAAATTTTTATGAAAAATAGGCCATTCATTGAAGGTGCGCCTTATAATTCAGTGCACCTTATAGTGCGGAAAATACTGTACCTTTGTCTTAAATTTGAAAAAAAAATTTAAAAAATTTACTGAAGGGGGGATTTGGTGAGTGAGCATATGAGACCGACTGGGTTCGGTACCTCCAACAAGGTTAAGAACCACTGATCTAAACCCATCACAGAGAGGAATTGAACCCAGAACCTTGCTGCTCGTGAGATGACCGTGCTACCCACCGCACCATCATGCTGCCTTAGCCTATCTGTAAACAGAAATAGTCTATTACCTAGTGCAGTGTGTCCACAGGATCCTTTTAGAATAATTATATTAACAGGAATTCTGAAAACCTGCCTATAACATTTTTTGTAATTATAATTAGTCCATAAAAGTATGGATTGATTAACTAAAAAAAGTTCATTCTGACTCTAATGCTTTGACTTTGATAAGAAAGCTGCATGTACTTCACCTAAAAATTTGAATTCATACCTTCTCTCCCTCATGCTGATGGAAAGTCAAAGGAAATTTCTTTCCAAAGCTTCACAGGTTTGCAGTATTCTGGTACACAGCTGGAGGAGATGGGGACTTTTTCAAAATAAGAAAACAGCTCATGTGATCACTTCACACTGCCACACACACATACGTGTTTGCGGGATGATTCAGACTCAAATGGAGTGTAAATAGCATCTTTCCATATCAGATCTACTGTATGTTAGGGATCCTAAGGTTATAACTCTGCCAGCTATACAAATTAGTATTTTTTGCAAACATTTTTGTTTTTGCTATGGATTTCCAGACGTGTGTTGTTGAGGACAGCCTCGGGGTTGGTACATTTACCGATCAAGCCAGACGCTAAACTGATCATGTTATAACTGGATGGCACCGGTGTTTACGGTGGTTTTGTGTACTGTCATGAGTGATCTCTTTGTCCGCTTACAAACTTAGACCGCTTTGAGGTCTCTGACTTCCACTGATTAGCTGTGTCATACCGTCTCAGAGTTTAATAACTGGGATAACCAAGCTTTCCCCCCCATGTAGGTCTCCTTCAGATGTGGAACGTCCTCTCCTCAGATGATCAGTGTTCCATACCTATTAACTGGGACAAGAAAGGGAGGGGACATTCCCGCAGCATTCTTTTGTCAGTGACATATTTACAATGGTTTGACAGATTCTTTGATAATCACATCATGATGTTTGCTGTTGGACAAGTGTAACATAGAATTTACACCTCCCACAAATTTGTTGTTGATATGGAAATTACAGCTAAATGAGGATTTAACAAAAACACTTGTATTGTTAAAGCCTTCAAAGTATATAGTGAAACATTATTTATTCTATATAGCATGTAGTCCGGTGTTGTGTTATATTTTGTATTGGACTGGATTGGTGTCTGTCTGTAGTTTTGTTTTGTGTTCTTGAAAGCAGAGGAAGTACTCACTGCAACTTTTGAGATTTTAAATGAGACATCTTCCACACAGCGAACGTGTCTCCTGCTGTTGGATTAGTTATCGGTGTCATGAGAGACCCACTCTATGGATTTATTTTATATATCTATAGTGACACGAAGCATTTGAAAGTGAACCAATTTAAAAACTGATGATGGCACGAATGTAAATCACCTCAGCTGCTTTTACAGCAGAGGTTTTATATAATAAATAAAATAAATAAAATCTGTGCTATTTTTCAAACAAAAATTTCTGGGAGACAAATTATTACAAAATTGTCAACGTATTTTGACGTCAATGGCTTATGAAAAGAACATGAATAATTTTTGTCCGTTAAAATTAAGTTGTGCAGTTCATGTTTAAATCCTGCATGAAAATTTCTCACAGAAGTCATTAAAAGCACTTGATCAGTCAGCTGTACTAATGAGAGCAGGAAACACTGGCTTGCATGTGAATTTTCCAGCACTTATTCAATCAGACACATTTTATTTTCCAGAAGAGCAGTCACTATTGTTATCTCATCATTGCGCATTGCAATCTAAGAGTCCTGTTGGATTCTCCTCTCTCACTATTGCTCAGATTAAGCAACATTTGGTCCCTGCAGCAGGAGCAGCTCCACAGAGTCACATCTCATGAGGTGGATCAAGTTTCTGAAATTAAACTCTAAGTCTGAAGATGACTTAACAACAGGCATACCCTCCATTCCTTTGATGAGTCTATGTACTCGACATTTTTTGGACGTACTACAGAAAAAAGGATGAGCCTTCAAAGTCACCTCAACGTCTTCATTTTCCAGAGAAAATCAAACTATGGAAAAGCTGATTTTATTTATAAGCGGGGATTATACTGCATGGAAGAAAACTTTGACCACCTTTCAGACTTATCTAAAACATGTTTCCTTGGGAAAAAAAAAAGAATTACTGTGAAAACAGCACAAATACACACCTTCAGATCCTCATAGTTCAACTTCCTCTACATAATATCGTGAGGATTGCTCCCCTCATCCTGCTCAACTCGTCCCCCTTCATTCTCACTGACTATGCAGGTTAGCCAGTTAAGAATTTAAATTACTGGATTGTAATTATTGTTGTATTGACAAATCACTTGTTCTCTGCACAGTTTTGTGGTGAATTGTCCGATAATGGGTTCATGTTTTATCTTAATCTATAGTTTTACATCTATTTTTAAATGAAAAATATCTAAATATGCAAAAATAATTTATTAAATTAATTGAGTGACAAATTGTTACTTTGTTCTTAACAGAGTAACTGAATTGCATCCTGCATCCTAAATCAATCAAGCAATCAATCAGTCAATCAATCAATCAATCAATCAATCAACCTTGATTTGTAAAGCATTTAATCACATCAGCAGATATTTCAAAGCACATTAACAGACAGCGAAACCCAATAGGACCCTGCACAGCAAGCATTTATTTTTATTTTATTTTTTATTTTATACGCTGTTATTATCCCCGAAGGGAAATTAAGAACGCACACTCTTGTTTTTGTTAGTCAATCATATATCAACTAATCCTCAAAGACTCAATGGCAAATTTCAGAGTTGTACAATCACACAGAAGAAGAAATCATGACTTAATATGACCTTGACTACTATGACATTTGAAACCAAAACAATTAATGTCATGCTCTGATATAATGAAATCTTTAAACATAAAAAAAGAACAACCAATGCTCAAATTATTTATTTCAGTATTGCAAAGAGAAAAAGCATTAAGAGGCCTAAAATAAAACAATTGGTTTAAATTTGAAATTTATCATTAATGGGAACAATCTAATCGGGACTTTGAGCATGTTTTCACCGAGATTTAGATTTTTTCTTTCTTCACTCTAAATTTTAAATATAATAATTTCAGACGCTGCCACCACCATGGAAAGGAAAGTGGTTGAATATGTTATTCAAAATTATTGTTCCATTAATAATCATGTCTTTAGGTTATTAAATCATATTGAGCACAAAAAAAGAAAGGAGGCAGTCGGCTACAAATAAAAAATAGAAGCGCACATGCAGTACAAGGAGTGTACATGCATTATATATAACCGGTAGTCTATGAACCCATTTTAAAAATTTTTCTGTCTCCACATTTCAAGCCATTTTCTCTTTGTTCGGCTGAGTCTCAGTGGAATGACATCACAGGTCGTACTGACCACACGCTCCAACAAGAGTGCTCGTAGTTCTTATATTTTCTGGCAACTTTCTCGAGAGGTAATAAATCGTGATTGTCTAGCCACCAGACAGATGGATCTGAGGGCGAATGGAGGGATTCCTCCTACAGTTGCCAAGCAACTTCAAAGTGTGCACCGTTCTCTTGGGGGCCGGAGTGGTCATCTGCTTTTTCCTTTCAAAACAGGAAACACGTTTTCAATGTGGTTTGACCCGAATGGGAATGAAACCTCTAACCCTGGCAGCAACAGGTTCTTGCTCCGTCAATCGATCTAAAGCAGAAAACCAACTCTGGTGTGACTCAGTCAGTACCAATGGCCTCTTTGCACAGCTCATTCCACCATTTTTGGAAACTTTGCTATGTGCCGCCACCAGCATACACAATATGTTATAAGCACTATGTTCAACACACATAGGTATTGGTGAGAGCAGATGCCAGTCTACAGGCTCCTCATCGGCTAAAGGTCACCGCACATTACAAGTGGTCAGTTTGCCTCTGTGGCAGCGATCACAACAGTCACACTGACTCTGTCGGAAAAGTATTCCGCCATTGACCTTGTGTGTGTGTGTATTCTATTTTTCTTTTGTGTCATTTCTGCTTCATTTTGTCGATGTGCGCCTGCGCCCAAGGATGCATTGTTATGCTTGTGTGTGTTTTCATGCATGGATTTCGTAAGAGTTTGGGTATTCCTGTCGGCCTCGGTCTCGTCTCACTTCAGTCCTAACTTAAGGGCAACGACATTCTGTCCAAGTCTCACACACATTGTGATGTGACACTGACTTGGGTCTTGATTTTTGGGAAGTTATTTATAGTTCAGGCCAGTTATTTTTTTTTTACCACCGATTGTGTTCTTGTTATGAGTGTGTTCTGGCATGTAGGCAGTTTTGTATCCATGCTTGGAGTGTCTCAGGTAGTAAAGTGTCCACCCTGATAGTGCACTCCAAACTAAAGGGGGCGGGTTAGTAGGGGTTATTTAAATTAAAAACGTCTGTGTGTTCAGGTGTGTGTCAAATGCACCTGTGCGTCTCCAGTTGGATCAATCTACCTGTCCAGTGTAGAGCAGATCAGGTCTAATCAGGTGTGTGGGTGTATGTGTGTGTGTGCGTGTGTGCGTGCGTGCGTTTGTGTGTCAGTGATGGCAGTTTTTTCTACTCGCTTCCTCAAGCTTCCTTGTTTAGATTTTTGTTTATTACTTTACTAGTTTAAAGGTTTATTTTCCAATGTCTTCTTCTTCTTTTCCTTTCAGCTTTTCCCTTCAGGGGTTGCCACAGCTAATCACTTGCCTCCATCTAACCCTGTCTTCTGCATCCGCTTCTCTCACACCAACTACCTTCATGTCCTCTTTCACTACATCCATTAACCTCCTCTTTGGTCTTCCTCTAGGCCTCCTGCCTGGCAGCTCAAAACTCAGCATCCTTCTAACAATATATTCACTATCTCTCCTCTGGACATGTCCAAACCATCTCAGTCTGGCCTCTCTGACGTTATCCCCAAAACCTCTAACATGTGCTGTCCCTTTGATGTACTCATTCCTGATCCTATCCATCCTGGTCACTCCCAAAGAGAACCTCAGCATCTTCATATCTGATACCTCCAGCTCTGCCTCCTGTCTTTTCCTCAGTGACACTGTCTCTAGAACAAACAACATCGCTGGTCTCACCATAGTTTTGTACACCTTTCCTTTTATTTTAGCTGAAACTCTTCTATCACACATCACACCTGACGCTTTTCTCCACCAGTACCATCCTGCCTATACACGCTTCTTCACTTCTTTTCCACACTCTCCATTGCTCTGGACTGTTGACCCTAAGTACTTAAAATCCTCCACCTTCTTGATCTCTTCTCCCTGTAACCTCCCTCTTCCACTTGGGTCCCTCTCACTCACACACATGTACTCTGTCTTACTGCGGCTAACCTTCATTCCTCTTCTTTCCAGGACAAACCTCCACCTCTCTAGCTTCTCCTCCACCTGTTCCCTGCTCTCACTGCAGATCACAATGTCATCTGCAAACATCATAGTCCATGGAGATTCCTGTCTAACCTCGTCTGTCAGCCTGTCCATCACCATAGCGAACAAGAAGGGGCTCAGAGCTGATCCATGATGCAGTCCCACCTCTACCTTGAACTCCTCTGTCACACCTACAGCACACCTCACCACTGTCTTACAGTCCTCATACATGTCCTGCACCGCTCTAACATACTTCTCTGACACTCCAGACTTCCTCATACAATACCACAGTTCCTCTCTGGGCACCCTGTCATAAGATTTCTCCAGATATACAAAAACATAATGAAGCTCTGTTTGGCCTTCTCTGTACTTCTCTATCAACATTCCCAAAGCAAATACTGCATCTGTAGTACTCTTTTTTGGCAAAAATCATACTGCTGCTCTCAAATACTCACTTCTGTCCTTAGTCTAGCTTCAACTACTCTTTCCCATAACTTCATTGTATGGCTCATCAGCTTTATTCCTCTGTAGTTGCCACAACTCTACACGTCTCCCTTGTTCTTAAAAATGGGCACCAGCACACTTCTCCTCCATTCCTCGGGCATCTTCTCACTATCTAAGATCCTGTTGAACAACCCAGTCAGAAACTCTACTGCCACCTCTCCTAGACACTTCCAAACCTCTACAGGTATATCATTAGGACCAAGTGCCTTTCCACTCTTCATCCTCTTCAATGCCCTCCTCACTTCATCCTGACTGATCTTTGCGACTTCCTGGTCCACAACAGCCATCTCTTCTAGTCTTTGTTCTCTCTCATTTTCCACGTTCATCAACTCTTCAAAGTACTCTTTCCATCTTCCCATCACACTGCTGGCACCTGTCAATAGACTTCCATCCCTATCCTTAATCACCCTAACCTGCTGCACGTCCTTCCCATCTCTGTCTCTCTGTCTTGTCAACTTGTATAGATCAGTCTCTCCATCCTTACTGTCCAACCTAGCATACAAGTCATCATAAGCCCCTTGTTTGGCCAGTGCTACCTGTAACTTCACCTTACGCTGCATTTCCGTGTACTCATGTCTACTCTCCTCAGTCCTCTCAGTGTCCCACTTCTTCTTAGCTAACCTCTTTCTCTGTATACACTCCTGTACCTCCTCATTCCACCACCAAGTCTCCTTATCTACTTTCCTTCCAGCTGACACACCAAGTACTCTCCTACCTGTCTGCCTGATCACATTAGCTGTAGTTGTCCAGTCATCTGGCAGCACCTCCTGACCACCCAGAGCCTGTCTTAACGCCTTCCTAAAAGTCATGCAACACTCTTCCTTTTTCAGCTTCCATCATTTCGTCTTCTGCTCTGCCTTTGCCCTCTTCATCTTCCTCACCACCAGAGTCATCCTACACACCACCATCCTATGCTGTTTGGCTACACTCTCGCCTACCACTACTTTGCAGTCACTGATCTCCTTCAGATTACACCGTCTACACAAGATGCAGTCTACCTGTGTGCTCCTACCACCACTCTAATAAGTCACCCTATGTTCCTGCGTCTTCTGGAAGAAAGTATTCACTATAGCCATTTCCATCCTTTTTGCAAAGTCAACTACTATCTGTCCTTCTACGTTCCTCTCCTGGATACCAAACCTGCCCATCACCTCTGTTACCTGCACCAACATGTCCATTGAAGTTTGCACCAATGATAGCCCTCTCACTTCTAGGTATGCTCTGCATCACTTCATCAAAGTTCAGCCAGAATTTCTCCTTCTCCTCCAGCTCACATCCTGCCTGTGGAGCATACCCACGAACAACACTGAACATCACACCTTCGATTTCTAGCTTCAGACTCATCACTCTATCTGACACTCTTTTTACCTCCAGGACATTCATAACAAAGTCCTCCTTCAAGATAACTCCTACTCCATTTCTCTTCCTACCTACACCATGATAGAACAACTTGAAGCCTGCTCCTAAACTTCTAGCCTTGCTAGCTTTCCACCTGGTCTTCTGGACACACAGTTTGTCTACCCTCCTTCTCTGCATCATGTCAACCAACTCTCTACCTTTTCTGTCATAGTTCCAACATTCAACGTCCCTACTCTCAGTCCTACACTCTTGGCGTTCCTTTTCTCTCTCTTCCTACGAACACACTTTCCTCCTCTCCTTCTTCGACGAACAGTAGTCCAATTTCCACCGGCACACTGTAGGTCAACAACACCGATGGCGGTCGTTGTTAACCCGGGCCTCGACCGATCCGGTATGGAAGTCATAGGTTTGATTCGCATGTTCGACATGCTGTGAATTTAAAAAAAAGACGCTGTTAAACATCATGTATATTATCTTTACACTTATTAAAGACACACCGGAGGGTGTTACTCCGTGTTGTTCAGTGTGAGCACATAAAGGTCTTGAAGAGAAGACGCTATGTTGTGGCGGTGTTGCACAAACTGGTTGAAAAAAGACTATTGTCTTGTTATCGCTGTGCAGGAACTTTGTGTTCTCCACCTGTCTTTTCTCACCTCCGCTTTTCACGCTGTGTGATTTCCTGCGTTGTTTCGCTGTGACCCTCCATGTTCCAGCCTAATTGTCCTTCAGAGCTCCTTGTCCTCTTTTTCTTGTTTTCCATCGAGGTTTTTTTCATGGATTTCTCTCGGGATTTACACTCTGTTTCTCATTTGGATTGTGACCATTTGTTTGTCTGTCTTGACTTTTTTTTGTTAAATCCATGACCTGCACTCCCTGTCTCTGCCGAATGCCTGGGTCCTGTATTCTGAACTACACAACATTTTTCTCTCCAACTCCAAACTTCTGGAGTGGCAATGAATAATCCATTCACCCTAGGCTGCTGCTGATGATGTAACAAAATGTTACGGAGCCCTTTCGAAATCTTCCTCCCTTTTCCCCTGCTGTAATCAGGATGCTTCTGTAGAGCCTCAGTCTGAAGACCTGTGTTTCTCGTGAGAGGTGTGTAGGAGAGAAAAAAGGTCTGTGGTATTCAGCAGCTGCTTCAATGAAAATGAGACATGTATTTATTGATTGTTGGAACTGTATGCAGCTATTTCCATTAAGATGTCCTCCCAGTGATGACCGAGACTCATGTTGTGGTTTGACTATGTTGGCTTTGCATTTAAAATGATGCAAGGGAAAGAAAAAATGACTGAATGAGGTCAAAATACCACTTCATCTGTGAAATTTAACTGTATGTCTGCCTGCGGGCACAAACAGCGTATTCATGGTTTATGCTGTATATTACATGCAAAACCTGAATAAATAATAAGAGGCAGTGATACAACACATGTGCATACAGTATACATAGCAGATGGTGATTATAGTGAGAATGTCGAGCAGAACAGCAGTGAGAGGGGGACAAGTGGAAAGAAGAAGCAGCTGTGGGATCCTGGTGGAACGATGAAGGTTAGGAGAAAGAAGCAGTCTACAACATAATGAACAATTTATTATTTTTTTGTCATAAAATGTGTTTCGTTTTCATTCATTCATTCATTTCTGAATATTTCCTTTTATAAACTAAATTTATCCAGCCAATTAAGTTATTTCACCGTATTCTTTCTTTTTGGTATCACTTCCATTGAGATGTCGAAGGAATCATCACATTGTGGCAAACAGGAAATATCCTGCACCGCACAAGGAAAAATCGTTCAATTCCCACCGATCCAGATGTAACTAACAAAGAAATGCTAAAAGGTGCAGTGAACTGTTATTAGTTGGTCTGATGGGAGCGTTGTGTCCAATAGTCAAAATAACATACAGTTCATATTGACAATATTATGGAAAATATTTCAGTTTTAGCCGTCGTCTATTTAAATCATACCTTCTGACATCACCCCTACCTTTGATAGAATATCAGCAGTTTTACTTGAATTCCGGCACCCTGAGCCTCTACAAGCAACAAAAAGAGGGCAGGCAAGGATTTGTGAGTGTTGAGTCATGATCCATGATGAAAGACGGATCATCCGTGAATTGCGCCAGGAAGATGGCTCCTGTATGAACTGATCAGATAGCTCCTCAGGCACCAGAAGATAGAGGATGAGGAGGAGGAAGGGGATGAATCATGGAAGAACAAACCCTTCCACACATCAAGAAACCATAGCAGGAGCTAAGAAAGGAGCATTTGGAGCATAACAGGTTGTTAGCCCTAAACTGGAAGAGTAACCCCAACAGACTGTGGGTATAATATCTGGGAGACATAACAGAGAAGGAACTCTTCAGACTGAGATTTGTCTTCTCTTTGTATGTATGTTGTTCCAACTCTCTCAGCTGCTCTTGTGTTCTCTGAGTCGTGCACAGATGATGATGGTTGATAACAGCCTTTATTTTATCAGCCAAAACAAACAAATTCAAGCTTTTTAAAGTCATGTGCAGAGGTCCTATATTTAGTGTTACATAAAACTTACGTCCGTTGAACATTGAGGAGAATCTAATGTGTGTTTGTTTAACGATCCACCTCCTTGTGTAAAATTTACTGAACAGCTTCCTAGTGATGTCTGTCAATCGGTGGGGTATGGTTCACTTGCCCTAAACCTGTATAGATTTATTTAGGATTGGTCTGGGAATCTACTTTATTTATGTGTTCATCTAGTTTGCCTGAAGTCAAACTGGGTTACATTAGCACTCTGATAGATTCTGTCATACTAAATTGCACCTTGCTGGAATTGACCTAATCAGATGTTAAAACTGTAACACGTATTTAAAGAGGAATTATTACTGAAGAACATTTTTGAATTCCTTTTGTCAATGATCAAGACCCAAGTGTAATCGCACGCTCACATGTGTTCTGCAACAATACAGCACAGATGAAATGCAGCACCATTACCATTTCTTTCAAGTGTTATTTTTGAACGGTTATCTGATTTTGCTGATTTTTTTTTTTTGCAAAAAAAATGGTGTCAGATCATTTTTTTCCTGTATGTCAGACCTGATCAAAAGCTTGAATTTTAAATGGACTCACAGGTTTAAATAAAGTAGGTAACCAACTGTAAGAAACAAATTTGATGGACATTTAAGGCTTCAAGAAGATCAATGAACGAAATTTCTGGAGGTGTATACTGTTAGTATGGGCAGCCAGAGGGGGAATGAGATAACTAAACTTAGCTGTGTCTAAAAAGCAATTGCCATTGGTTTTACCTCCTCTTCTCGTCTCTGTTTTTTGTTACTCCAGCTCTTCTCTTTTATATGTTTTCTTCTCATCTTGTTTGCCTTAACTTCCTCACCTTTCTTGGTCTTTCAACTATGTTCTCCTTTCACCCCTTTACCTCTTTTCACCTACTTTTCAACTCTTATCTCTTCTTTTCTCCTGTCTCTCACCTGTAAAATCTCTATCACATTTCTGCCTCTGAAATTCTCAAATCATGAGATTAGCATGTTATGGTCTCCTTAAAGTAATTATAACTCCATTGCACTTACGGTACGTCAGAGCAGGGATTGTATCGGCCTTTTATTTAAAATTAAAGTGTCTCATATCAGATGTCTCATTTAGGGGAATTAGGTGGTAATTCCGTAATGTTTCATCATCATCTAATGAATACAGGTGTGTTCATTCTTATGTGATGGAGACCATCTGTGGTTGAATTGTCCAAATTAAATGTGTCTTGCTTTCTATAGGGTATGGTGTGTTAATTACACAGGGCTTGTACTTGCACGCACAGCTTGAATATACAAATTACAGCATAAAGGAGGAGTCGTTCTGAAGTGTGATGCACTTTGCATATACAGTACATTATAAAACTAATAAGAATAAGCAAAATAGACATGCTGCCTGCTGTCAGCATATCTCTCATGTCCTCCTGACTTCACAATCGGCTGTAGCAGTGTGCAGTTTTTACGGACAGCTGTCAATATTAGCTGCTACTGGTATTTCCGTCGTACATCTGTAGGTCGAGCAAATATACTATTTTGAACAGAGTCATAGATAGATTATAAAAAAAAGTATACGCAACATGGTAAATGTAGCTTAATGTAGAAACAAAATCTACTCAAGCAAGTCTTTAAGTTTCAGTTACTAAAGTAATTGTAACAGAGTTACTGTAATTTGACCATCTACTGTCTACTCCTTCTTCCTTACATTTTACACTCCTCCTTCTCTGGCATCCCAGGAATAAAGAGATCAAGAGTGTGTTTTAAGTGAGTCTGTGCATACACAGCATCCACACAACACAAAGCCTCATGCTCATTGTACGTAGGCCAACTTTAACCTCTTGTATCCCACATGCAGCAGTGCATGGAGGTTGGCGTTCACACATACACACAAATGCACGGGACCTCTTGGGTCCTTTGCAGCTCGCTAACTAAACAGAACAAAGCCTTGAATTTCAACCACAGTTGACTGCTCAGAAGGCAAGACCCCAGTGAGACTGAAATGTGCTATGTTGGATGTTTGCCTTTACCTGCCCCATCTCTCAGCCTCTTCTTCTTCTTCCTGCTCCTTTTCAGCTCACAGAAACACATGTACACACAATAACTCACAAATAACAAATATTGTTCCCCCTTTTTTTGGTGGTTTGGACACTTTGTGTCTTCAAGTGTTGTGTTTCTTGTTCAATAATTTGAATTGGGGTCACAAAAGATGAAATACACACACACACGCACACACTGTCACGTCCCGGCTCGTGAACCATGACAAAAAGTGGAGATATGCAGTCCTCAAGAAAAAAATGTATAAATTTATTTTACAAAAATAACTGCAAAGCAAACATCTCTAAATTATGAGGTGTGTAAATCAGTATTATCAGTGTGTCTGTAGATGGATGAATGGAAAATGGTGGGTGAAGCGTTGTATGAAAGAAACTAAACTAACAAACAGGCCAAAGCCAACCAAACACAAACATGGCGCTGTCGTCAGGATCAGGTGAGAAGAGAGAGCAGAGACAGAAGGTCTGAGACAGCTGATCTTAAATACTCTCACTGGGAGACTGGCCAGGTGCTCCCAAGGTAGAGTGCTCCGCCTACTTGCTGATTACCTGCAAAACACAATCACAGACAGACACGCCACGCCCCCCCCCCCCCCCCCCCCACACACACACACACACACACACAGCAGCAGCAGGACCCGCTATGCAGGAGGCCATCACAGCACACACACAGCACACACACACATACACACACACACGAATGAACAAACGCCCACATGTAGACCTGCCACAAAAACACATGTATGACAGTGATGCATGCCTGTAAAATCACACAAATAGTGCTTCTGGGTTTTAATAGTGCTGAAACCTCTGCTGTTGTCAGACGGGCTTGGTAGCTCA